>NW_019167926.1:16314905-16627554 GCF_002303985.1 Durio zibethinus | reverse complement strand
AACTTGTTTGGTGTTCATGATATTAAAACTATTTTGATTGTATTTTGTTATTGTGATAGTGCTAGAAAATTCATTTTTCCTGTATTGTTTTGATTGGATTATATTAAAATAAATCAAAGCATGAGTTAGGATAATTAGATTTAAATTTTATGATTATGGATATTGTTTGCATGCTCAATAAAATTTTTGTTTGCAATCTATCCATATTAGAAAATTTCTACTATAGTGATTTATGAAAATTGTTTCTCACTCTAAGGATATATTTAGCTACAAAAATTGAAAATTTTATCCAATTTTAATGTTTTTCTTACTATTTTTGTAAAATTTAAGTGCCTAAAACTCAATTAACATTTTTTTTCTATGAAAACCCATATGAGAAATGCATAAAAAACCAATAAAACAAGATCAATTGGGAAAATTCTTAGATCAATAAAACTTCATATTCAACCCGTTTATGTTTTCTTTATATTCAGCCATCTAAATCAATGTTTTATGAAATTAAATGCTTTTGTTTAACTTCACAACACATAAGAAACATGATTCAAGAATCAATTTCTGATGAAGCATATCAAATGCCAAAGTTTCAATCAAATTCTTAAAGTTGAACTAAAACTTGAACCCAAATCTTTCAACCTCGATTTCTTTATTTATAGGTCAAATTAAGAAAATGATTTATATATGGTTTTAATCCTCTTACAAGAAAGAACAAAAAACCCAAATCAATTTTTTTAAAAAATTAAAAAATAGGATTATGGCTACCATAAATTTTCACCCACACAAGCAAATCAAGCAAAAATAAATTTTGAAACATGATTTTAGGGTCCTAATATCATATAGCAAAGCTTTGATATCACATGAAAGGAATGTACCTAAGACGTGATAATCAGGACACCATAAATATACAAAAAGAATAAACATACCTATTTAGGTAGTCATATATCTAGAAGCAAAAATAGTTTTGGAGTGGCTAGGTCTTTCAATTCATTCTTTGCTTACTTGTGGCTCTCAATGGATAATAACCGCATGATTGAAGGGAAAAGGGAAACCTTAGCTTATTATCATTAAAAACACTAGAAGTCTCCTCATTAAAAGCTTACTGGGTAAAAAAATTTATACAATTGCTAAATCACACTTAGTATGACATGTAAAAACCCATACATAAACAATCACTTTAAATTATTTGGGCTACCAAGCTTGTCTCCGATTAGAACTAAACTTATCAACTAGTTTCATTAAATTATTAAAAATCACAAATTAATAGCAGTTCATTTGCAGAAAATTCTAACATTTGTTACATGCATTCTTTTCTGTTCTTTTCATACACTTTTTTAATAAACACTTTACATTTGGTTACATTTTTTTCCTTCCTTTTTCTTTTTGGTACATGACTTATTTCCATCAATTAAGCACTTTAAATTGATTATATTCCTTTTTTTGTTGTACACATTCTTTTTATTTTTTATTTTACCGTAAGCATTTTATATTTGGTGAGCTTTGGTATGAGGTTTGACATAGAAATATACAAAGCCAGTGGCTATCAGATACGTTTGACAAATCACTTTGATGGAACACTCCAAAACTAGCCCTTCGCCTTCAGACCAAGAAATTGAGGAATTACTTCTTTCCCTGCCGAAAGAGCAAGGATGGTTAGCTGGTGGCCTATTTCTCTACAACGGCTGTTGGTATCCATCCAAGATTCTTCGTAACATTATCACCTTTCAACGACATTTCCAAGCTGAAGATCATGATATTATCCTTGCCTCTAGGCCAAAATCAGTACAACTTGGTTAAGGCTCTGATATTCTCCATTGTCAATCGTTCTCGTTACACAAATTATTCAACCAGTCCATTGCTTATTACAAATCCTTTCGAACTCGTACCCTTTATCGAGTTCATTCTCTATGACAAAAAAGAACTTCCTGACCTTTCTTCTATTGAATCTCCAAGGCTCTTTTCAACTCACATTCCATATGCATCTTTGCCTGTATCGATTAAGGGGTGTAATAACACCCGAATTGTTTACATTTGCCGAAATCCTTTTGCTGTTGTGGTTTCCTCTTGGCACTTTGCAGCTCGAGGTCGGAATAGCTTGGAAGGTCCAATGGAGGACTTTGTTGATAGCTTCTGCAAAGGTATTGAAGGGTTCGGATCGTTTTGGGACCATGTGTTGGGGTACTGGAAAGAGAGCCTGGAGAATCCGAGCAAAGTTTTGTTTTGGAAGTATGAGGACTTGAAGGAAGACACTGATTCCCACTTGAAAAGGTTGGCAGAGTTCATAGGGTTCCATTTTCAATGGAGGAAGAGAAAGAAGGGGTGATTGAAGAAATTTATAAACAATGTAGTTTGAGCAGCTTGAAAGATTTGGAGGTGAACAAAACAGGCAAATTCATGCCAAATTTTGACAAGAAATGCTATTGTAGGAAAGGTGAGGTAGGTGATTGGGTCAATCACCTAACTCCTTCCATGGTAGAACGTTTGGAAAAGATCAGTGGAGAAAATTTGAAGGATCTGGAGTTTCCAAGCATCCACAGGACTGAGGAGTTCATCCCGATCATTAGATGCCAATATGCCTCGTCTTCAAAATAAATGAATAGGTATATGAGCGAAAGCAGGTCGAAACTTTCCTGTGGGCAGTCCAATATTTAAGAATCTGTAATTCTATGTGCTTGCTAAAGTTTGTGTGGCTGGCAAATTAGGAATAAATACTTTGTGCTTACTTTATATCACGACAATGACACATGCATTTCACTTTTTATCAATTTTTGTTTAATTACTCTCTAGATTCAACCATAATATCTGCCCGGGTACTTTGAAATTTTATGTTTGATCTGGTCAACTTGTATTGGTATTTGAGTAGTATTCTTCAATTATTAATTATTTTTAGGTAATTCGGCTTATTTCGCATTGGCCAATACGTTGTTGAGCCCAATTCATTTGCAATTCAATTTTCAAAAGCCCAATATTAATTTGTGTAAAATCACATGTGATAGTAAATGGATAATTGATATTGTTTGACATATCGTTGAAATGTAATATTCAGAGTTCAAATTGTCTTTATTTATTACAAGTAAGGATTTTTTTTTTTTGGGAATTATAAAAAAGAATTGGGATAATCTAAAAATTACTTTTACTGGATATAGATTTTTTAAAATAATCAATTTAAATAAATCATCAAAATAAAATGTTAATTGTAATAAAGTTGTATTTAGTTTATATATGTTTAAGTTATAAAAATTTTATGTTGTTTTACGGAAAATTAAATTATTTTCAATAAATAAAAATTAAACTATTATCAATAAATATAAAAATAAATAAAAGTAATAAATAGATGATTGTTTGATAAATCTTTTTAAATGTAATTTTTTAAGGCAAATCGAAAATGTTTTAATTTTTTTTTAATTATTGCAAGTAAAAATATTTTTAGATTTTACTAAAGAGTTGACATAATTTAAAATTATTTTTATTAAATAAAGATTTTTTAAAATAATTAAAATAAATAAATAAATAAATAGTAAAATAATAATAACAAACAAATATTAATTAAAATCTTTCGAGCATGAATTTTAAGGAAAGTGAAAAGAGTCTTCTTTTTTTTTAATTATTACCAAATAAAAATATTTTTAGATTTTGTCAAAAAGTTGGGATACTATAGAATTATTTTTCCTAAATAAATATTTTTCTTAAATAATTAAAAGGAAATTTTAAATAATATTAAATGATTATTTGATTAAATCTTTTGAAATGTAATTTCTAAGGAGAATAGGAAGAGTCCTTTTTTTCTTTACTATTGCCAAATAAGAATGATTTTTTGGATTTCACTTGCTATCATCCTGAAATTAATTTTGCAAATAAAGATTTTTTCAAATTATTTCAAAAATTAAATAACTATAATAAGTTATAAAAATAATATAGGTGTGATTAATTTGATGTATTTATGTTATTTTGCTCAATTTGTGAATAAAAATATCTCATGATGAAAATTTTAAGAATTTTGTGAATAGTTAAACTTCTCAAAGTTTTCTAAATGAAAATATTTTTTATAAATTTCACTAAAGTGTTAAAGAATTTATAAAATGTTTAAATAATAAATTTTCTAAAAATAAAAAAAATAAATAATATTTTTATGAACAAAATTTTTTAAAGAATTAATTTTAAACATTAAAAAATAGTCATATCATAAAAAAAAATGATAATACATGTTTAATTAGTACTATTTTTTAGACAAGCAGTATGAGAATGTTAATACCTTTCACATGTTTGATTTTGTAAATCAAAAATGTCTTTTGATAAATCTTAATTAATTTTAAAGTTTAATTGAAAAGATAATTAATTTTATGTAACCAATCACACATTAATAAAAAAATTGGTGACAATTTTATTTTTTAAGTTTAATGATTACGAACCAAAATTCATTACGAAACATATGATAAGAAATTTATTGCATTTTAAAATTAGAATGGGAAAACTACATTAATAGAAATATTAGTGATAAATTTGAACCTCTCACACCAATAGAATGAAAATTTTGTACCTAATCGTGTTTTTTATTGAGACCAAAGAATCGAATACAACTATTTGAGTCAGGACATGCATTTTATCATAAAGCCAAATGGTCGAGTGAAACAACAACAAAGTATTGATCCAACAAACCTAGTTCTGCGAGAGTTACCGCAACAACTTGACATGTTATAACCGTAACCACAAAAGTTTATATTTTAATTTATAAATAAACAATATGTGAGTGATCCTTGGGTCATGTACACTAACACGAACACGTTGTAGCAAGCCATCCTTTTGGTACTTGGATAAGAGTGCTATAATTCTTCTGTGCATAACTAAAACAGACATAACGAAAAGGATCCTCTTTAAGAGGCCTCTTTTTGAGAAAATTGTATCAGACACATATCAATTGAGTGCCACTTTATAGGTAACAGATATAACACAATGCATTATGATTGATCTCCATCTATCACTAAAGCCTAGTTTTCCCATAATTGCTTCAATGAAATGCCGTTCCATATGATCCTATGTTTTACTCATGTCTAGTTTAATGGCACCCCATCCCTTCCAGCCCTTTTTCTTCAATTTCAGAGTATGTAACAACTCATATCCAATAAGGACATTATCAGTTAGAATTATCTTAGTTAAAAGTTACTTTGTAATAAATTTTTTACTATGATAAGTTACTTTAGAATTTTTTGGATCTTATAAATATGTGGTTATGTTAGGGTTATGTGTGTGTTGTTTGGAGATTTATAAGACACCTTTATATAATGAGAGAGAGAATTGGGTGTAATGAGTTTTGGGTCTGTGAGATTACAAGAGAGATTGGTGAGATGGAAAAGGAATTAGAAATTTTTTTTGGTAAGCCAAATTTATTAAAGCAATTAAAAAGTTACGAAGCTAGCAATTAAAAGGTTAAGGAAAACACCATTAATATTAATCTAAGTTAGTAAATATCATTGATACACTCCAACGTACCAAATGATTCAGCATAGCTTCAAAAACTAATCATAAATCACTAATTGCTGATATTACCATATGGCTCTTTTATGAGGCATTTGGTTCATAAAATCTTAGATTTTAAGAAAAAATATGATTTTCGAGAAAGTGCGATAATTAGAGTTTTTTTTTTTTTATTTTCAAGACATTCCGTATTTAGATTTACTTGTTTAGTTAGAGGGAATCCATATATATTAAATCCTAAATAATTACTACAATCTCCTTGATATATGTGATGGCTGTTAACCATTTAAAAAATATAAAAAGATCAACTACCCAAGATTAAGATTTCGAAAAAAAATGTATGAATTCCCCTGAATCAAATGCTCTTTTATTGTAGTTTGAAAGTTTGTTAGTGAAAGTGAGATTTGTGTGAAATTTTGTTCATAAGAAAATTTTTGTTGTTTGTATTTGATTATTTGATGTCTCTTGCTTGATGGAGCATTCGATCTAATAACAATATTAGAGACGGAAGAAATCATAACTAGAGGTATCAAGATTATATTCGGATCGATAGTAGATGATTATGATGTCGGTTGATTAAGATGAAAAAATATATATTATGTGACATCTGTTGCAAGTGAAAATTTAAGAATTTTATGAAAATCAATATTTTAATAAAATTTAAGTCAAGATATAAATTATTAAAAATACTAATTAAAATCTCAAAATATTTGGTAATAAATTTATTCGAGACTTATAGAAATTAGGTAAATATTACTTGATAAATAAAAAGATTTAAGAGTTAAGAATTTCATATCTAGAAACAATTTAAAAATTCTAGAAAAAAAGACATTTTTTGTGTGTAAGTTAAGAGGTTAATAAATGATAAGAGTAAAGTTTTATGTATAAAAATCTTATGGGATTAAAAGAGATTAAGAATGTCAATAAGAGTATGTTTATATATTTGATTTTGTATTATTTAATAGGACCAAAGAAACAAAAAGTGTACATAAGTGTGAATATTGTGATTATTCAATGTTTAGGTTGAGATTATTATGTTTCTGAGTTGAGATTAAATTGTTTGTTAGATTGAAATTAAATGATTTTTTTGAAATTGGATATCGAAAATTTAATATAACTGTTATTTTTTATAATTAATAGGTTCTTTTGTCGGAAGATATAGATAAATTAAATGTCCAATCAATTAAATTATTGTACTCACATATGATTTTACTTCCCAACATAAATTTAAGATTTTAACTAAATTATTGTATTTAATTAATTTTATCACATGTGGATTGATGGAGGCATGAAAATCACATAGATATCAATAGGTAAAGTGTGAGTAAGATATAATTTTTTTTTTATTTTTGAATTTTTATATTATATTTATTTTCATATTTATATCTAACAAATATTTTAAATTTATCTTTATTTTTATTTTTGCAAGCATTTAATGAGTATAAGTAATCCATACCCATAACTTAAAATAATAATAATAATAATAATAATAATAATAATAATAATAATAATAACTAAAATATTTTTAGTTTTTTTACTTTTATCTTGTATATGTTAAGTAATTTCTTATAAATATATATTAATTTATATTTTTTAATAAAAATATATTAATTTTAATTAATCTTAAATAATAATTTATATTATTTAATAAAATATATATTAAATATATATAAGATTCAGATCCGAAACAAATATTATATTATCCAACCTCATTTTTATTCTCATATAAAAAAATAAAATCATATCTATCTTTATTTTTGTACTCACAATATAATATCTATCTCTACCCTTATTAAAATAAAAATTAAATTTTTTATTAAATATAGATAAAATTCATAACAATTGAAATAAAATTTATAACAATTGACTTATTTATCATAGGCAATCAATTGGCCCTTTAGTTAAAGAACAAGGCAATTGACTGGTCTTACTAAGACAATCAACTGCTCTTGCTAAAATAGTCGACTACTCTTATAATATGACAACTTTCATTAATTTTTTAAGTCTTGAATCAATCTTTTTTTACCATGGAGCATTACTTCAAGCTATTAAATAGCTTAAATTTGATTTCTCTTATAACGAAGCTATTACTTAATCAAATTATTTTTATATTTTAAAAATATTTTTAATCGTGAGTAATTAAAATATTTAAAAACTATATGTATAAAATAATAAATTATTAGAAATATAGGGATAATATAGTGATTTTTTTATCCCAAGCACATTTTTTCACCCCAAAAAACAACTCTTAAAGAGCTTTTTGCTTAGTGTTTGAAAAGCAGACTTTTAAACTAAAAAACTACATTTTTATTGTTTAATATTGAAGCTAGGTCAAAAACAGAATTTGAATGCAAAAACTAATTTCAATAGTAATGCTAATGTAAGTGTACATAATAAACTGTGCCTAGTGATGGTCAAAACTAATTTAGAAATGACTAAAGCAATAAACCATGTTTGATTTTGTCTTGCAATGAAACAAGGGGACTTATAAGAGTTTTATGGAATATGAAAATACAAGCATTATTGTATAGTCTAAAGTTACATGCAACATGCTCAAGTATAAATTAATTATTGAGGGATGTTTAATTTGAGGGAAATTAAGAATTTTTTGTCAAAATCTTATTTTTTATAATTTGATTATTTAGTTTAGTTTATGAAATGTGACTCCAGAGATTTTTTAAGATTCCCAATAATATCAAAAAAGTAAAAAGTAAGGGGAATAAAAAATTCTTCTCTTTTTAGGTTTTTTTATATTCCAAAAGGAAAATGAAAAATTTACCTCATTTACCCTCACTTAATTCTATTTTCAAACTATGTTATCCTTTCTAGTCTCATAAATTTACAAAGCAAATGTAATTGCTGATATTTATAATTTCAACAAATACTGTATTTTTAAGATAAAAAAATATAGTGGATGTAGAAACTATATTTTTGAAATTCTAATATTTTATGAAAACTGTATTTTTAAGATAAAAAAATGTGATGGATATTGAAACTATATTTTTTAAATCCTGAAATTTTAATAAAGACCACATTTTAAAGATAAAAAATGTAGTGGATGTTGAAATTATATTTTCAAAATGCTAAAATTTAGTGGATGTCTTCGGGCATCACTATCCCAAATAGCCATTCCTATACACCTTTATTTTGTTCCTTTGCTGTCATCTGTAATTTATTTCTTATCCAAATAAATGATATTCATTTCATCCTATTTATGCCCCGCTTTCAATATTTACCTTTCCCTTTTTATGCTTTGCCATGAATAGAGGAAGTGTATAATTCGCATTTTATATTTTGAAATTGGAATAGTGATTAATAATTGAGTAATATGATAAGCAATTGTGTATTACTTTGAATAGAAAGGGATGAGGGCCAAAGATGAACTCTTCAAAGTATGATAAAGTCATTGATTTTGAAAGTTTCTCTTTGGATGAAGATAAATACTTATCTTGAGTAACAAAAAATAATTTGTACTCTCTTTACAATAAGTATGTAAAGATAAGAATACAAAAAAAGGCTATTGGAACTTTAGTACCACAATTGAAGTTTCATTTGCATCCTAAATAGAGCATGCACTTGCATGCATTATTATTTATCACTTGTTTTGATCTTGGCTTAGTCCAAATTATCTTTCTGATTCACGATTCGATCCCGATCACTTGCTTTCAATCTCGACTCAGTTCAGGTCATCTGTTTGACTCGTGGTTTGATCTTGGTCACTCAATTTTCGATCTCGACTAAGTCTAGATCATTTTTTTGACTCGCGGTTAGACCTCATCATTTATCTTCAACCTCAACTCGGTCTAGGTCAATTTTTTAAACTTGCAGTTCAATCCTGATCGTTCGATCTTAACTAGGTCCAAATCATTTTTTTGACCAGCGATTCAACCCAATCGTTCATTTTGATCTTAGATCGGTTCAGATCATTATTTTGACTAACGATTCAACTCCAGTCATTCATTCTAATCTTAGGTCCGTCAAAATCATCTTTTTGACTCAATATTTGATCTTAGTCACTCGTTTTCAATCTTGACTAAGTTTAGATCATCTTTTTGACTTGCAGCTCAGTTCTGATAATTTTTTGTTACTAATTTGACTTTTTTTTGAGCTGGATAGAATGGATGTCTAGGTCTTTGCATTTTCCCTATTAACAAGACTGTGCAAAGAGGAGCAGCTGTATGCACCTATTTATGTCCAGGTTAAATGATTATTATTATTATTATTATTATTAATCTGTGTTAACAAAAAAGAAAGGAAATTGAATTTGTTTTTTAATTTAAAACTGAATCAATCATACCACTTTGCAAAAACTTAGGCCTAAATCACATTGGATAAAATCCAATCCCAAGATTCAAGCCTGGATTGGTTCTATTCGAGTTTTAAAACTTTTATTAAGAACTGGCTATAAATTGGACACAAAATCGCAGAGAAAAACAAGGTTGATTTTTAGGGAAAACTTTTTGGGTTTAAAGTTTCTGGGTTTAAAATTTATGGGTTTTGAATTTTTGGGTTTAAAGTTTTTGGGTTTGATATTTCTAGGATTCTAGGTTTTAAGTTTGAATTTCTAGACTTGGGTTGAATTTTTAGGAAATTTTTGGAAAAATCTAGGAAAATCTAGAAAAATTAGGTTTTTGGTTTGAATGTTTGAATTTTTCGATTAAATTTTTTAGTAGAGTTTAAATTTTTTGACTAGATTCTAGCGACATTTCCAAAAACCAACGAGTTACCCAGTTTTCGGTGGCTTGTTTTAGGGTTTTTTGAAGAAAAGACAGAGCGAATTCTGGCTAGAGAGAGAGAAGACCAAAGGTTTCTGAAGAAAAGCTTATACCAGCATCAAACAACGCCGTTTTATTTAGCACAAGATTCACGTGAACCCGTTTAGGATCCGCGCGCTGCCCATGGAGCAACTCGACCCGATCGTAGGTTTTTCTTTTTCTTTTTTATTTTCATTTTCTAATTTTATTTTTGTAATTTTCTTATTTTAGTTTTTTTATTTTTATTTTTATTTTATTTGTCATTATTATTGTACTAATTTTAAATTAAGCAATTTATTACTCTTTAAATACTTTTGTAAAATTACTTTTTATTATTTTATTTCTAAAAAATTAAAAAAAAAAACTCTCTTTTCAAATCAATTCATGAATTCTACCAAATTATTGGAGGATTTTTCATGAATTTAAATTTTTTGAATTTTACCAAATTATTGAAAAATATCATAAATCAATTTTCAAAAACAAAAGTGTTAATAAAAATATTTGTATTTTATCCTATCAAACCATTAGAGGATTGCATCTTAAGTTAAATTTTACCAAACTACTGGAAGATTTAATGAATTTTCTCAAAAGTAAAATATTATAAATATTTTACAATAAAATCTCATCAAACTATTAGGAAATTTACATAAAAATAAATCCTTCCAAACAATTGGAGGATTTTATTAATTATTTTCTTAAGTAAAATACATTAATAAATCCAATGACAAAGCTTCTTCAAGGTAGGACACCAGTCTCTATGAATACTCCTAATGTGAGAAAATTATTTTAAATTATTACCAAACTATTAGAGTAATCTTAAGATTAATTTTTCAATAGTAAATATTTTGGTAAATTATAAACAAGTTTAAGGCTTGGATAATCTGAAATCAAATCGATACTATCTTTTAAATGGGCGCTATGAGGGTGCTATAACCTTCCTCACACGTAATCGTACACCTAAACCTAAAATCTAGTTTCGTAGACTAGAATCTACTATTTAAAGATACCTAGGACAATTTTGAGATTCCTCTTTAAGTAGGATAAATTATGTCCGATGGCCAATTACACCCTAATAAAAAAGATTGATGATGACTCTTTTAAACCATGTCGAGCGGTAAGTCCATGGATCTATATATTATGATAATAATAACAAAAACTAAAATTTTTTAGCGTTTTTTTATTTTTATTTTGTATATTTTAAGTAATTTATATATATATATATTAATATATATTTTTTAATAAAAATATATTAATGTTAATTAATCTAAAATAATAATTTATATTATTTAATAAAAAATTTTATATACTAAATATATATAAATATATATGTAGGGTACAAATACGAAACATGTGTTATATTATCCATTCTCATTTTCATCATCATATACAAAAATAAAATCATATCTATCTTTTATTTTTATATGTACAATATAATATCTATCTCTACCCTTATTAAAATAAAAAAATTAAATTTTTTATTAAATATAGATAAAATTCAAAACAGTTTACTTGTTTATCATAAGCAATCGACTGGTCCTCTAGTTAAGAACAAGGCAATTGACTGCTCTTGCTAAGACAATCAACTACTCTTGATAAAACAATCAACTGCTCCTATAGTATGTTAACTTTCATTGATCTTTTAAGTTTTGAATCAATCCTTCTTTCCCATGGAACATTACTTTAAGCTATTAAATAGCTTAAATTTGATTTCTCTTATAACTAAGTTTTTACTTAATCAAATTATGTTCGTATTTTGAAAACATTTCTAACCGTGAGTAATTAAAATATTTAAAAAATATATGTATAAAATAATAAATTATTAGAAATATAGGGGTAATATAGTGATTTTTTTATCCCAAACACATTTTTTCACCCCAAAAACAGCTCTTAAAAAGCTTTTTGCTTGGTGTTTAAAAACCAGACTTTTAAACGAAAAAATTATATTTTTTATTGTTTAATATTGAAATTAGGTCAAAAACAAAATTTGAATGCAAAAACTAATTTCAATAGTAATGCTAATGTAGTTCTAAATAATAAACTGTGCCTAGTGATGGTCACAACTAATTTAGAAATGATTAAAGTAATAAACCATGTTTGATTTTGTCTTGAAATGAAACAAGGAGACTTATAAGAGTTTAATGGAATAAGAAAATACAACCACTATTATATAGTCTAAATTTATATGTAACATGCTCAAGTATAATTACAGTATTGAGGGACGTTTAATTCAAGGGAAAGTAATATTTTTTGTTGAAATCTTATTTTTTGTAATTTAATTATTTAGTTTAGTTTACGGAATGTGACTCCTAAGATTTTTTAAGATTCTTAATGGTATCAAAAAAGTGAAAAATAGGGGGAATAAAAACTCTTATCTTTTTTAGGGTTTTTAGATTCCGAAAGGAAAATAAAAATTTTACCTCATTTACCCTCACTTAATTCTATTTTCAAACTATATTATCCTTTCTAGTCTCCTAAATTTACAAAGAAAATGTAATTGCTGATATTTATAATTTCAACCAGTACTGTATTTTTAAGATAAAAAATATAGTGGATGTTGAAATTATATTTTTGAAAATTTGATATTTTAATAAAGACTGCATTTTTAAGCTAAAAAATGTAATGGATAATGAAACTCTATTTTTTAAATTCTAAAATTTTAATAAAGATCACATTTTTAAGATAAAAAACGTAATGGATGTTAAAGTTATATTTTTTAAATGATAAAATTTTAACAAAGATTGCGCTTTTAAGAAAATAAATGTAATAAATGTTGAAACTTTATTTTTAAAATTATGAAATTTTAATGAAGATAATGCTTTTAAAATAATAAAAAAAAAAAACGTAGTGGATATTGCTACTTGTAACAAAATTAAAATAGAACATAAAATTTCTTTACTAAATATTATTACTTATAAAATTTAAGATCAATTTGCATATTTTCTTTGTGCAGAAACAATTAACGTAAGAATAGTAATTAAGATTGTAAGACTATATTATTTTAAATATGAAAAATATTTTCAAGCTTTTTTAATTTCAACAAAAATAATATGTTATTCATGTGTAACTTATTATGAATGCTACTTTTTATTTAAATGTCATCAAGAATAATTTGGTAAAAAATTTTATTAGGTAATCTTATTTTCTTCTAAATCAAGTACAAAAATCTTATATTTTTTAGGTTAATAAAACTCAAAAATTACATATTCTCTTTCAATATCATTTCCTCTTGAATCACTTTCCTTCTTGATCTTAAAATCTATAAATCTTATGCCCCTTTGGTGTATGTATTTCTCGAATAAAAAATTGGATTCGAATCTCTTTCTTTGCAAATTAAAATATATATGTATACCAAAACAAAAGGTATTACTCTACAATGTGATATTAATTTTATTATATATAAAAGCAAAGCACGCATATTGAGTTTTTTTTAAAGCAAAGCACGCGTATTGAGGTTTCTTTAGTACATTTGGTGGCCTATTGGCATTGAAACTTTAATTAGTTGCTCCATAGGAGGGATTTTTGAAGGACCCATCAAAGTTTAAAAGCAAATTACGACAATGTAAAGTTTTATCATGTTCCAAAAGCATATATGGAATTTGATATTTTATCTTTCAGTTCTTGATTTAATGATAAAAGAATCTTAAATAAGACATGAAGTTCGGTTCCAACCAAATTATTCCCTCTTCATTTTAAAATTTTGTAGATAAAAAAATAATTTTTTATCTTGAAAATTTCAACTTCAAAGTTCTAGATGAATGAGATTTATAAGAAAAATAAGTTTTTTTTTTTTTAAAGCCCCATTTAAAAAGTTGAAAGTGCTTAATGGATTGCCATAAACTCAGCTCAATTAGAATAGACATTTTTGTTGTCGAAATGATGCCTCAAGTAACCAGATAGTTTCAAAGAAGACATAATCGTGTCAGTAGGACCACCAAGTCCCAAGGGCCAACCTGTATTGAGTTGTCAATTGGAAAAGGACCAAATGAAAGCTAGTGTGCACCTTTATGTGTGGTCACAATATTTTTGTTCTTTAAAATAATAATAGGTTTAATAGCAAAACTAGTCAGTACGTACCATTATTGTGGCTACAACTTTTCTTAGTGTTGGAATAATTTGCAATTGGATAAAGAAATAATTAAAGCCTTGCTTGATATGATGAATAAAAAATGAAAAGACATAAAATTGAAAGGAAAAAAAATAAAAGGATGAAAAATATTTTTATCATTGATGTATTTGCAGAAAAAAATTAAAACATTTAAAAAAATATAAATTTTGTTCATAAAATTAAAAAATAAAAAATAAATTAAATCATAAAGTATAGAATTTTTAATTCTAATCATTAAAGTTTAAATCCTAATAATATCAAATATAAAAAAAATTTTAAAAATAAAAATTATATTACTTTGTCATATATCTTTTGTAACTTTAAGATGGAAAGGTAAAATTTAAATATAATGAATAATTTTGAAAATATATAAAAACTTAGCACTTTAAAGCAGTGATAGAGTTTTGGAGAATCAAAGTTGTGTTAATAATTTATATATATATATATATATATAATTTTTAACACAACTTGTAAAATTGTATATTTGTATAATTTTATTGATTGATTTTGGATTTAGATAATTAAAATTTTATTTGTATACTTGTGGTTCTCAATGGGTAATAACTGCAATTGATGGAAATGAAAAGGAAACCTTAGCTTGCTATTATTAAAACATTAGGAGCCTCCTCATCAAAAAGCTTATTGGGTAAAAAATTTATACAAGTGCTAAATCACACTTAGTATGACTGGTAAAATCCATACATAAATAATCACTTTAAATTATTTGGGCTTTCAAGCTTGTCTTCAATTAGAACTAAACTTTTCAGCTAGTTTCATTAAATTATTAAAATAAAAAATTAATAGTCGTTCATTTACAAAAAATTCTAATATTTGTTACATGCATTCTTTTTCTTTTCTTTTTCATACCCTTTCTTTTAATAAACACTTTACCTTTGGTTACATTTTTTGCCTTTCTTTTTCTTTTTGGTACATGACTTATTTCCATCAATTAAGCACTTTAAATTGATTATATTCCTTTTTTTTTTGTACACATTCTTTTTCTTTTTTATTTTACCGTAAGCATTTTATATTTGGTGAGCTTTGGTATGAGGTTTGAGATAGAGAAATATACAAAGCCAGTGGCTATCAGATAAGTCTGACAAATCACCTTGATGGAACACTCCAAAACTAGCCCTTCGCCTTCAGACCAAGAAATTGAGGAATTACTTCTTTCCCTGCCGAAAGAGCAAGGATGGTTAGCTGGTGGCCTATTTCTCTACAACGGCTGTTGGTATCCATCCAAGATTCTTCGTAACATTATCACCTTTCAACGACATTTCCAAGCTCAGGATCTTGATATTATCCTTGTCTCTAGGCCAAAATCAGGCACAACTTGGCTTAAGGCCCTGATATTCTCCATAGTCAATCGTTCTCGTTACACAAATTATTCAACCAGTCCATTGCTTACTACAAATCCTCACGAACTCGTACCCTTTATCGAGTTCACTCTCTATGACAAAAAAGAACTTCCTGACCTTTCTTCTATTGAATCTCCAAGGCTCTTTTCAACTCACATTCCATATGCATCTTTGCCTGTATCGATTAAGGGATGTAATAACACCCGAATTGTTTACATTTGCCGAAATCCTTTTGATGTTGTGGTTTCTTCTTGGCACTTTGCAGCTCGAGGTCGGAATAGCTTGGAAAGGTCAATGGAGGACTTTGTTGGTAGCTTCTGCAAAGGTATTGAAGGGTTCGGATCGTTTTGGGACCATGTGTTAGGGTATTGGAAAGAGAGCCTGGAGAATCCAAGCAAAGTTTTGTTTTTGAAGTATGAGGACTTGAAGGAAGACACTGATTCCCACTTGAAAAGGTTGGCAGATTTCATAGGGTTTCCATTTTCAATGGAGGAAGAGAAAGAAGGCGTGATTGAAGAAATTTCTAAACAATGTAGTTTGAGCAGCTTGAAAGATTTGGAGGTGAACAAAACAGGCAAATTCATGCCAAATTTCGACAATAAATCCTATTTTAGGAAAGGTGAGGTAGGTGATTGGGTCAATCACCTAACTCCTTCCATGGTAGAACGTTTGGAAAAGATCATTGGAGAAAAATTTGAAGGATCTGGCTTGAGTTTCCAAGCATCCACAGGACTGAGGAGTTCATCCTGACCATTAGATGCCAATATGCCTCGTCTTCAAAATAAATGAATGGGTATATGACGGAAAGTAGGTCGAAACTTTCCTGTGGGCAGTCCAATATTTAAGAATCTGTAATTCTGTGTCCTTGTTGAAGTTTGTGTGGTTGGCAAATTAGGAATAAATACTTTGTGCTTACTTTATATCACGACAATGACACATGCATTTCACCTTTTATCAATTTTTGTTTAATTACTCTCTAGATTCAACTATAATATCTGTGCGGGTACTTTGAAATTTTATTTTTGATCTGGTAAACTTGTATTGGTATTTGAGTAGTATTCTTTAATTATTAATTATTTTTAGGTAATTCGGCTTTTTTCGCATGGGCCAATATGTTGTTGAGCCCAATTAATTTTTGCAATCCAATTTTCAAGAGCCCAATATTAATTTGTGTAAAATCACATGTGATAATGAATAATTGATTGTTTGACAAATCAATTGAAATGTAATATTCAGAGTTCATTTGTCTTTATTTATTATGAGGATTTTTTTTTGGATTTATTAAAAAATTACTTTTACTGGATATAGATTTTTTAAAATAATCAATTTAACTAAATCATCAAAATAAAATGTTAATTGTAATAAAGTTGTATTTAGTTTATATATGTTTTAGTCATAAAAATTTTATGTTGTTTTATGGAAAATTAAATTAGTATCAATAAATATAAAAATAAATACAAGTAATAAATAGATGATTGTTTGATAAACTTTTGAAATGTAATTTTTAAGGAAAATTGAAAATGTTTAATTTTTTTAATTATTGCAAGTAAAAATATTTTTAGATTTTACTGAAGAGTTGACATAATTTAAAATTATTTTTATTAAATAAAGATTTTTTAAAATAATCAAAATAAATAAATAACCAATCACACATTGATAAAAAAAAATTGATAATAATTCTACTTTCTTAAGCTTAATGATTACGAACCAAAATTCTTTACGACAAATATGATAAGAAATTTATTCCATTTTAAAATTAGAATGGTAAAATTACATTAATTGAAATATTAGTGATAAATTTGAAGCACTCACACCAATAGAATGAAAATTTTGTACTTAATCTTGTTTTTTATTGACACCAAAGAATCGAATACAACTATTTGAGTCAGGACATGCATTTTATCATACAGCCAAATGGTCGACTGAAACAACTTGACATGGTATAACCATAACCACAAAAGTTTATATTTTAATTTATAAATAAAAAATACCTAAAATATTTTAATTGGACAAATGTACTTTTTCTTAATAAAAAATTAACAAAGGTTAAATTGAATTTACGATGGTCACTTCAATACTTAAACCTAAAACCAAAAACAAACATCCTAAACATGAAAGAAGAAATCAATCATCGTAAACATTGAAAAAAAAATTGCATTTTTTTTTTTTACTTTTTCTTCATCATAATTATATATCTTGGTCTAAAACTGCATTAAGATCATCCGAAAACTCATCAGTACTTGAGCTGTGTTTACCATTCTCCAATGAAAATAAATCGACACGCGCAGTTTGCAGGTTTATTCCAACTAAACTAAATTTAAAAAAAAAAAAGTTGTTTGTGTAAGATTAAAAATAAACAAATACCTCTAAGTAAGATTTTAGAGAAAAATGAAAAGTATATGTTCTGATATTATATTAGGCATTTAATTTAAAATCAATTATCAATAAATAAAAAGATTCAACTTGAATATAAAATCACAAAAATTTTAATATTTAACAGATGTGAGATAACATCATTTTAATAAAAATAAATACGAGACCAAAGCCTTATAAAAAAGGGAATACGAAGGTGGAGAAATTTTAATGGCTAAGAAACCATTCTCCAAGAAACAAGAACATGATTAAAAAATTAATCATAAGTATGAACAAAATGTATAGCAATAGCTATTTCTGTATACTTTAACTGGAGGAATATATTTTATTCTCATAAGACACCTTCATATAATGAGAGAAAGAATGGGGTCTAATGAGTTTTGTGTATGTGAGATTACAAGAGAGATTGGTGAGATGGAAAAGGAATTAGAATTTTTTTTTTGGTAAGCCAAATTTATTAAAGCAATTAAAAAGTTACGAAGCTAGCAATTAAAAAGTCAAAGAAAACACCATTAACAATAATCTAAGTTAGTAAATATCATTGATACACTCCAACGTACCAAAAGATTCAGCATAGCTTCAAAAACTAATCATAAATCACTAATTACTGTTATTACCATATTGCTCTTTTAGTGTAATTTGAAAGTTTGTTAGTGAAAGTGAGATTTTGTTGTTTGTATTTGATTATTTGGTGTCTCTTGCTTGATGGAGCATTTGATCTAATAACAATATTAGAGATGGAAGAAATCATAACAAGAGGTACAAAGATTAAATTCGCATCGATATTTGATGATTATGATGTCGTTTGGTTAAGATAAAAAAATATATATTACGTGACATCCGTTGCAAGTGAAAATTTAATAATTTTATGAAAATTAATATTTTAATAAAATTTAAGTCAAGATATAGATTATTAAAAATACTAATTAAAATCTCGAAATATTTGGTAATAAATTTATTTGAGACTTATAGAAATTAAGTAAATATTACTTGATATATAAAAAAATTTAAGAGTTAAGAATTTCATATCTAGAAACAATTTAAAAATTATTGTACTCATATATGATTTTACTTTCTAACTCATAACTCTTGTACTGTGATCAGTTTACAAGAGATGGTTGATGATTGAGGAAGATTGTCAACAAATAGGACTTTTCCCTCAATCATTTCAAGTTTAAGAAAGATTGATCAAATTCGTGCAACGTACAAATGGATGTCGGTGCGATTCGTCGGTGGTGATCAAGTATTGGAGACTTTTTTACTTAGCGGATGATTATTTTTTTTGTCCTTAAATTTTTTTGATATATAAAAAATGTCTTTACAATTTATTTTTTATTTTTATTTTTAATTATATAATTTAATAATAAATAAAATCTTGTTGTTATATAATAAACTAATAAATAAATAAATTTTATTATATAAATAAGATGAGTTAACTAAAAAATAGATTACTACATAAATAATAAAAAGTATTATTTTATATTTTACTATTATTTTTATTTATTTTTAATTATTTACTAAAAAATTATTTGTTATGAAAACAATTTAATAATTATTCAATTATTTAATTTTATATATGTTAAATAATTTAAAATTTTAATAATATAATTTTTTAATGTCTTTAATAATATTTTTTTGTTTATTGTAATTCATCTTACTATCACTATTATTTTTGTATTTAAATACATATTCGATTATTGATTTTAGTATTATCGCTATAATAATTAATTTTACTTATACTATTATTTTCAATCTCACGAGAACTAATTTTATTGTCTATTCAAATTAATCTTAGATAAATCATTTTGAGTTGAAATTTACTTTAAAAAATCATAATTTTAATTCCACACTATAGAGAAAATATTTTATTTTTATAAAATTTGCATACTTATTTTAATTTAATCGCAATGTTTTAATATAAATAAAAAATAATAAACAATTTATGATATTAAATTTCCTAAAATTTAGTAATCAAAATATTATAATTTTGTGTTGATATCTAAAAACCATATCCAAGACTCGTTCAATCCATCGAGTTGGAGAGGCTTAAAAGTTTTTTTCTTTAATTAAAATTTTAATATTTTTAAATATATTTTAACGTTAAAATTAAATAAAAACTTGTTTATTAATTAAATAATAAATCAAGCTAAACTGAATTCAAATTTAAAAGATTATATCTAAAACTTAATCCTAATCAAGCCAAACATGTGTGTTAAATAAACAATTTAACCCGTGAGTAGATCTATTGGCGCCAAGGATAACGTTTAATTAACTAAGAGCTAGTTTGGGTTTCACTAAACCCTAATGCGATTCCGATTATTATGAAAAATAGTGCCAAACGCATCGAAGAGATCCAAATGCGAGGAGTTGATGGCGCGATTGGTCACCGTAAGCCACCCGCCAATTTTGCTCTAGTTCCTTTATCGAATTGGGACTTTTAATTTTCATTTTTTTTCTATTTTTCTCCTTGAATTTTAGTTATAAAGATAAAAATATCCTTACTAATTATAAAATAATAAATAAATAAGTAAAATGTGATTGTATATAATAAATAAATTTTAATTATTTATTATCAAAACTATTATTTGATATAAAATAATTTAATAATTTAATAATTATTTATTAATTTTATAATTTTAAATAATTTAAATTTTTTATTATATAAAAATTTTAATTTAATATTTTTAATGATAATTTTTTTTATCACAATTCATTTAACTGTCATGGTTGTGTTTGTATTATATTTTTATCATTAATTTTAATTTCATCGTTATAATAACTAATATCACTTTCATTGTTATTTTTAATTTCATTAGAATCAATCTGATGAGACCCTAATTATAAATAAATTGTTCTGACCCTAATTATGAATAAATTGTTTTGGCTTGAGCAATCACTTTGGAAAGTTCCAAAAACTAAATCTAATATTAGGCACAGAAATCATTCATTGGCCAATTATTGGTGCAGCTAAAGTTTTATCATAGTTTTGGTCGTATTTCAAATACATAATTTTATTTTCTTTAACTTCTTTTTTTCACAATTATTATGGAGTCAAGGTTATTTCTATTGGAATTTCACCTCTAGAAATTTGTGAAAATACTACTTCAATACAGTCCATAAAAATTTATTTTGATGTAATTAATTATTTTTTAATTAATTAATTCTATAATTAATTACTCAACCGGTGAAGGATGGATTCTCAGTTCAATTGATTGGATCAATTTTGATCACTTCAATTGATGTAATATTTTATTTGAAAACATGTTTTCGTTAAATATGACCAATATATATTTGACTCAACAGTTAGACAATTAGTTAAACATTTTCAAAACTAAAATTTCAATTTCTACAAATTACAAATTTGCTAGACTAAATACAAATTGAATAAACAAAATGAATTTTATTCCAGTTCAATCCAATACTTAACCAATTGTATGCAACATAGTTTGGCCATTTAGTCTTTTCGAATCAAATTAAACCTGTTAATATGTTGGTTATCCGTCTAAATTTAGGTGTTAGTAATTTGACGATTTATATATTTATGTCATATAAAATATTAAAATTCATATATTTGTATAGTATTTTATATGAAAATTATGTATTATAGTTCGTATTAATATAAAAATATGAAATATATTTTTTATTTTGTTAAATTCATGTATAATTATTGTAGACACTTAATTTAGTCCAGGCCTAGATCAATTGGGCTTGGCTTAAATGAGCAAGATGAGCCCTTTTTTTATTTTATTTTGTTTTTATTTTATTTTTATTATTATTTTTTTGTTTTTTGTTTTCTCGTTTATTATTTATTTTTATTATTTACTATATTTATTAGTTATATTATTATTTATATTACTATTATTATTATTATTATTTTTGATTTTATCTTTTCTTGATTAATTAGGTGATAATGATTAGATTAATTAAAAATAATCCAAAAAAAATGGTGAAAGTAGATTTGGCCATGAATTTGGGAGCTGGCAGAGTTAGGATTAGATTTAAAGTTTGAATCCCAATCCCATATGGAATTGAGATTGATCAGAAATTCTTTTGATTAATCCCTATAAATAAATGCTGAAACATACAAGAAATGACACAATAGAGAGGTGAAACAGAAGCAAAAAGTGTTTAGAGGCAGTTTAGAATTTTTGGAAAATCTTTTTGAATTTTTTGAAGGTTTTTTTTGAAAAATTTCTAGAAATTTTCCAAAATCCAACAAAATTTTTTGGTGAGATTTAAGTTTTCCAATGACTTTTCCATAAAAAAAAACTCAGATTCTGGTCAATTTTTTAGTTTTCAACGTACTTTTTAAATTTTTGGTTAAATATTCAACCGAAAACTAGGTTTTGCTAGAGAGAAGGGAGAGAAAAGAGGGGAAGAAAGAGAGGGAAGGAACGCGTCTGATGAAAATCGAAAGCTTTTGCCTTTTATATCCCGTTGAAAATGACGTCGTTTGGGCCTTACTAAGACCCAAGATCTTCGCGTTTTCCATTCGAGCGACCAACCCGTAGTGCAACCCGCTTTTGACTCAAGTTTGACCTGTGCCTCAACCAATCTTTCCAGTCAAGCCGAGCTGGCAAGCCGCATCATCCAAGCCATGGTTTGTACCTGTAGCCTAGCCGAATCCCAACCACTGAGTTGAGCTGCGTTAAAGTTTTTTTTTTTCATTTATTAATTTTTTTGTTTTATTTTTATTTATTTAGTTATTTATTTATTATTATTTCTAAATTAGAATTATTAGGTATTCCTTAAATTTTTTTAATTTTAATTTTAATTTTAATTTTGTTTTATTTTAATTTTCTTTTTAATGAAATTTCTAAAATAAAATTCTCAAAAAAAAATTTTTTGGGGAAAAGTTGATAAAATTTCTAAAATAAATTTTTCCAAAAAGTATTTTGAGAAAAAGTTGAAAGTATCAATTTTTCTTGAAATTAAAATTTTAGAAAAAAATATTTTTTTGAGAAAAAGTTGAAAGTATCAATTTTTTTTTAAAATAAAAATTTTTTTTAAAAAAAATATTTTTAAGGGAAAGTTGAAAGTATCAATTTTCTTGAAAATAAAAAAAAGTTTTAAAAAATATTTTTAGGGAAAAGTTGAAAGTATCAATTTTTCTCAAAAATAAAGTTTCTAAAATAAAAATTTTCAAAAACATTTTGGGCAGAAAGTTGAAAGTATCAATTTCTCTTGAAGATAAAAATATTTTAAAAAATATTTTAGGAAAAAGTTGAAAGTATCAATTTTTTTTCTTGAAATTAAATTTTAAAAGAAAGCATTTTGAGGAAAAGTTGAAAGTATCAATTTTCCTTTAAAAAGGTTTGTCAAGAAAAACGTTTTAAGGAAAAGTTGAAAGTATTAATTTTCTTTAAAATTTTAAAAAAACTTTCAAATGCTTTAAGAAAAAGTTAAAAGTATTAATTTTCTTTGTACAAAAGCAATGAATTTTTTCTAAAATGAAAAGAAAATGATTTATATCTAAAGTTGAATCATTACTCACTTTTATTTTATTTCTTTTTTTCTTTCTTTTCTTGAAAAATTTTTAATATTAAATAATCCGACGATGGAGCCTCTGTAAGTGAAATAGTAGTTTTCTTGTATACTCTTGAGGTGAAGAAATTTTTTTAATTTTCTACCAAAAGTATTGGAGTTAATTAAGAATAATTTCTAATAATTAATTACTTGATAAAATTTTTAAGGCTTATCGGATAACATAAAATCAAGCTGGTACCATCTTTCGATGGACATTATGAGGGTGCTATAACCTTCCTCATACGTAACCGAACTCTCGAATCATGTTCTGGTTAATAGACTTGAACCTATTCGTTTAGAGACCCTTAGTAAAACTTAGGTGTTCCTTGAAATAATAGATTCATTAGGTGGCCAATCGCACCTAAACAAAAAGATTGGTGGTGACTCCTAAAGTCAATATTTAGTGATAGATCCCCGGATCTAGACGTTATGATAGTTTGGCGACTCCACTGGAGAATAGTCGAGAGTCAGGCTAGCAAATAAATTTATGTTATCCAAAAGCCTAATAAAATTAAACCCTTTGAATAGATTTTTTTTATTCATGAATATTTATTTACTTTGTTAATTATGTCATTCATATGCATGTGCATAACATGAGCTCTATACCCGAGTTTCGTCCCTCTAGGAGGGAGTAAAGTACCTATTGCTTTCGTGAGGTTTTAATGCCTCTGCAGTGGCTAGCGAAATACTCTCACTCAAATTGAACCTTTTTTGCTTGTAGCCTGTAATGGGTAAGGATTGGAGTGCCTTACTAGTTTGTAATAAACGATGATGTAAGGAGCAATTTGGGAACCTTTAGACTTTAAACCTCGAACCACATATAGTGGACCTTAGAAGTGCCTAACCTATAGATAGAGCTATCTCTTTCCCTTTATAATTGACCAAAAGCATAGGATTCATTTTTATTGTGTGAGACGTTTTAATTTATTTAGTTATTTATTTGTTTATTTCTCTTTATGTGATATACTAACCTCTTCTCTTATTCATGTTTGCATGATTCATACTCATATCATAAAGTTGCATAAAGAACATTTGCCTGAAAGACAGTCTTCAACAACAAGTTTTTCATAGACTCCACAAAACGACTAGTTTGCTCTTCGTCTATATTAGTTCCTTATGAGTCACCCAAAGCAAAGGTCTAATAAAAAAAAAGATTTAACTGAAGACGGGGGATTGTTTACCAATCAAATATAATTTCACCTTGTCTCAAGAGACATCTATCCTTTTCAAACAAAATAATCTAAAGGATTTGATGGATATATAGAAGAGGATATGTCATCAAGACAAGAGGAGTTTTGCTAGAGACAAGAGCACATAGCACACCTTATTGCAATAAATGTTGACAATCAACTAATTAGAGTTGCATTGGAATTTTAAGATCCTGCATACAAGTCTTTCATCTTCAATAAAGTGGATATGACGCCAACCAACGAAGAATATTCAACCTTGTTGGGCTTGCAACTCAAGGCTCCTGACAAGATATCTGTTAAAAAACACAAGTCAAGATTTCATAAAGATTTGGCCCATTTCATGGGGATAGACAAGAAGATTGTGGATTCTCACATAAAGAAGAAATAAGAACAGGTTGCCTACCTGAAAATTCTTTCATGATTTCTTAGTACAACATGTCGACAAAGAACGAGGGTTAGACATATTTGGCTTAGCCATATATGGAATGGTGATATTTCTAAAGGTTTTGAGATATATTAAAATAGCAGTAATTGACTTCTTCGAAAGTGTGATCAATGGTTGTAACCCTTCAACAGTAATATTAACAAAGATTGTCAGATCTTTGAGTTACTATCGCCAGAATGGAGGGCATTTTATAGGCTGCATACAGCTATTGTACTTATAGATGAAAAGCCACTTCGAATGGAGAAAATGTGCTTTCTCGAAGCTTTATGTCCGTAATCGAGCTCCGATTAAGGAATTTTACGAAAGTGGGTGCTCAGAAAGAAAGTCTAAAAAAGAATGGGTAGCTTTCTTACAAAAACTAACAAGTGCCAAAGTAAGATGGTTGGTCCCGTGGATGAATCGTGAACTTATGCTATATCAATGTAGAGATAACTCTGTGCTCCCACTTCTGGGTTTATGGGGAGCAACAAGTTATATACCACTTCTAGTAATGAGGCAGTTTAGGATAGAACAATTCATTCCCATGACACATAAGCTTCATCAATCAAATTTTTCTTACAGTGAGCCAAAAGTATTTCAAAGGATGAATGAGGTGATTAAAGCATGAAAAACCCCCGTAAAATGAGTCCTAGACCATTCACTGATAAGGTCACTCAAGGGTACTTAGTTTGGAAAGCAAGACAAAAACAAAAAATGGTATTCACTTATGAAAGCTATCAACCACCAATAAAAGAAAAGCCTAAAGAGACACCGTCAGAATTTGAGCTTGCAACAAAAGAATTCGAGTCTGAAAAATATAGGTTAAAACAAAAGATTCAGACGCTTCAAAAGAAGAAGGATCAGTAGAAAGATAGAGCTAAAAAATAAGAAGCTAAAGTCTACAAGATGGCTAGAGAACGTGATACAGCTATTGAAGACCTAGCATAGCTACACCAAGAACATAAAAGATTACGTGTCAGGATAAAAGACAAAGAGATAACAATCACTGAGCTGATAGATGAAAATAAATGATTGAAATAAGAATATATTGAATTAAAGGAAAAAAGTACCTAAGTACAAATAGAGAATAACATGTTGAACAGCTACCTAAACAGGTTGAAACAAAGGTTGAATGAACAAGAAGACTACATTGCTGCACTGGTTAGAGAACATAAAGAGTTATCATACCAAGTTTGGTGTGGTAAAAGAGAAAATCTAGGAAGACAAAAGTACATTGAGTACTTAACGACCCAAATTTGCAAAAGGGTATGTAAGGCAAGAGAGATAATAAAAAAGGCAGAGGCATTGAAATAAGTAGTGGCCCTAGTAGGAGAACATAGGCAGCGTCTCTTAAACTTCATCGAGAAAGCCAAAGACCATTATGAGCAGATCAAATGATTTTATGGCTATAACTCTAAGATGGTAAATTCTATGTAAACGAAAATTCTTTGGAATAAATGAAATCTTTTGGTTGAATAATATCTTAAGGCAAATATTCTTTTCACGAATGCATTTTCATCCATTGCATTCTCATTCAATATATTTAACAAAGTAACCATAAGATAGTCATATAAACTTGCTAATTCTAAAATATGGTATTCAAGGTTTAAAGATAGCTCTACCCAGCAAAGACTCTACTCATCGATAAAACACAAGAGCCAAAGCTAGACAAATAGAGCAAGAAAACTCTTATCGACTTGAAAAGATAAAAAAAAACCTAGGAAAAACTTAAAAATGAGTTGAGTAAGATTTTGAAAGCTATCAACAAGTTGAACAAAGAAAAAAAGGATAGAAAAAAATACAAGCCAATAGGGTCCACCATCACAAAAAGTGGCTGACCCTTTATATCCTCCAGGTTTTGGTCCACAACAAGCTCAGTCCACACAAGATATACCACCACAGTAGTTTGCATATCTTGCATACCCTGGAATACCATCAGCTTCAAACCTTGGGCATTACCATAGCTATGTGAATCCTATTTTTACTAAAAAGGTAGTAAAACCGACCCAAGTTCCTGATCTCGATGACTTGAAAGGAGAAAGAGAAAGAAAAGACAAAGGTGGTGGAATCTTAGGAAGATTCGAAGATTGGTATGCTTGAATAAAGGTTACGAGCTATAGAAAGAATTGGGTTTTATGATTCTATCGATGCTACTGAACTGTGCTTAGTCCCAGATGTGGTTATTCTACCAAAGTTCAAAGTACCAAAATTTAAGAAATATGATTGTACAAAGTATCCAAAGACTCATATCACCATGTACTGTCAGAAGATGATAGCCCATGCCTATAATAAAAACTATTAATGCATGTTTTTCAAGATAGCCTTACGGGCTCCGCTGCTAAGCAGTATGTTCAGCTGGATAGAACTTGCATCCATTCTTGGAGTGACATGACCCATGATTTCATCAGTCAATATCGACATATCATGGATTTAGCTCCTGATCATTTGTCATTATAGAAAATGGAAAAAAAGATAAATGAGTCCTTTAAGGAATATGCCCAGAGGTAGAGAGATGTAGCTTATCAAGTACAACCACCTCTAACTAAAAAAAAAAACTACAGTGTTATTCATCAGCACTTTGAAATCTCTCTAGTATGAAAAGATGGTAGAAAATGCAACTAAAAATTTTACTGACATGGTGATTTTAGGAGAAATTATTGAGAGTGCCATTAAAAATGATAAGTTAGAAAGATGAGAGGCATCAAGTAAGAGAGCCCCAAAGAAAAAAGAGACTGAAGTTCAAGTTGTGAGCTTTGATAGGTAATAATTCAAGGGTTATCAACCCTACACACCATAAGGATATCTTTTATATTATCCTGCTGTAAATAACACTTCTCCTTACCCATACCAAACAATCCCATAGTCATCTTACCTCCAAACCTATCAATCTTTTTTTAGACATCAAAATATCGCATATAGCCCTAACACTCAACCTACCCCAAGATCTCAGACCCATCTAGCCAGCCTAAAGTGGTTTACGAAAACAACGAACTACTCATGAAAAGCTTGTATTTGACCTAATTCTCATTACCTATACAGAGTTATATCAAGATCTTTACAATAGTTATCTGATTGCTCCTAGTAAATTAAAGCCACTCAAGTCGCCTTACCTTAAGTGGTATGATCCTACAGCCCATTGTGACTATCACTATGAGATTGTTGGTCATTTCACTAAAAATTGCACTGCCTTGAAACACAAAGTGCAGCGACTGATCAAGGATGGAATGATTAGCTTCGATACAGGAAGGGTAACTGCACCAAATGTTAGTGGCAATCATTTACCTAATCACAATGTAAATGCTCTGAGTGAAGAACAAGAACGTCATTTAAAGAAAAAAATGGCAGATATTAAGACATCTCTTAGTCAGCTGTTTGATGCTTTATATAAAATTGACATTATACAACCAGTGGATTCGCACAGTTATCGTAGAGCATATATAGTGGGCACTAGTTGTAAATATCATAGTGGAGCAATTGGTCACTCTGTTGAAGCTTGTAAGTAAAGTTTCACCAAGAGATATAAAAGTTCTTGGATTCATACCATATAAAAGTCTATAAAAAGGGAGAAGACTCAAAGAGTGTTGAAATATCCATGACTGACAAGCCTGTAAAGTTTTTTCCAAAGCCAGTGATGATTCACTGAAGGAATAAGCCAAAGTTAGTCATAGAAAAACTCATTCCCAGGTTGAGAACTTTTAAAGTTTCAACTCCATTCTCATATAAAGATGATAAAGCTATACCCTAGAAATATGGTTGTGATACAATAGTTCAGAGGCAAGAAGAGAATGTCTCTAAGATTGATACCGCCAATATAACTAGTATAGGGGGCATTAGCCGAAATGGAAGATGTTACACTCCAGAAATATTAGAGAAGATTAGAAGAGAAAAAGCCAAGGTAGGTGAAGAATGAAACAACCCTGAAGTGGAACTTGAAAAGGATCATCCGAAACTGGTGTTAAAAAAAAAGCTTGTGAATTTTTAAAGCTGATAAAACATAGTGAATATTTAGTTGTTGAATAGTTGAATAAAATGTCAGCATGAATCTCATTATTATCATTACTATTAAACTTAGAACCACATTGAAATGCCTTGTTGAAAGTGTTAAACCTAGCATATGTGGCACATAATGTATTTGTTGAATATATGAACCACCTGGTTGGAAATCTAGTCATGCCAAATTATATTTCATTCGGTGATGATGAGATTCTCTCAGAGAGAGGGAGAGGTGCCAAGGCTCTGTATATCATGATCAAGTGCAAGAGTTATATCATAGCTAAGGTCCTTATTGATAATGGCTCCATTATCAATGTCATGCTTATGTCAACTTTGGCAAGGCTACCCATTAATTACTCTCATATGAAAAATAGTCAAATAATCATCTGAGCTTTTGATGGGACCAGAAGAGAAGTACTGAGAGATATCGAGATGCTTTTACAAATTGGGCCATGCACTTTTAATGTAAAGTTTCAAGTAATGGATATCTCTCCATCTTACAATTGTCTGTTAGGAAGGTCATGAATTTACATGGTAGTGGTTGTTTCTTCTACTTTGCACTAAAAAATTAAGTTCAATATGGAAGGCAAGTTAGTGGTAGTGTTTAGAGAGAAAGACATGCTAGTGACTCAGTCATTGAATGCTCTATATGTGGAAACTGCTAAGAAAGCGATGGAATGTTCCTATCGATCTTTTGAGCTGGTTAATTCTGTGGGTAAAAGACCTAAAAATCAATCTTTTTCAAAGATAGTGATGAGCCAAGTCATCAATAAAGGTTGGTATCTAGGAGTAAGGCTGGGTAAAAATTTATAGGGAATAAGAGAGCCTCTAACAATAGTGGACAAAAATGAAAGGCTAGGCCTAGGCTATGAAATAACAAAATGGGAGATCAGAAGAAGACCAACAGGTAAAAAGCAAGATTAATGATCATCCCACACTTATATGAGACTTTTAAGCATGGAAGATTCATGTACCCAAATACAAAGAAAGTATGAAAAAAGCATTCACCCAGTTGACCATCCGTGCTATTGAAGATGAAATAGAGCTTGAATAAGAGGGGTGAGTCTACCTTTGTTCATCAGATTATGAGCTGAACAACTGGAATACCATTGAGATGCCCTATACTTTTGAGACTGATGTAATGTAATTGTACATCCCAATAGCTATTGCCCAAGGCATTGGGGTGGTCTTTCTTGTTTAGGCTGTTTATCTTTTATTATTTTAATAAAGATTAAAAAGGATGCATTTTCATTCATTTCTTCTTATACCTTCATTATTGTCATTTTTTCATTTTCCAAACACATCTTGCCAACATATCCTATTTCATTTAATTTTAGGTCTTTAAATGAACAAGAAGAAAATTATGATAATGATCAAAAGGTTAATTTTGAGAATTCAATTAACATTGATGAATTTGACAATGAAGATGATTCTGAAAAATATGTTATACCTACGAACCTAATAAGACTGATTGAGCAAGAAAGTAAGTCAATTGAGCCTCATCAAGAGATAACTGACTTGGTGAATTTAAGAAATGAGATGAATAAGAAAGAGGTCAGAATTGACACTTCACTTTTGTCGGATGATAGGCAACATTTGGAATATCTACTTTGAAAATTCATAGATGTGTTTGCTTGGTCTTATCAAGATATGTCAGGTTTGAGTACAGAGATAGTAGAGCACAGACTGCCCTTAAAGACAGAATGTAAGCCAGTCCAACAGAAACTGAGTCAAATGAAGCTTGAAATGATACTAAAGATCAAAAAAGAGGTAAAGAAGCAATTTGATACAGGTTTCTTACAAGTGGCTAAGTATCCAGAATGGGTAGCCAATATAGTAATAATTTTAAAGAAAGATGAAAAGTTATGAATATGTGTAGACTATCATGATTTGAATAGGGTTAGCCCAAAGGATAACTTTTCTTTATCTTATATCGACACACTGATAGATAACACGGCTAGACATTCAATGTTCTCTTTCGTGGATGGGTTCTCAGGGTATAATTAGATAAAAATGACTGCAGATGATATGAAAAAGACCACTTTCATGACCATATAGGAAACCTTTTGTTACAAAGTCATGCCTTTTGGGTTAAAGAATGCTGGGGCAACATATCAAAGAGCCATGGTGACACTCTTCTATGATATGATGCATAAAAAGATTAAGGTGTATGTGGATGATATGATTACAAAATCTCGTGAAAATGAAGATCATGTCACCAACTTCAGAAAGTTATTTGAGATATTAAGAAATTTTCAACTCAAGTTGAACCCAACCAAGTGCACATTCGAGTCAAAGTCAGGGGAAGATGCTAGGTTTTATGGTCAGTGGAAGAGGAATTGAAGTTGATCCAGATAAAATATGGCATATTCAAAGTTTGTCACCTCCTAGTACACTAAAAAAAATTTGAGGTTTTTTAAAAGGTTAAACTACATTTCGCGGTTCATATCTCAGTTTACTTATAAATGTGATCCCATTTTTAAGCTTCTCCGTAAGAATAATCCTAGAGAATGGAATGAGGAATGTCAAGTGACTTTTGATAAAATTAAGCAATACTTGTCAAATCTTTCAGTATTGGTGTCACCTGTTTCAGAAAAACCCTTAATTTTATACCTGACGGTGTACGAGAATTCAATGGGATGTGTGCTGGGGCAGCAAGATGAATATGATCGAAAAGAGAGAGCTATTTATTATCTAAATAAAAAATTCACTAAATATGAGTCCAAGTATTCTCTTTTGAAAAAAATATGTTGTGCATTAGCTTGGATTAACAAAAGACTCAGACAATATATGCTCTATCACACCACTTGGCTTATAGTAAAATTGGATCCAATTAAATACATCTTCGAGAAGCCTTTTTTTGTCCGAGAGAATTGCTAGGTGGCAAGTAATAATACTCTTAGAATATGATATCATATATGTAAGCCAAAAAGTAATAAAAATGAGTGTTATAGTCGAGTTTCTTGCAGATCATGCTACTGAAAAATATAAACCAATAAGATTGAAATTCCCTAATAAAGATTTAATGGCTATTTCCCAATTAGAAAAGGGGAAGCATGAAGAAAAATGTTGGAAGATGTATTTTAATGGAGCTGCCAATGCCTTGAGATATGGAATTAGGGTAATTCTAATTTCCCTAGAAGAATAATACTATCCTATAATAACGAGGTTAAATTTCAATTACACAAATAACATCGTGGAATATGAGGCATGTGTCATGGGTCTACAAGCTGTTATAGATAGAAGAGTGAAAGCATTAAAAGTATTTAAAGACTTAACTCTAGCTATATATTAATTGAAAGGAGAATGAGAGACGAGAGATTCGAAACTTGTCCTATAACACAAGTATATCTTAAAGTTGATTAAGCAGTTTGAAGAGATTTAATTTGATCATTTACCTCGAGAGGAGAATCTGATTGCTGATGCTTTAACTACTTTAGCAGCAATGATTCAAATTAATGATAGTACTGACATTCAGCCCATCACGTTAGATGTCAATGATATGCTAGCTCACTGCTCAAATATAGAAAAAGAGGAGAATGAGAGGCCCTAGTATTATGATATCTTATAGTACATTAAAAATCGACAATATCCTACCCAAGTAGCAGTGAATGATAAAAAGGTCATCCGGAGACTAGATATAAGTTTTTTTCTAGATAGAGATGTTTTATACAAAAAAAGCCATGACCAAGTATTATTGAGATGCGTAAATAAGATCGAGGCTAAGAAGATCCTTGAAGAAGTACATGATGAAATATGTGGGGCACATGCCAATGGACATATGATGACAAGACAGATCATGAGAGTAGAGTACTATTGGTTGACAATAGAGAGTGATTACATTAACTATGCTCATAAATGTCATAAATACTAGATATATGCTGATAAGATTCATGCTCTGCCATCTACTCTACATATTTTGGTACTACCTTGGCCATTCTCGATGTGAGGCATAGATGTCATTAGTCCTATTACCCCAAAGGCTTCTAATGGGCATAGGCTCATTTTCGTGATGATAGATTACTTTATGAAATGGGTAGAGGCAGCATCATTTACAAATATAACACAATTTGTAGTTTACAAGTTCATAAAAAAAATAGATCATTTACAGATATGGACTTTTGGAGAGAATCATTTCGGACAATGCTAAGAATTTAAATAGTAAGATGATGCAAAAAATATGTGCCCAATATAAGATCAAGCATCATAACTCGACGTCATACCGTCTGAAAATAAATGAGGCAATTGAGGCAGCTAACAAAAATATAAAAAAAATTCTTGAAAAAATGATTGAGACCTATAAAGATTGGTATGAGAAGTTACCATTTGCACTACATGCATATCGAATGACAGTACGCACTTTTACTAGGGCCATTTCATTTTCTTTGGTTTATTGGATGAAGTTGTATTGCCAGTAGAAGTAGAGATCCCATCCTTGAGGGTTCTGAAAGAAGCTGAGCTAGAAGAGGCTGAATGGATTTAAAGATGTTATGAACAATTGAATTTCATTAAGGAAAAAGAGATTAATAATGTTGTGTCATGGTCAGCTATATCAAAGAAGGATGATAAGGGCTTATGACAAAAAAGTTTAACCTCGTTACTTTCTAGAAGGAAAGTTGGTCTTGAAAAGAATTCTATCAAATCAGCATGATAATAGAGGAAAATGGATTCCGAATTGAGAAGGGTCATATGTGGTGAAACAGGCTTTCTCGGGTAGAGCACTGATACTGACTAAAATAGATGAAAATGATTTGTCCCATCCTATAAAGTCTGATGCTGTGAAGAAGTACTATGCTTGAAAAATTTTAAAAAGAGAAAAAAAATTAAAAAAAAAAGAAGACTTAAGGCAAAAAGCCTAAGATGACGGTTTGAGTCATAGAGGGTTTATCTAAGCTAAAAATCTGAAAAGGCAGCTTAGGTAAAGAAGATATAGCATCAAATCTGAAAATTCATTAGCATGGAGGCTAGCATATTCTGATGAGCTCTAAACTGTTAAATGCATCAGGTGGTTGAGTTTTTCGAAAATGACCTCGAGATGTATTATCATGATTGTCCAATTATTCATTTTTAGGCGTTGTTTCCACATACCTATCTTTGTAATTATTTCATGGCCAAAGTTTGCCAACATTTTGCTAATAAAAGACATTCTACTTCATTTTTTTTTTTTTGTGTCTCTTCTGTTGACTATTTCCTAACCATTCTTAGTCTTTTCTCCTTAATACCTTACAATGGAAGAAATGTGTGAATGCATTCTTACTTTTTAAGTTTGAAATAATGATTGATAAATGAATAAAAACATGAAAGATTACTACATTACATTAGAGAAGTCAAGAGTGATAAAGGCATATTCGATATGTTCAGTTCTTGATTAGGACATTGAATTTGGGAAAGGGATTTCTTGCAAAAAGAATATGAGAATTAAATGAAAGAGATGATTAAAAGTTACGTTGACTTGGTCTTTAAAGGATAGTGTAACATGGTCTTTAAAGAAAAAAAGGTACAAGGCACAAGAAAAGAGCTTGAGAAACTTAAGTACCATAATAGAATGGGAATTAATTAGTCAGCATTTGCATAGCATGCATTGAATTTCACATGCATTGCATATATTGCATTTTTTTAAAATACAGTGCATAAATTCAAAAAGCAGGGGTATTTTAGGATCTCACATGAAGAAGGCAGATATGAAGACTTTTCGATGTAAAAGTTTCAATTTCTCGTTTGAAAGAAAGCTTATGAGGTAAGATTTTAATCCTTGAAAAAGGATATCTCTTGGTATCATGATCGATTTGTAAGACCCTTTGGCATAATCTCTTAAAATTCCTTTAAACACGAACTTTGACTCCTCTAAACATGATCAATGAGTAATTTATTTTTCAAAAGTTGTGGTGTCTCTGTTTAGAGGAGTAATTTATTTTCAAAGTTGTGGTGCTTCTGTTTAAATGAGCAATTTATTTTCTAAAGTTATGGTGCCTCTGTTTAGAGGAGCTTTATTTATTTTTTCAAAGTCGTTGAGCCTCTAATTAGAGGAGCTTTGTTCACTTTTCAAAAGTCGTTGAGCCTCTAATTAGAAAAGCTTTAATCAAGATTTTAATAAAAAAAACAACAAAAAGTGTTGAGTTGAGTCTTGAATGAGTGTCTACATCTTTGCACAATTCTTGTTTCACAAAAAATTTATAAAAAGAGGCAGCTGTAGACATCCAATTTGGTCCAGGCCCGGATCAATTGGGCTTGGCCCAAATGGGCAAGATGGGCCCTTTTTTATTTTGTTTTTATTTTTATTATTTTATTTTGTTTTTTATTTTGTTTTATTATTTACTATTATTTATTAGTTATATTATTATTTATATTACTATTATTATTTTTTGTATTTTTGATTTTATCTTTTCTTGATTAATTAGGTGATAATGATTAGATTAATTAAAAATAATCTAAAAAAAATGGTGAAAGTGGATTTGACCGTGAATTTGAGGGCTAGCAGAGTTGGGATTGGATTCAAAGTTTGAATCCTAATCTCAGATGGAATTGGGATTGATCAGAAACTCTTCTAATCAATCCCTATAAATAGATGCTGAAACGTACAGGAAAGGACACAACAGAGAAGTGAAACAGAAACAAAAATGTTTAGAGGCAATTTAGAATTTTTAGAAATTTTTTTTGGAGTTTTTTCTAGAAAATTTTTGAAAATTTTTCGACGATATTTAAGTTTTTCGACGACTTTTTCGATGAAAAACCCAGATTCCAGCCATATTTTTCAGTTTTTAGTGTACTTTTTTAGTTTCGGTTAAATATTAAACCAAAAATTAGGTTCTGTTAAAGAGAGGGGAGAGAAAAAAAGGGAAGAGAGAGAGAGAGAGAGGGAAGGAAAGCATTTGAAGAAAATTGAAAGCTTTTGTCTTTTATACCCGTTGAAAATGACGTCGTTTTGGCCTTACTAAGACCCAAGATCCGCGCGTTTTTCATTCAAGCGACCTGACCCGTAGCGTAACCCGTTTTAGACCCGAGTTTGACTCGCGCCTCAGCCAATCTTTCTAGCTAAGCCGAGCTGCCAAGCCATATCATACAAGCCATGGTCTGTGCCTGTAGCCAAGTCGAATCCCAGCCGTTGAGTTGAGCCGCGTTAAAGTTTTTTTTTTCATTTATTAATTTTTTTGTTTTATTTTTATTTATTTAGTTATTATTATTATTATTTCTAAATTAGAATTATTAGGTATTCCTTAAATTTTTTTTAATTTTAATTTTATTTTTTTAATGAAATTTCTAAAATAAAATTCTAAAAAAAAAATACTTTTAGGGAAAAGTTGAAAGTATCAATTTTTCTTGAAAGTAAAATATTTAAAATAAAATTTTTTAAAAAGTAGTTTGAGGAAAAGTTGAAAGTATCAATTTTTTCCTTGAAATTAAATTTTAAAAGAAAGCATTTTGAGAAAAAGTTAAAAGTACCAATTTTCCTTTAAAAAGGTTTGTCAAGAAAACTATTTTAAGGAAAAGTTAAAAATATCAATTTTTCTTAAAAAAAAAAAAAAAAACTTTCAAATGCTTTAAGGAAAAGTTGAAAGTATCAAATTTCCTTGTACAAAAGCAATGAATTTTTTCTAAAATGAAAAGAAAAGGATTTATATCTAAAGTTAAATCATTACTCTCTTTTTATTTTATTTCTTTTTTCCTTTCTTTCCTTGAAAAATTTTTAATATTAAATAATTCGACGATGGAATTTCTATAAGTGAAACAGTAGTTTTCTTACATACTCTTGAGGTGAGAGAATTTTTTTAATTTTCTATTAAAAGTATTGTAGTTAATTAAGAATAATTTCTAATAATTAATTAATTGAAAAATTTTTAAGGTTTATCGGATAACCCAAAATCAAGCTGGTACCATCTTTCGATGGGTGTTGTGAGGGTGCTATAACCTTCCTCACACGTAACTGAACTCCCGAACCTTGTTCTGGTTAATAGATCTGAACCTATTCTTTTAGGGACCCTTAGTCAAGCTTAGGTGTTCCTTGAAATGATAAATTTCTTAAGCGACTAATCGCATATAAACAAAAAGATTGGTGGCAACTCCTAAAATTAATATCTAATGATAGATCTCCAGATCTAAACGTTATGACAATTATTGTTAAAAATTTAAGTCATATCACTTTTATATTTTATTGTTGTATCATATTCGTATTATGCCATTATATCATATTTTAGATTGCTAAATTTTGGTGTCAAGTCTGACTTAAGTACAATCTAAAATAAAAACTTTTAAGTTAAGATTAAACTCGATTTGAAATATTAATATATTAATAAAAATAACTTTTTTATTTAAATTGGAAATGAAAGCTTTGATGTACAGTTTTTAGTTTCTTAATTTATTGATTAAGGGGATTTAAAAAAATATTTAAGGTGAGAGTTCAAATCTCGTTACCATTATTTTTTATTTTTGGTCCAGTAACTAAAAAATTTATTTAAATTTAATTTTAAAATATATTTGAAAATATTAATATAATTGTTTAATATTTTAATACTATTTTGAATAGTATTAAATTCATTTATGCTTTGACGAGTTGATTGAATAAGTCTTGAACAAGACTTTAAAAAATATCAATCAAATTTAATATGATTTAACTCGGTTTACAATCATCGTGGACATCCAATTTTATTTGAGATGAGCAATTTTGATTGATTTTTTAACTTGATTCGATGTTTTAATTTGAGTCTATTTTGATACTTTAATCAAATTTATCTTTTAAGCCTAAGCCTTTTTTTTAATTAATTAAATTGACTTAAAATTTAGAGAAAAGCCAATATTGTGACTAAACAAGGGCATTAGCTTTTTTTTTTAGATCATTGACTCCAAATTGTTGTATCATTTTCAACTTTTTCAGTTGCACCTGATGCTTTATCTGACTTTCACACAAATCCATTGACTTTCTCCTCCCTCAACTCTACCACTCACCATTTTCTACTTTCTGATTTTTAATCCCCTTTTTACCTACTGACCCTAGTATACATTCATCAAAAACTTACTGTCCCATAAGCAATATGCTTCACTGGTCTTAAAAATATCAACAGCTATTGCTGCACTTCTGCTATACCGGTCTAAAAAACCAATTCCAAGACCTTTAACTCTTGATTAGAGAATGGGATCGAAAAGGGAGAACTGGAACCATTTTTGGAGAAGAGCCCGCACAAGCCCTACACCAACAAATAAAACACAACCTCACCCTCATAAAGTCCCAGCCTCTGCACGTACCCAACACCTTGCCCCATCTAAGAACCTAAACTCACAACAACTCAAATAGCCACTTTCAAACACCATTCGACCCACCCTCTTTTGACTAGCAACTTCCACTGAGGCACCATTAGAACCACTTAGCCAAAACCCCACTGCCAACGACCCATGCTTCATGCCCTACCACTGTGACCATCCACCCGCAAACCCCACCAAAGCCTCAAAGCAAATCAACCCAACACCAATACATAGTAAAATTAAAGCTATAATAACAAAAAAAAAATTGAAAACATTAATCCATTTTTAGATTATTATAATGTACGTTGGTAACCAATCTTATATTGGCTTATCCTTTTATTACCAAAGGATTTCTATATACAATGTCACATGACATTGTTTAAATATTATCTCAATAAATTTATGTTAGGTTATATGTCTACTATCATTTAGTCAATTACAAAAGTAATGTCTGATTTTTATGTATGCCTTTGCATACATTAAGCATATAATTATTTTTGCATATTACATTGTGCAATTATTTTCCTTTTACTAGTTTTGTTTTCATTGCACAATGATAGATTCCTTTCAAAATCATTTCACTATAGTGAAATTGAAAATTTATTTGGTATCTTGTAGAAATTCTTATTACCAAAATCACTTCCACAGCACTTTGTTTTCATAGAGAAACTTTTTGCTACTTTAATTTATTTTTGATTTGTACCAATCGTGTCATGATGACACATTGTTGAACTTATTATAAATATTCAAATCATATAATATATGATATCATAAGCCAAAATTCTCGCATCAATTTTTATATCATTCTTTAACAACTCATTAAGTTCATTAAAGAACTTTAACAGATTTATACATTTAATAAATTTGTCTTGGAATCCATAATCTTTTATATTATTCCGTATACACCTTTTAATCCAATTCGCCTTATAGTATCATGTGATTTTCACATACTTTTGGTGAATTACCATGAATGCAATAAAAATTCCCTTTGTAGCTATTAAATTTTTGCTATGGTGTATATGTACCAAAATATATTTGTGTAAGTTTCCTTAACAAAACATTTGGTTATGTTCTTTGTCTATAGTTTTACCAACTCAATGAAACTTTATTTACAACCTTAGTGGTTTGCACCAAGGAAATTAAGCCTACTAACATATTATCCATGATTCTAAAACAATCATTTATAACTTAATTCAAGAATGCCACTCATTAAGACTTTATTTATCTTAATAATACATAAAATTAGATTTCATAACTAACATTAATTATATAAGTTTATATACAACCTCCCTTGTTCTTTAAACAAAATTCTTTACGACATCTCAGTCATATGATTCTCATATTCTTTTATTAAGAAACTTTCAATCATGTTTTTACTTTTGCTAACTCTATATTACAAGGTCTTTCATATTTTCCTTTTTGAAGAAATCTTTCCAAGTTCATATGAATGTGTTTGAGCAATTTTTTTAATTTGAGGAATTGCTTTTACCATATTTATAAATATATTTTTTCAATATGGCATCCTTGATTCAATCATAATTAATATTGTACTTGAGATCTTTAGATTCAATAAATTATGAACCTATATGCCTTATTCTGTGCATAATCGAATGCACTTATTCCATTTTAATTTCCTTGGCTCATAGGTTTTGAAAACTTTTACAATTTCTCTATGTACTCAAACCTTTTAGAAAGCTTAGTTTAATTTCATTTCTTAGTTCATGAGAACAACTTTGTTCCTTTTAATATAGAACTTTATTTAATCATGATAATGTCATAAATGCCTTTGTCTCGTGATGTTATCTTTAACAAGAGTTTATCTTTAACCTTTTAGGTTAAATATTTAACAAGCATTATTCCACACCATAATGGTGTTATTTTAGTAGACTCCACATTATCGGTTCCACCTCCTTGTTATCAATGCTAATACAATTGAATAATTCAATTCAAACTTATAAAAATATATTGCAAATCATGCAAAAAGTAATTATAACAATTCTTAAAATTATCACTAATAGAAGTTTAATATCATTTTTCCTTCTATAAGTTCTATTAATCTTAAGCAATTAATCAGTGCATTAATCTCATGATTCAAAAATCAAATATTTCAACATGAATAATCATAAGATATACATTTTCATAATAGTAGTTTTATAATCATTACGTATTATTAATCAAAAGTTATACATATAACTATCATAGTAAACAATAAAAATCATATTTTGTCAAAATCATAGTGTAGCCACAACATAAATTAATTGCTATGGAAATCATTTTTATGAATCAATTAATGCATATTAGAACATGATTCTACTTTTAGAAAATAAATTCCTAGATGTCTTATTAAATATGTAATTTATTAATTAAATATATTAATTAATCATGTTTAGTCATAAAATCATTAAAGCATGCTTTATAGGTTCATGCATTATAATAATCATGCTAAATTATTTGTCAAAATATTATAACAAACAAGATTTTTAGTCATATCTTTTTCATACATCGTTTTATTCAAAGCATATTCTTTTTTCAAATTATATTCATATTTAAACAAAGCAATTTTGCTATTGTTATCAACATTATCATGAAACCAACCTTATACAGCATATTATAAATTCTAAATTTATATTGCTTTAATGTTGGTCTCCATATAAAGGAATTCCATATTTATCACATTTCCTTCTTTATAATTAATTGAAATGCTTTGAATATTTCTTACTATTGTATATTGTAGCACTTGACTTCATCTACCATGTCTTACATACCATTTAGTTATTGAAAATTTTCCTTTTTAGTATGCTTTCCAGAAGGGAAGCTGATTGCTTTGATCAAGCAGTCAACTGCCTTCATTCTAGAAGTTGATCATTCGACTTCCTCTAACAAGGCATTCAAATGCCTTAGTGCTTTTCTTGAAACTGTGCAGTCGGTTGTCTAGTATAAAGCAGTCGACTTATTCTCAAATAGAAAGCCAACATTCCTCTCAAAAACTATGGGCAATCGACTCCTTTATATGGGTAATCGATTGCTCATTATAAAAGCATGTAACAAGTTTAAACTTGTTGCTATTGGTGCACTATTATTGCTTTAAGAACATATAATAGTCATTTTTATGACTTTATTTTCATAAACCATACACCTTTATGGCATTAACTTAAAGTATTTTCTTTGAATAAGACTAGCTTAACTTAAACCATGCACCTTCATGAACAATAGACTATAATTGTCTTTGTTCTTTCTTTTGTTCCTTATGTTACCAATCTTCTTATTTAAAGATTACAATAAGCATTTCAAGAATTTATCTTTCATTTTTATAAAATTGATTTTCTCTAAAATTCAACTTCTTAATGATGGAATACATGAATTATGAAAATAAAATGGATTTAAGAAAATTCATCTTAAATAACCATTTATAATTGTTACCACATCTGTTAAATATATGTAACAATAAATAACATGATCATAAAATCATGCATAAAAATTAAAATGGATAAAATTTTTCTAATTTTGGTGAGATCCGTTATAATCATTATTTGTTAGAACCTTCATTTTCCTCTTTCTTGGCATACTTTCATATGTGAACCATTTCTTCTCTTCACAAGTTGCTTGATTAATGTTGTTCCAATTTTTGGAACACTACAGCCATTTTCTATGTGTCTTTGAACCTTTCCATCTTAGTTCTTGATGAATGTAAATAAGCCTTAAGATTGTTAGATTCAAGATTTATTTCTTTACAAATGTGTAGTTGATGATGATCTTCCATTGATGACTTTGGTTGTAGTGTTCCCTTCTGAGCCTTGTTTGAATCTATGATAGAACCTCCAATGAACAAAGAAACAGCTTCGAGGCCTGCTGCAAATGCCACTTTTCTTAAGGTCTATTTCATTCCTACTAGTTATGGTAGCCTTGTTTGATGTCACCTTGCACTTATTATATCAAACCACAAAACATCCCTTGATAAGATAAGAAATGTAATAGACGTTAAAACTTTATTTTCAAAATTATGAGATTTTAACAAAAATTAAGTTTTTATGATAAAAATATGATGGATGTTGAAATTATATTTTCAAAATTCTTGAATTTTAACAAAAATAACATCTTTAAAATAAAAAACATAGTGAATGTTGCTACTCATAACAAAATTAAAATATAACGTAAAATATATTTACTTAATATTATTACATATAAAATCTAATATTAATCTACATATTTTCTCTACATAAAAGCAATTAAGGTAAGGATAGTAATTTGGATTGTAAAATTATGTTGATATAAATATGAAAAAAAATTTCAAACTTCTTTAATTTCAACAAAATTAACATGTTATTTATGTGTAACTTATTACGAATGTTACATGTTATTTAAGTGTCATCAAAGATAATTTGATAAAAGATTTTATTAAGCAATCTTACATTCCTCTAAATCAAATATAAAAATCTTATATTTTTTAAGTTAACAAAATTTAAAAATCATATATTCTCTTTCAATATCATTTCCTTTGAAATCGCTTTCCTTATTGGATCTAAAAATCTACAAACCTAATGTCCCTTTGATGTATGTATTTCTCAATACAAAATTAGATTCAAATCTATTCTTTTTCACATTAATATATATATGTATACCAAAAAAAAGTACCACTCTACAATATAATATTAATTTTATTATATATAAAAGCAACGCACGCATATTGAGATTTCTTTAGTACATTTGGTGGCCTTGAATTTTTGATTAGTTGCTCCATAGGAAGGAGTTTTCAATGACCCATCAAAGTTTAAAAATAGATTTTGACAATGTAAAGTTTTATTGTGTTCTAAAAGCATATATAAATTTTGATATTTTACCTTTCACGTCTTAATTTAACGATAAAAGAATCATAAATAAGGCACGAAGAAGAAATAATCATGTCAGTAGGACCACCAAATCCGAAGGCCCAACTTGTATTGAGTTTTTTTTTAATAAGAAAAAAATTTAAGATAAATAAATTATTTAATCTCTTATATTAAAATAAAATATGTTATATTTAATAATTTAAGATAAATAATTATAAATTATATATTTAAAATAATTTTAATAAATAACTATCGATAAATTTAAATTAAAATCTTTTTATAAAAAAAATAAATTTTAATCAATTAAATCAACCATTAAATAACTTGAATTGTCAATTAAAAAAAGATCAAATGAAAGCTAGTGTGTACCTTTACGTGTGCTTGCCCTGTTTATGTTCTTTAAAATAATAATAGGCTTAGTAGCAAAATTACCATTATTGTGGTTACAATTTTTTTTAGTGCTAGAACAATTTACAATATGATAAAGAAATAATTAAAGCTTTTGTTTGATATGATGAATTAAAAATGAAAAGATACAAAATTGAAAAGAAAAAAAATAAAAAGATGAAAAATATTTATATCATTGATGTATTTGTAGAAAAAATTAAAAATTGAAAAAATATAATTTTTTTATCAAATTAAAAAATAAAAAATAAATTAAATCATATGGTATTGAATTTTTAATCCTAATAATTAAAGTTTAAATTCTAATAATATCAAAAATAAAAAAAAAATTTAAAAATAAAAATTATATTATTTTATCTAATATCTTTTGTAACTTTAAGATGAAAAGGCAAAATTTAAACATAATGAATAATTTTGAAAATATATTAAAACTTAACACTCTAAAGTAGAGATAAAGTTTTGGAAAATCAAAGTTGTGTTAATAATTTATATATATATATATATATATGATTTTGTAAGATTACATTGTTGGTCAATGTATTTAAATTCAAATTGGATTGTTAACAACTACTTGTTTAATATACCAGCCATAAATAATAGCAATGCATAAAATAGTTTTGATAGTGGTAGGTTTAATAAAGACGAGCCACTTCCGGCAGTACTTTTGGAAATCCCCAAGGAATTACCGTTCACCGAAGAAGAAACGTAGGCTACAATAGAAGAGTGCGATGAAGACAAAGCTCGAGGCTTTGATGGATTCAATTTTAATTTTAAGATAAAATATATTATAGATCATTTAATTTTAGTTGTATTTTTAAAATAATCTTTAAATTATTAAAAATTTTAATTAGTTATTAAAGTTAATTAAATATTTTTTTTCATTGAATTGTTAGCTTCTAATGACAGAATAATGAGAAATTTTTTTTGTCAAGTATCATGTGGCATTATCATGCTATTTAACGTGTTATGTGGCATTATTGACATGATATCGAAAATTTTGAAAAAAAAATTTGAAAATAAAAGGTAAAGGCGAATTTTAATTTTGTCACTTAGTATTTTAAAACTTTCTATTCTGATAACTCAACTTTAAAAATTATAATTTGATTATTAATAAATAAGTTCTCAAAATTTATAAAAAATAGATATAAACATTTTATATTTTGTTTCATAAAATTTAATTATAATTTTTATTTTATTTTTAGTTTACCATTTAAATTTGAAAATTAGGTGAATATTAGCCAATTGCTAAATTACTAAAATGTCATTACTTCAAATATTTGTTATTCAGCTCACCTAAATAAATTTTAATATAATTTCATAATTTTAAATTCATGCAATAAGATATTAAAGGAAATATAATAACAATTTTTTTTTTGTAATTGAATCTTAACATTATGAAATAAAATTTATTAATATTTTAATAATTAGTATTTGTGAAATTTATTAATATTTTTATCTTTATTGTTAGCGACTCATTGTCGCTATAAATTTATAATGATTTGATCACCAATATTTATAAAATTTACTATAATAAATTGTTTTATCTATATTTCTTTTAATTTTTATTACATAAAATTAAAATTATGAATTGTCTTTGTAATTAGAGTCTTGATATTATGAAATATAAAATATTTACTTAAATTTATTTGAAAAAGTTGAATTACAAAATTTGAATTAACAGTATTTTAATAATTTTTGTAAGTAAATAATATTCATTCATTTTTTAATTTTCAATTGTATAATTATAATAAAATAAAAAATTTATAATTTAATTTTATATAATAAAGCTATCAAATGCTTATTTCTATTTTTTATAAAATCTGAACACTTATTGATTAGTGATCAATTGTAGAATTTCAAAATTAAGTAGCTAGAATATAAATTTTTAAAAAGTTAAGGGACTAGAACAAAAATTCTTTTTTTTTCATTTAAAATTTTTTTTTAATTTATAATGTCACGTTAACAATACCATGTGACATGTCAAATGATGTAATAATATCACATGATGACAACTGATATAATATTATCATATCAATACATCATTAAAAGTTGACATCCGAGTGATAAAAAAATATATTTAAATTTTAATGATTAAATTAAAAATTTTAATAGTTTAATAATTATTTTAAAAATATAACAATAATTGAAGGACTGATGATATATTTTACCCTTAATTTTATTAAGAGAAAGTGGAGTTGCTTAAAACTAAAATCATGAAATTTCTACAGGATTTTCCCGACAACTAAGATTCCTAGCGGATTTCCAATCTATATATCTCCCTTGTTCACAGTATATGTAAGATAAGAGAAATTGTTGGATATAATAACAATGAAATTTTTTAATTTTACAAATGTGATTAAGATAGGAACACATTTTTTGTAAATTAATTTTTTATTATTTTAAATATATATTATAAAACATGTATTACTATTTTAATATATTTTATAAAATTAAAAACTTTATTCAATATATTTAATAATTTTTATATTATCTTCTTATAATTATTATGATATCCGAGTTATTTCGATGAATTTAGGTCACGTGAATGGTTTATGGTTACCCTAAACATTTCGTTAACCCGACACTAAACACTTCTTATAATGACTACTAACTGACCGCACAAACAGTGAGTATACCAACCATTTCGATAGCATTATAACATTAATTATCAACTAATTGCATGATTTAATACAAAAATATTATTTTAAATATAATATTTTAACAGACCCTAACGAAGTTCTTTTAGAAATTATCAGTTTTTTATTGAATTTAATCTCAATAAAAAACATCACTTTTGATTTCTCTTATTTTGTCCATCTGCTAAAGCCATTTGGATTAATCCCATTTTCACAAATAAAACAGTTTAATACATGAATTTTCTACACTAACCTCTCCTTTAGAAAATAAAATAAAAAAATAAAAATTACTAGGCCCAAACCATTTGATGGAGAGAGAATTTTGGACAAAGGCCCAGATCTTGGCTAAGATATTTTTCCTGGGCAATGCATGCTAGACCAGACGCAACAGCATGAACAGGCAAATCGTTAAAATTTCACCACAAAATTCCTATCACCAGACAAAACCTTGACAACAACGAAAACCCCCATTAAATCAAGGGATGTCTTCCTCACTTCTCTCCACTTTCTAAGCAGAAACCAAAGAATTTAAACCAAGAACCTTAACAGAGATGGCATATGCATCACAAGCAATGATATCAGCTAACAGTTATGTATTCACTTCTCCAAAGTTGTTGAAGAAAGGTTACAAACTTAACATGACAAGGCAATCCAGCTTCTTCACTGTTAGAGCTTCCTCTGATGAATCTGAAGACTGTAATGAAGAAGAATGTGCCCCTGATAAGGAGGTTGGCCCTTGCCTTAGCTTCTTGCCTTTATCATCCTTCATTTTCTTCCTTCTATTGTATGCATGCATGCCTTTTCTTTTTGGTGTTTGTTTAGATATGAATTAAAAACTTCTCAAGCCAGTTTCTTTGCTTCTCACTTGTTTATTTTAATTCAATCTCTTAATGGTTAATGGTTAACTTTATTTATTTATATTAAAATTGATGTATAATATAAGAATTAGACTTAAAAGACATTTATTTTATAGGCATTTCTGCTTTGTATCCATACTTATATTTATATATGTAGTTGTCCTATGGAAGAGAAGGGTACATCGTCTGATAATTGTAGTAGAAAGTAGAGAAGAAATTAAAAGTAATTCTTATATTAACAAGTTTTAAAGTATGGTAGTTGCTTTTGTTTGGAGTTTTGGGTCTCAAAGGGGTTAGTAAGAGACAGTGTCAACAGAAAATGTGGCCCTCTCTTTGTGCTTGGATTCAAATCCACTGCGAGACTTGGAAAGGTAATTTTCTATAAATTCGTTAAATTTGACGTAGATAAACTGTTTGGACTGGCACAAAGAAGAGATGTACCGGGCAGAGTCCAGAAATTCCCTTGCTGCTTAACAAAAAAGAGAGAGGTTTGGAGAAATTTCCAATTTTGTTGAAGTTGACAAGCACAGCTGAGACTAATGGGAGAAAGAATATTTGTGTTACTTCTGGATATTGTAATAGGTTATATGATTTAAGATATGGTCTCAGCGGTGAAAGAGTTTGTACTCCTGGGAAATGGTTGTGAACTGCACTCAATTTCAATGATATTGTAACATCAATTCTCTGAAAACTTGTGATTGTTTCCAAAAGTTTTGCTATAACTTGTTTACTTTTCTTCCTTGCATAAATAACTATGCAAGCATGTTTTGATATAATTTACATGGCAATTGATATTTATCTTAGTTGTAGTACAACAGATACTTAATATTAAGATTTACAGGTTGGGAAGGTGAGTATGGATTGGTTAGCAGGGGATAAGACCAAAGTGGTTGGGACATTTCCACCTCGCAAACGGGGCTGGACCGGCTATGTTGAGAAGGACACTGCAGGGCAGACCAACATTTATTCAGTTGAGGTTGGTAGTTTTAGATCTTCCAATTACCCTCATCCATTAATTCTTGAATTTCTACCTGTATAACTAATCTTATAGGGAAAGTATGTATTTGGATTGTTTGTTGCTTACAAGAAGTTTGGATAACACTAAAAGTTAAAAGGAGAATATTAATTAAGGAAAAAACTATATATAGGTTCATGCAGAGGATTTTGGAAATTTTCAAATTATGATTTAAATTTGACATGGTGAAAAAACTTGACCCAAATAGCATATGTTAGACCCGGCAATTCATGCATTTGTGTTATATAAAACATTAGCTATTTGTGTATTCAGGTATAATTCTTTTCGACACGAAAAACACAAAAATACATTTTTTTATTTTTGTTGTACCCATAAATGATTTTTGTTAAAAATTTAAACCGTCACTATCATGTTTTTTTTTTTTTTTCGTATAGTTTTCCTGTCCTATCATGGTATCATGTTTTAGATTACCATGTATAATAGATATGTCTTGTTTCCTAGTACGAGTAAGAGAACCATGATATATAAGTTGATTTAACTCTTACTTCTATAAATTGGGAAATGATCTGTAGGAAACGCAGAACTGATAAAATGATTCCTAGTTTCATATATGGTATCGTTCTACTTGATCTTTCTTTTCTTTTTACCTTCATCCTATATCCATTTTGTTTTCTTCCCTCTACTTCATATCTCTTGGACAACTACTATACGGACTCTTAAGAATTTTAATGTATGCTTTCCAGCCTGCAGTTTACGTCGCAGAAAGTGCAATAAGCTCAGGAAGTGCAGGTTCTTCGGCTGATGGAGCTGAGAATACAGTAGCAATCGCCACAGGACTTGCCCTTATCTTTGTTGCTGGAGCTTCGTCTATAATCCTCCAAGTTGGCAAGAATTCACCACCAGTGAAGACAGCTGACTATACCGGGCCAACACTTAGTTACTACATAAACAAGTTTAAACCACCAGAAATTATCGAAGCTGCAGCACCGATTGAGTTAACAGAAAGCTCTGCTCCCGAAGTTTCACAGATTCAGGTTCAATCTGAACTTCCACCAGAGTCTTCAAGTCTGACCACTACTTCATAGACAAATTTTGGACCAATCTCTTGTTATGCTTAAATTTATTTGTCTTCATATATAGCTCCTGTATACTACTACTGTGATCATTGAAATATAGTTACAATATGGGAATATGATATTATTTTTTATACATTAGCCATCCGTGATGGTTCTTCATTTCATTTTAGCACTTCAAGAGTAAAAGCATTGCATTAAACCGTCCCAATTGTTGAGAATAATGACTCAAATCCCATAAGAGATTTGTTTGGGATTTATTAGAGATTTGTTTGAGATTTGTCAGATATTGCTTGATGGACAAGAAGACTTGCAAAAAAAGAATTTCAAGAGAAAGAGGATTCTTAATTGGTAAGTTTGACTTGCAAGAGAAGAATTCTAAAAGGAAAGGGATTCTTAATAGGCAAGTTTGACTTACAGGAGAAGAATTCTAAGAGGAGAGGGATTCTTAATGGGTAAGTTTGTATGGTTATAAATAGGTGAAGTCTCTACAGGGTTAGGTATGAGAAAAAGATGTAAGAGAGTTGTAGGGTTTTGTAGGATAGACACCCCATAGGAGTATTGGGGCTCTACGTCTTATGGGTGTGTATGTTTGTTTGTGAGTGGACTAGAGGAGATTGAGAGGGTCCACATAGATATGATGTATGGGAACATATGGGTATATGTTTGGTTGTGTTGAAAATGTGCACAAGAGTTTGGATTTGTATTTGTTTGGGTAGAGAATACTTCATAGGACTAGAGGAGATTGAAAGTGTCTTATGAGTATTGATTGTTGAGTGGGGATGATGATATGATGTATGTTTGTAATTCTCTACAACTAGTGGATCTTGTTTCTCATCCGTGGATGTAGGTCAGTTGGATCGAACCACGTTAAATTGTTGTCTCTTGTGTGTTTGATTTATTGTTTGATTTCGTTTCCGCTGGTGTGATTGGATTGGAGGCTTTTAGTCCAACAAATGGTATCAGAGCTGTGGTGATCCCCAACAAATGGTATCAGAGCTGAAGGTTCGAAACGTGAAAAGAGTTGAAGATTCAAGATGTGAAAAGAGCCGAAGGTTCGAGATGTGAAAGAGCTGAAAGTTCGAGATGTGGGAAAAGCTAAAGGTTTGGGAAGTGCATGATTTGAGACATGAAAAGAAGCAAGTTCAGAAGAGCTCGATTCGAGAGAAGAGTTCGAGTTCGAGTTTTGAAGATTGAGGATTGGTTTGTATGAAGCGTGAAGACACAAGAGAAGAGAATATGATTGTGAGACTTCCATTGTAGGTGGAGCCAAGCATGTCTAGCATGAAGACAAATGATTGATGGAATTTGAGTCAAGGTGAAGATTGTTGGGAATAATGACTCAAATCTCATAAGAGATTTGTTTGGGATTTGTTAGAGATTTGTTTGAGATTTGTCAGATATTGCTTGATGGACAAGAAGACTTGCAAAAAAAGAATTTCAAGAGAAAAGGATTCTTAATTGGTAAGTTTGACTTGCAAGAGAAGAATTCTAAAAGGAAAGGGATTCTTAATAGGCAAGTTTGACTTACAGGAGAAGAATTCTAAGAGGAGAGAGATTCTTAATGGGCAAGTTTGTATGGTTATAAATATGTGAAGTCTCTACAGGGTTAGGTATGAGAAAAAGATGTAAGAGAGTTGTAGGGTTTTGTGGGATAGAGACCCCATAGGAGTATTGGGACTCTACGTCTTATGGGTGTGTATGTTTGTTTGTGAGTGGACTAGAGGAGATTGAGAGGGTCCACATAGGTATGATGTATGGGAACATATGGGTATGTGTTTGGTTGTGTTGAAAAGGTGCACAAGAGTTTGGGTTTGTATTTGTTTGGATAGAGAATACTTCATAGGACTAGAGGAGATTGAGAGTGTCTTATGAGTATTGATTATTGAGTGGGGTTGATGATATGATGTATGTTTGTAATTCTCTACAACTAGTGGATCTTGTTTCTCATCCGTGGATGTAAGTCAGTTGGATCGAACCACGTTAAATTGTTGTCTCTTGTGTGTTTGATTTATTGTTTGATTTCGCTTCCGCTGGAGTGATTGGATTGGAAACTTTTAGCCCAACACCAATGACCAAAACTTCAAGATTATTTCAAAGTCCATCTTAATTCTTAAGCCAGCAGTGGATGGAATAAATGCAACTTCAAGATTATTATGTATTTGTGTTTGTCTATTTTGTCTAACACATGTAAAACATTAAAATTATTGTTTCATAATTTGTGTCAAACACATCAAATGCAAAACATTTTTTTTTTGTTTTTGTCCAACCTTTATATGGTATATACTAAAATTTATAACTGTACTATTTTAATATATATTTTTTTCATATTATTTTCATATTGCTGTTTTGTATTTAAAATTGACACATCTACTCTAATGTAAATTAAAAGACACTGAAATTGAACCCTCACTAATCTGGTTGAGCAACTATTTTATGAAAAAGCCTTTGATATTACAATTTTCATTCTGACAGTGATGGTCGCATCTCAACTTCTGCTCAAACAACTTATGAGTGATAGGAGAGAGCATTTCCATTACCGTTTTTTTATTATAATGCTATAATTGTCCAATCAAAAATCAAGTGAAAGTCATCAGTTAAAAGAGGGGACTTCAAATAATATTTTGGGAAACTCTATATAACTTTAAAATCTGATTAGTTAATTGTAATACAGTTATTGTAGAAGATATGCTCCCGCGATAAGAACACTTCAATAGCTAAATGTATCATGCGATCAAGTAGACAAAATTCAGTTAAAAAAGGATTGATTCAAATCAACTTACAACAAATATCCGAACAACCCTAAGTAGCTAGTTGCAACTAATGCCTCTCCAACCAAACGAAAAGGACACTAATATGATAGGATCTTTCAGATGTATTATTAGATATTGCTCAAAACAAAATGATTGATTCAAGGATTACATATCACTTCTTTTATTTTACCATCATTTCATCCCTCCACTGCAATTCACCCAGTTGCAGATTTGTTTTTGGCCTTCGGTGTGCACAATTTGATGAAACAAAGGGTTACCTGAAACTAGCTTTTCTTTTTCCTTGGCCAAGCTCAAATATTGCTTGAAATGACCAACTGGTTCCTTCTGAGTCCATTTGGCTTTTCCTTATTAACCTACAAAAATAATATTCATGTTATTTCATGCCACACAACGTCATAACCGAACACAGCATGACTAGCACCATCACACATATCCTTAATCACGTGTCATTATGATGCCTACATAAAATAGAAATTAGCTATAAAAAGAAACATGTTTAAGGAATCAGACATGTTAAAGCGTTTTACTTGACTTTTATGTTTCATTTATCAATCACATGTTAAATTCATCAAGTATTGGCTCAATCAAAACGTCAAGTTTCAAGATAAGATCTATGGGAATTATTACAAGTCTGTATCAACGCTTCTAGTAGGATCAAACAAATCTAAGTTATCTACCGTCTATTATCTAGATTTAATCTATTAACCGATCACCGGATTCTCCTTCAAAATGTGTATACAAAAATAGTTGAGTTCACATAACAAAAAGTCCTTTTGCCTTCATAAGACTTTGATTCTAGAGTCTCTCCATTCAAATCAAACCCAAGATAAAGGGAGATAATCAATTTCAATAATGTCATCCCTATACAAGGAATCCCTTCAAAGGTAAAGTATACAACAAAAAAATAATATCATCTGCTTTTGTTTTTAATCACAATACATAATAAACAAATCTCTTGTAGCCACAAATCAGACATGGATGGGAGATGGCAATATCATCAAATTATTTTTAGTGAATATCACCCCCAAAAATTCCCAAAATAGAAAAATAATAATACAAGCATTCATGAAACATATATCATGAAACGAATAACAAACATGAATATCTGCTACAAACAGTTCATATGTACACAGTGTACTAAGGAGAAAGGATAAAGAACTATACACCATTACTTACACTAACAAGTAGGGCCTCAAGAAGAGCCCAACAGCTCAGGCTTCCGCATCCAATACTGTTGAAACCTCTGCCTGGCATATTCCTTGTAGTCAAAGTCAATTTCATTCACATGTTCCTGAGGAGGATAAAAGATACAAAATCATATAAGTAATAAGCCCACAAAGAAGGTAATTACAAGCCAATGTCATTACATCAAGCAGCATCTCTTCTCTCCTTCACAAATGAGCAAAATTTAAAGTATCCCTAAGTATGGCCCCTCTCGGGTCAATGACTACATTTACAAAGCAAAATGGTGTATCTTTTTTGTTTCAAGAGACAGATTATTAAATTTCAAACTCGAAGGAAGATTTAACATTTAAACCTCTAACAACTTCAAGTAAAGCCTGTTTATGACAGGTTCCATGCACTCTGCATGACCAAATTCATGATAGGATAATTGCAAAAAAAAAAAAAGAAAAGAAAGAGAAGTGGGAGTTGTAAGACTGGATGCAAAGAGAGAAAGGATGTACTAATGAAGAAATGAAATAATTATAAAAGGTTAATTGTGTAATAATTTGTATTGAATGTCCTCTTCACAAAAAAATAAGGCTTTTAATAAAATTATAATTAACCATTCACATTGCAAAGAAAAAAAAAAACGTCTCATTCAACTAATTAAATTTTGCTATGAAAAACAAGTTGAATCTAAAATTTAAACCTTTCTTTCAATGTAATCAATGAATGTAAATTATTAGTTAAAATTTTATTAAAACTTTCATTATTTCACAACTGGGTATTGCTATGAAACTTAGATAACAGCCATTTAAATACTATTGCTATGAAAATGGCCCACAACTAGGTCAAAATGGCTCAGCCCTCTATCTCATCATTGAATGATTTTGAAGATGGTAATGCTATGATAAACAAGGTAACATGAGAGAATGGAAATTACCGATATTATTCCCCACAAGCCCCAATTGAGATGGCTTGCTAGAGTATAGTTCTCAACATCTTGAAGCAGCTGCTCCACTTCAGTGTCTCTAGGTTCCTTACCTGCAATATAAGACAGCTAATGTCATGGGAAGTTGACAATACAACAAATTCAGAGTTACATTGACAGATCAAGTTCAATTACATATATTGAAACACATTAAATTGGGTTCTCCAACTGCCTTAACTTCTAAAAAATGTGTTGAATTAGTCCTTCAGCTAAGTATGGAAGGAGGGAAAAGACCTACCACTTTACAACATATAATAAGCTAAACTGATTGCAGATAGAACAATTATAGATAGTTAGACATAAATGCAGCTAGGATATCCATGCTTGTAGAAGACTAAAAATTGGAATTTTAAAAAATGGAGTGCTAATCGTCCTCCGAATACAAGGGGTACAACTCTTCAGATTTTATTGGTTTGTGTGTGTGTGTGTGTGTACATATCATATCTGACAATTAGTTATTCAAAATAGCTGCCATGAGAACAACGAAAAAGTCACCCAATGTCCTAAGAGCAATAAACAAATACCTGATGAGTTCAGGTATACATGCAGAAATCTTAGGCGCTCTTCCAAACCTATGTATACCACAGGCAAAGAAAATTTCTTATCATTCAAGGCATTAAAAGTAACTTTTTTAAAGGAAAAATGAGATCAAAAGGTTCACCTGGATATTTACTATAATCCATAATATGGGGAGTATCTGTATGATAGTCAGCAGCCATCTCACAAAAGTGGTTAGCAATATCATAGGCAACAGGATTGTAACTTGCATACTCGTAATCCTGTAAAAGCAGGCAGCCAATCAACCTTCAAAGAATTAAAATTAAATATGTAGTACTTGAAAGAAAACCGGTCTTGGAGAAAATAGAGTCATCAATTAGTGAGCTGCAAATTTAAGATCATAAGAAATTTATACTGTTCACTAATTACTTAGATATCTTTCTGCTTGATAAGTTACATGTCCCATGCATAAATAAGGCCTTAGTCAACAATTCATGATCAAGCTTGAGATTATTAATATAATTCATGATCATATACAAAGCAAATACAAATCCTAAAGTTCAATATAATTCATTTTTAAAAGGATACTATGAGATACATGACTGTATTTCTTTCCCTTTTCTTTTAAATATTTAATATTGAAGAAAGTTAGGATCTTTAAAAGTAGAAGCGGGACACAAGACAGCCCAAGGCCAGAATCAAGAAAAGAAACTTTGCCTAGATACAACTTAGAGAACTAAAAATTATCACATTAACAATGCTCATAACTTAGCAAACAAAGCATTTAAATCATATGATAAGTTAACCACAGATTAATACATGTATACAATGGTCAAACGCAAATATTCTTCCATGATAAATAATCTTTTGGGCTTCCTACAGGATTAAAGTTGTGGGTCTTAAAAGAAATGCAGTTTAGGTAGGTCATGCCCCAGTTACAAATCAATAAAAAAAGGAAATAATATAATGAAATTCCCTCTGGTGATATATCTGATACATTTATCTTCATTTAACCTCAGTCAATGAGAAATCCATGAGATCACAAAACATACATCAATGTCCAATAAGTCATTCAACAAGGCAGAATCACAACTCTCCTTGGAGAACATGCAAATATCACCAAATGCATCATATGAGAACAAAGATGCTTTAAACACATTCATACATAAAGAGTGCTACTGCTAATATGATAATAAAAGGACTAAGATAAACGCATCAATCTGCTCTATCTTAAGCCAACTTGCTCCCAAACAGGTAGGGACGGGGTTCAGGAATTATCTATTCGGAAGAATATAAATAATGCAGCCATATGAACAACTAACGATCTTATTACCACAAGCACCTCTATTAGTCTTTGGCTATCATTTGCTTTTGAGCCCCAAATCCATATTGGTCAAAAAAGCAACTAATAAGCCAGCCTAATACTCCACCTTGTCTAGAACTTTCCCACTAATTAGGAGCTATTACCATATAGTTCAGCGAGAATCAGAAAAAAAGAGTTTTGCTATTAAAATTACTGTAAGAAAATCATATATTAAGCAAGCCAGTTTGATAGAAACTCACAATAATGGTTATTGATTTAGTCTCTTCATTGATCATTATGTTACCATATTGTAAATCATTGTGGCAGAAACCTATGTGTTGATGGCCCCCTGAGAGTTTCTTTTCCAACATAGAAATTTCCTCCTCAAAAGCTTCCAAGCGAAAGGCTTTAGCTTCTTCCAGAGTGCAAACCCTCTTGGTTGCATTAAGCCAATTTCTGAAACATTGAAAAGTAATTTACTTAATCAATGGTAAAAACTTTAAAACTAATTAAGTAGGTGATGATATGACATCCACAACATTTAGCATAATTAGCAGAGAAATATTAAAATGTACCGCAATCTATTCCATAGCCAAACTTTCTTTGGACTGGGCATCTCGAGTTCATGGAACTCCCTTAATTTAGCTGCTATTAGAGCTGATATATCTGGATCACGCAAATCAGATGCTGACAGTGTCTGAGAGTCAATATGGAAGAAGAGAGAATATCAATACACATTTGACATTTCAAATTAGTAAATGACCCCTCTAGGTCATCAAGAAGAGAGAGAGAGAAAAAGTATCTTTAATTAATTGCAAATACTAATAGAAAAAAATGTGATTCCCATTGTAATCCCAAATCTTGATGTCCTTAATAAATGAGGCACCAGACCAAACATGAACAAGTTATGTCCTTAGTGGATATAAATGACAAAATGTTTTTCAGAAGGTCATCTTAACTCAATCACAGAAATTATATTTTGCAACTCATTCACATAATGGATAGACAGGAAGTAAACCACTGTGTAAATCAAATACTTCAGTGCTAAAAGTACTTAAAATAGATGCTTGAAAAGCAAAGCCCTTTATTCACATAACCATTTCGAAACAGAATGCATTATGCTTCATGTTCATATCTAAAATAAAGAAAAGAGAAAAAGGATGGGAAAGGAAGTGGTTCAAAGTACCCGTGCATGGATGAACTCTTCAATTCGCCCATTTGGGAACCGTCCTAGCAAACGAGGTCCTTGCCCATTCTTTGACATGAACTCAAATGTCTGGATCTCATCATCCCGGTCAAAGAACACCTCCACACCCTCACCATAAATCCTAACTAAAACCTTTTGTGACACATCATCTGTCCTGGTTGGCCATTTTATTTGGAAGACCTCATTGGTCATCGCACCTTTAAGAGGGATAACCTGCAAAGCTTTTGAGTCCACTATATCATCCCACTCAGATGCCAATGATTGTAGAGCATCCTTTACTTCTCGTGGCAACTTCTCCTCTTTATTGTTTACAACATTAGTTGCAGCACCCATAACAACACAGCCACCAAAACTCCACAAAATTTTATTGATTATAAATAAAATATCTGAACAAGGGAATGGCTGTCCTGGAGAGGAAAAATAATCAAACATTACAATTAATACATTCATAATTACAGATTCCATTATGATAATACAAATTCAAGAACAAGGTTTCTATTGCATGACTATAAGCACTATGAAGGAGATTTAAACACAAAATTAAAGCAGCAGAGTCAACCAACAAAAGCTCAAACTTGACAATAACTACAAGGAACTGAAAATTTCACCATTGATAAAAAAAAAAAAAGATTCTAACAAGAATAATATATATTGATATTGCTGAATATTAATAGGCAACAGAGATAAACAAACAATCCAAGAAATCCAGTACTTAGCTGACATCAATAAACAATTAAGATGGTTAGAAACTAAAAGGAAAATAAATTTTAAGTTTAAAGTGCAATTCAAACATGAATTAGACATTAAAAATCACATTTTTATAACAAAATGCATGATTCAATTTTCATAATAATGAACGATTCATTAAAATAGGCCTTGCATTTTAGTTGTTTATCCGTTATTAATCAATAATTTAGCTCTTTGTCATTTCCTTTTTGCGTTATAGCAATTATTTACGAAGGAAAATTTGTAATAGAGAAATTGAGAGATAAACAAAAAAAAAAAAAAGAATCAGATTGAAATGTAATAATGTTATGATCCTATAAATCAATTATATTTACAAATCTTGAAAATAATGCAATAAAACTTTTTGACATGTAAGAATTCAAAGGATTAATAAACAAGTAAATAAATTTTATCTAAGAAAAATAAGAAAAAAAAAAAAAAGAACACAGCGAATCGATGCTCACCCGAACAAAAAGAAGGGATTCTTCCTTATGGATGGAAAGGAGGAGATTTCTATGATGAGGAACCGCAGAAAACCGGAGGGGAAAGATGAGAATTCACCGGAAAGGAATCCTCCTGGCCGTTGGATCTCCTGCAGATGGTTTTCCGTTTTTGTAGTATTATTTTCCGACATACGAGGCGATCTTCAACTCTTCATTACTGCCTCTGTTCCCGAAATTTGTTACATTGTCTTTTTTACACGGTCAAAATTTTTGATGTTTGACTTTTTTTTTATTTATTATTAAAAATATAAAAAATATAATTGAATAACTTTGATTGAAATAATTAAAAATATATATTTGAAAATTTTTATTAAATAATATATTTAAAATAATAGAAATCGAAGTTAAAAAATTTTGATCATAAAAAAACTTTTACTGTAATAATTTAACTACAATAAAAGGAATATCTATATTATTTTATTTATTTTAAAAATGTCCCTCAATCCTACGATGATGGAAATGAGTAAATTTATAAGAAAGAGCATGTTGGCGGTTCAATTCATCTAGGATGAGTTTCGATTTCATTTGACCTTATAAAGTGGATTTTAAAAAAAAAAACAAATTAAGTTTCGAGTAAGATGAGATCAAATCAGGTAATATAAAAAAAAAATTTTAGGTTAGAGTTGGGTTGAGTTTGAATTTTAAGTAAATTTGACTCGACCCTACCTAATATTATATAAAAATTAATTTTTTAATTATTTATTTATATATATTTTATATAATTATATTTTTATATTTTAAAAAATAATATTTTATTAATTTTGAGTCGAATCAAATCGAGTACGATTTATATAATATTAGATCGGATCGAGTTCAGATATAAAAAATAAAAAAATATTTAAATTAGGTTAAATTCGATTTTTATAATTATAAAATCAGATCGAATTCGAGACAAATAAAAATTCATTTCGATCCTATTCATTGTCAACCCTAGGAAAAAGTTGTATAAGTGTCAACGTCCAAAAAAAGAAATTATACTAATTATAGATAGATAAAATGATAGGCAAATTGAATTTTATAGCCACATGTCAATTTCTTTGAATTTTTATTATTGTACTCTTAATTTTATTAAATTTATTACTAAATTTTTTATTTTGTTGATTATTGTAAAAAATGGAATGGAAATTTTTTTAAAAAATTTTGTTAATCAAAATAATAAATTTTGTAAAATTACTTTTATTTCATTAATTTTTGAAAAACAAGTAATAAAATTAGAATATTTCATAAAATATTTTGTTAATGAAAATAATATATCATTATTGAGTTAATCTAGGGAAATAATTTTCTTCACTAAAAAGTAAAAAAAAGTTTTCATTTCTTTATCTAATGGTTAATAATGTATTTTTACCTAAATTTATGGTTTATATTTATTCAAAATTTTTATTTTTTAATTAATTTTTATTTTTGTATATTAAATTTCAAATCATTAAATATTATCATAGATTTAGTTGAAAGTGCTTTATTCATTTTTAGATAAAATAATGAAAATTTCCTTTATTTTTTAAGTAAAACATCACCAATAATATCTAAACTATAATAAAATATTTAATATAATATTTAAAATTTAAAAATCTATAATATATTACTTGAATTATAAAAATATTAAATGACGTGTTATTCACTACTAACATGATTAACTCTAAATTATAGTGCATAAGTGACAAACAAACCTTTTAAATACTACATTGAGGTTCGAATGGAGACAATTTTTTTTTATGTTTTATGTTTTTGTTTTCACTTTTTTTTTTTTTAAATTGGAAACAAAAATTTTGGTTTATTTTCTTTGTTTTAAAAACAAAAAATTAAAAACAAAATTTTAAAAATTATTGGAAGTGAAAAAGTGATGTTTCTAATATTTTAGAAACATTTTCATACCTTGTGTAACAATTTTCATAATCTGTCAAACTACCAAAGCTTTGAATCAAAGATTTGAATCAAATCCCTACTATTTGATCAATACTTGTTGATTCGAATGATAAAAAATTTAATTTAATTTTAAATTTTAGTTTTGAATTTTATAAATGAAAAAAATAAGTATTAAGATAACTTGTTTATCTTATGAGATCCGATTAATTCAACTTCGAAATAATCGAAATTCAAAGTGATTACCGAACACTAAAAAATCTTTAAAATAAAAAAATCCTTGCTTCAACTATTTCTTTTGATTATCCCTTGTTTTAAGCAACAAAAGTTTAACTTCTAAACAAATATGTTTTCAACTTCAATAGAATAAAAATATAATAAAAAACAAAATTTTCAAAAATGTAAAACTTAAAACTGACAGTAATATCAAACAACCTTTTAATTAAAAGATTTACAATTTAAGTATTATTTTAAATATTTTTAAAATTCAAGTATAATATATAATTTTTATTATAATTCAAACGTTACAGCTAATATTGTCCCTTTATTATTTCATGTTTGAAAATCAACAAAAATGAAAATAGGTTACAAAATTTTAAGCGTCAAATTTACTCTTTATCCACAAACCACAAATTAAAGAAAATTATAATTAATTTTACAAAAATTATACTATTCTTAACATTTTCAAACCTTAGCTTCTTATGTTAAATTTTACTTGCTCTTAAAGTCTTATGTGTCACTTCAGAAAATTTCATCCTTGTCTCCCTATATTAAAAAATATTATTTATTTTTTCTAAAAAATTATTATTTATTTTCCAATATGACGTTATTTAAAAATCATTATCCTTAGATGTTCAGTTTTTGACAACTAAATATTAGTTTAAATGGTATAATATGGGTCAAATTCTTGAAGGTTATCTGTTCAAGAGGATATAGACGTGTAATATTCTTTTTTAGTGAATTAAATAGATATGGATTTGAGTAGGAACTTAAATGAATTAAACATTAATGAATTTTGTTATCCTCATTATTTATTCATTTAATTAATTAATTAAATTTAATAAATAAATAAATAATAAACTTATAAATTATTCATCGAACATTTTATTAATATATATTTTTAGATATAAATAAATCAAATATAAATAAATTTTGATGTATTAATAATTTATTCATTTAATTAACGAATTATAAAATATTATTCATAATTATTTATTAAATTTGATAAAAAAATATAAATAAATAAAAATTAAATATGTTCATAAATTATTTGTTAAGTATTCTATTTATTTACACTTTTAAATTTGAAAATTAAGGATAGATTAAAAACTTTTAAAAAGAAATTCGGTTTCTATATTTTTAAATATTAAATTATTTAATAGCAATTGAAACATTAACTTCAGAGTCAAAAGCTCGTATTTAATATATTTCCGTGGACCACGGCGGGTGTTAGCCCACCTGCCGTCACCATTTAACTCACACTTCAATTCAAGATCCCTTGGTTCACACTTCTTTTTCTCCTTTGGCACAGATATCTTTCTCTTTCTCTCAATCCTTCTACATATTTAGGGTAGCAAATAGTTATGTCTACGGCGGACCCACCGGCGTCAACAACCGGGGTCGGCCTTGGTTACGGCATAGCCATTGCTGTAAGCATTCTTGTACTCATCTCCACAATCATGCTCGCTTCCTATGCTTGCGTAAGAGTTAAAGCTAGTGGAAGTAATCGCAGCAGTCATAGCAGCAGCAGCAGAAATACGAACAATAATAGCAATATTAATCAAGAACTGAGCCACCGGCCTATTACCGAGAGCTTGATGGACCCAAGTACGGTGGTTTTAGGCCTCGACGAGCCCATTATCGAGTCCTACCCGAAGATTGTTCTGGGCGAAAGCCGTCGGTTGCCTAGGCCCAACAATGGCACATGCTCCATTTGCTTGTCGGACTATCAACCCAAGGATTCCGTACGGTGCATTCCAGATTGCCACCATTGTTTCCATGTTGATTGCATTGATGAATGGTTAAGGACGAGTGCCACGTGTCCTCTGTGTAGGAATTCCCCAGCTCCTTCTCCGGTTCCTACACCTTCTTCCACCCCTTTGTCAGAGTTGGTGTCTCTAGCCGTCCATGGAAGGTGATTTTGTAGTAATAGTAATAGATTTCTTCGATGAAAAAACCTATTGAATATTCATGTGTTTTTCCTTTATTTTTTATCTTAAAATTATAGAAATGACCATCTTTTCCATTAAAAGAGGTTAATGTTTCTTAAATTAAGATAATCATGCATCAGCTAAAGTGAAGGGATTAGGTATCGAATTTGGGCTAAAGGTACTCCAATTAACAAGTTGGGAGTTATTTAATTATTTTTTCTTCTAAATTTCAAATTTGTGGGTCCGATTTATTTATGTGCACATATCTTTATGAAGAGCATAGTATATAAAAAATTAGTAATTTAATTCTCTGAATTTATAAGTTAGTGGTCTGTGGTTGTCGGCACCAACAATGCTGATTATGGGCATTGCTAATAGACAGGTTGCTTTCAAAGTCTTCAATTACCTTAAAGTTCCCACTAATTTATTCTTTGAGGGATTAATAATATCTGCACAAACTTCTTTTGCACCCAAATCCCATTACAAGCATCCGGTTAATATGTTTGCTAACGGGATTAAGGTTATGCTAGCTACTATAGCATGGTTAGTATCTCAAGGAATTTATTTTTTAGCTATCCATTTATAATATATATAAAAATTATAAAAAGATTTATTAATTTTATCAACAAAAATGATATCCACAAAATAATTTTAAAGGTGTCTAGAAAAAAACTTATTAAATTTTTTTTTGGTTACGATTGGGATATAAACTTTAAAACTCTTAATTTAGGAGTGGACTCCTGTGTTACTGAACTAATAGTTCATTGGCTAATTGTTTTTGAATTTTACTATTATATTTTAATTTTGTTTCTTTTTAATAAAAAAATAAAATTTGAATATTTTAAGAAATAGCTATTAATATAAATATAAATGGTAAATTGCATCAATTTCGCTATTTTTATTAAAAATAAATAAAATTAAAAGTATAAAAAGAAATTTCAATAATGAAATTGAAGTGATATAATAAAATTGAACATTCTCGTAATATAGTAGTAAATTTTGTCTTAATCAATTTCATTGTTTTTTTAAATTAAAAATCAATAAACTTAGAAGTATAAAAATGAAAATTCAATAATGAAATTGAAGTACAATAATAAACTGAACATTCGCATAATATAATGGTAAATTTTGTCTTAAATACTTTGCAAACTAAAAAGCAATATAGTATTAAATTAAACTTCAAGTGGTTGATCTTTTTATTTGTTATTTTTGTAGACACCTTATTTTATCAAAAGATTTTTTTGAAATTGATTGGGTTTCAAATATTGGACTCTAATTCAAAAGTTTTGGACACAAGAATTAAAAGTCTGAAAATCTTAATTTTAATTTTAATTTTGATTTTGATTGTGATTTTATTTTATTGGTCAAAGTAAAAGAAAAAGAAAAAGAAAAAAACATGTGATTTGTCTTGACAAATTGCTTTTGGATTTGATTATGCTAGATTCGGTGATTCATTGCTTAATCAATTATGAAAAACTTGGGGCTTAATTCATGTAAAAAAAAATTACATAAAATCAAATCATGGAAATTTTTCCTAAATTTGGTGGAATTAAAGTTTTTTGAATTGAATTAAGATTTGATCCCTATAAAAAGACCTTCAATTAAGATAAAAAGAGGAGATCTCAGAGCAATTCACTTTAAAATCAAACAAAGGTAATTGAAAAGACAAAAAATTTGAGCAAAGTTTTGAATTAACAAAACAAAAATAATCAAGCAAAAATATTACAAAAAGATTCGGTTAGAGTTTTTGAAAAAAAGCTAAGATTTATAATAGGAAGCATAAATTTTTCAAAAGTGAAAAGTTGGAATCCATGATCCATCGAGGTAATTGTTGTTTTGTTTTTTTTTTTTTTTTGGATATTGTTTATTTTTATTTTTATAGTTATTGCATTGTACTTATTTTTGTATGAATTTGCATGACTAATATTATATTTGTATGATTAATATTTGTTTGCATGATTACCTAATATATTTATTTGTGTGATTGCATGATTATTAATATTATTATTTGCATGATTATATATTTAATTGCATGTTTAATTGTATGATTATTAATTTATTTATTTGTGTGATTGCATGATTATTAATACATTTATTTGCATGACTATTTATTATTTATTGTTTATTATTGCATGATTAATATTACGTTTGCATGATATCTAATTGTATGTTTATTATGTGCATAATTGTGTGATTATATTTAATTGCATAATTACTAAGATATTTGTGTAATTATATTTGATTTCATGATTATATATTTGCTTGAATGGTTATTAATAAATTTGCATGGTATTTTATATTATTGCATGATATTATATATTGACATGATTATTATTATTACATTTGCATGATATTATATATTGACATGATTATTATTATTACATGATAATTAATATATTTACATAACATTCTTGCATGAATATTTTAGCATGATCTAGGCATCATATTATTACATGATATTTGGTATGATTTATAATATATTTGCATGATAATTTTTGTATGGTATGATTTTTAATATTTATTACATGATCGCTTGATATTCTTGATAGAATTTTTGTATCACCATATTGTGTAAATAAATAAAAGAACTGGAATTGATTTATTTGCATGATAAAACTATCTTTGATTAAGGCTAAGGTAAGATAACATATAATTAATTTAGTATCAATTTTGGGCGTAAAAGGGTGCTAATACATTCCCTACACATAATTGACTTATGAACTTTAGTTCTGTTAATATAAACAAGAACCTATTTTTTAGGAACCCTTAGTTTACACTTAGGACAACCTTTAAAAGGATAGATTCACATAGGTGACTAATCACACCTAGATAAAAAAAAAATTAGTGGCGACTCCATGATTTTTTGTGTCTAATGGGTAGGTTTTCAACTAAACATTATGACAGTTTGGCGACTCTATTGGATATTAGAGAGTCAAGTCATTAGTTAGTTATGTGTTATCTTAAGCCTTACTTTGATAATTTTATTATGTAATTATTTTTTATTTTCATATTACTAGCCTATTTGTTTTTGTTTTCTTGTTTGTAGATTTTAATTTTTTTATGTGCATTAATTTATTTAATTATTTGCTATGTCCTTTTATACACACACTTTTGCGTTCATGTATAAGTTATAGACCCAGGCTTTATCCTTTATTAGGAGGAAGCAAGTACCTATACTCTCATGAGGTGATAACCTTCGTGTGAACTAATGAAAACTCTTACTCAAAATCCTTTCCGTTTGAGCCTATAATGGTGAATAAGGATTAGAGTGCCTTATTAGTCTATAATAGATGATGATATAGGGAGTAATTTGGGAGCCTTTAAATTGTCAAGTCCTTAAACCCAACATATACATGAACCTTAAGGACCCAAACATAAGTTGAGCCTTACCTTCTTTTTGTTAGAAAACCTAAAAAAGACACATGATGGGATAGTTATTATTATTCTTGTAAATCTATTATTCCTTATATATATTGTTTACAAACTAACCCTTCATATTATTTATTATATATTATATTGTTCATTGTATATATTATATTGACTAACCCTTTTTTTCTTTACTTTATTATGCATGCTTGCATCATTAGATTTATCATAAGGAGTGATTGTCCAAGACAATCTTAACAAATAGAATTTTAATTACATCCATAAGAGCCTGGTAAAATCTCCTACTAGCATGAAAAGAAAATTTGAAGGATTTGAAACTTGTAAAGAAAAGGCTTAAAATGGAAGTCTAAGCACTTAAATAAAAAAGGATATTGAAAAATCAATTTGTTGACATAACACCATACAATGATCCACCATTTATGAGTTAGCCCAACTTTTGAAGGAAAATGGACAATTGCATAAAAAGATGCAAAAAAAGGAGGAAGCACTCATTGAAACACAAAAGAACATCCAAATGCTTAATGGGGCAGTGGTTAAAATTAAAACACAAATGGGTGTTGTGTATGAAAAATGTAAGCAAACAAAGGAAATATATGTGAGAAAGCATAACCAGTTGGAGTGCTTGCTTAATCAAATTACTATGGCTATTTACAAAACTAAAGACATAGTAGAAAAAGTTGAAGAATGGAAGACAAGGGAGCCACCAGTGAGAGCACATGACCAAGAACTACTAGATTTCCTTAATGAAGTGCAAGGCCAAATTGACAAATTAAGGATTATTTTTCATAATAAACTTTAGACTTTTCATGGATGTAATATTAGATTTGGTTAGAAATAAATTTTAATTCAATAAAGATTTTCTTTGTTAACAATTCTTATGTAGTAAATCCTCTTTACTGCAATTATTCATACTTAAACATCCATTTAAAGTGCATAATAATAAGTCATCGTAATGCTTAAAAATTATGTAAAATCAAGGTTCAAGGATAACTCAATCTTCAAATAATTTGAGGACTACAACACTAAATCAAGCAAGGATCATGTAAGAAGAAAATACTCTTTGCCTCCAAAAGCTAGAAAAAACATAAAAAATAAAAAATAAAAGAGCAGTTGGAAACTATTATTGAGTTGCTAAAGAACATAAATAAGGGAAAGAAAGTTGTGAAGAGATGGTGATACAAAATCAGATTGATCCATTATATCCTCCTGGTTTTACCCCATATTAAGCACATGCATCTTAAGAAGCCCAGCACCAAATGCCATTCATTGCAAACTATCTTTTTGTGCAGAATGACATGTTGACAATTGCTATTCCTACTCTCATTACCTTTGTTCTTAACATCAACACATCTGATCCTACACAAGTTTTAAATCTTGATGATCCCAAGAGCAAGAAAAGCTGAAGATTGGCCTTGTTAAAACTAAAAAAACTTTGAAACCCAAAAGATGGATATTATTGAAGAAAGGCTTATAAGTATAGAGGGGATAGATTTTTATGGGTTAATAGATACTACTGGACTTTGCCTAGTCCCTAATGTGGTGATTTTACCAAAGCTTAAAGTGTTTGAGTTCAAAAAGTATGATGGGACTAAATGCCATATTACACATGATACGATGTATTGTTGCAAGATGGTTGTATATGCTCATAATTAGAAGTTTTCATCTATATCTTCTAAGATAATCTTACTAGTTCAGTTATTATATGGTATATGTAATAGGATAAATCTCACGTTCGTGGATGGAGAAAACTTGCAAAGGCTTTCATTGCACAATATAAGCATATTATAGACATGTCATCAGATCTTATCTTTCTCTAAAACATAAAGAAAAAGGCAAATGAGAGTTTTAAAGAATATGCTCAAAGGTGAAAGGATATGGCTACCTAAGTTCAACCTCAATTGACTGAAAAAAAAAACTACAGTTCTATTTATAAATACTCTCAAGGCTTCTTACTATAAAAGAATGATTAGCAATGCCACTAAGAATTTTACTGATATAATAATCTTTGGAGAAATCATTGAAAATGCTATCAAGAATGGAAAGTTAGAAGGAGATGATACATCTAGTTCAAAGAAAAGAGTTACACCCAAAAAGAAAGAAATACTTTCAATATCCTTTATACCCTATGTACTAAGACCCTTACCATTATACCCACAACATATCACTAAATACCTATCCTTACCATCATGTACCACCTACTTATCTACCTAATTTTTGACCTATAACCCCCATACATGGCTTTGCACCTTTTCCCAATGCCCAACCAAATACACAAGCCAATTATTCTAGAAGGCCACGAGCTACCTAAAAAAAGATTTGGATTAATCCCATCTTTATGACCTACACTGAACTATTTTCTCATTTAATAGAAAGCCACTTTATAGTACCTATCCATTTGACATCTTTAAAGCTTTTCTACTCTAAATGGTATGATACTAATGCTAGATGTGACTACCATGCTGGAAATATAGGTCACTTAACTGAAAATTATCTTGGTTTAAAATATAAGGTATAATAGCTCATTAAGTAAGATGTGTTAAATTTTGATACCTCTAAACATCAATGGAAATCCTCTACCAAATCATGTTGGAATAACTAATGCTATAAATGGTGATAAAGCTTGCCACATTAAAAAAAATGTTAATGATGTTAAAACTCTATTGGAACAAGTCTTTGAAGCTTTAGTGAAGGCAAAAATGATACGTCTAGTACCTTTAAGTCTTAAAGATCATTGTGCTAAGATAGATCTGAACCGATCTTGCAAATATCATGAAAGGGCTTTTAGGCATTTTATCTAGCATTGTAATGCTTTTTGTCAAAAGCTACAAAAGATGATAGATGAATCTCGAATCAAGTTTTATGAAAAATTAATGATGCTATAGTGAATGCAATAAGGAAAGAAGAAAAACCTTACAAAGCTTGGGTCAAACCTCTCACAATCTATTATAAGCTTATTCAAATCGAGAGAAACCTATTCTACCATTGATCCTCACAATCAAAGTCCCAAGTCATTTTCATATCAAAGTAACAAAGATGTATCATGGAAATACAATTATGATGGGGTGACTCAAAGATTGGGTGATAATCAAACTATAGTTGATTAACAAATATAATTGGAGTAGGGGATATAACCAGGAATGGACGATGTTATTCACTTGAAATGGTATATAAGGTTAGAAATGAGAAGACAATAGCTAATTTTAAGGGATGTGAACCTAAAAATGAAAAGTTTATCATTACCTATCTTAAGGATACCTTTTGTTCTAGAAGATACATGTATCCTAAGTTATCTTAAGTTGCTAATGAAAATGCTACATATAATTTAGGGAAAACTTTTTCTAAGGTCTCAATTATGATGGTGAATAATGAAGCTACTAAAGATCAAGAACAGAAGCCATTTGCATATCTTACCCTACTAGGTAATGAAGTGAAGAATTGAAAGATGATGAAGTTACCTACTATCGTTGAACCTTTGAAAAAGTAATGTAGTGAGTCAAACCCTAACTACTTAAGCCCAAGCATTAGGGGTATCTTTTATATATGGGCTAATTTACTTATTATTATTTCAATAAAATGATTTGTACAATGCATTATCATTACATTTCCTCTTTCAATTTTTATTTTTTCATTTTTTTTGGCACATACACTTATCCACATCTTTTCATTGGATTCACCTCTGTTCTAAATAATAAATGTTCAAACAATCATGATAACAATTCAAGATTTAATTTTAAAAGCATTATGCATGTTAATATGATTGATAAATTAAAACTCTTAATCTATTGGATTGCTAAAGTTAAAGAGGATAGATTTTATGAAATGAGGAAGGAGTTTTGATCATTGAAAGATGAAAGAGATGTAGTATGTGATTTTTTGTAATGATTCATTCATAAGTTTGCTCTTAGTAGATAAATGTGCTTCATTGAGGGTATTCATGTTTGATATAAACAATGATCATTTTTCTTCTATTTTTTAGAAAAAAGTACAATTATCCATTTACTACCCTGTTTAAGCCTATTGAAATTTTCTTTTAAAGAAATCCTATCTAAATATTACCCCCTCATTAGGGGTAAAGGTGGAAAAGTTTGTTCATAAAAAAAAAAGGTTTTTAATGATTTCAAGGGCAAAGCCCTTTTGCGCTTAGATATATATTTTTTTAAATTGATGAAAATAGCAACAAAAAAAAGTATGATGAAAAAAAAAATTGACGAGGCAAAATGTCAGAGTGTTCTACATGAAAAGAAATGATCCTTGGTTCATAACCTTTAAATATATTTTGAGCCTATTTTATTTATTTTTTTCAACCCTTCACCTTAGCCTACGTTACGTTCTGTAAAAAGTTCATTTTGATCGAATGGGAATACTTGAATTGAAGAATCATGAATTGAACTATGGCATAATTGTAATGAAATTGTTTGGGGTTTTGATTGAAATGTCATTAGTGAATCAAGGGGAAAAGAAATGAGAAGGCAATATGAGAAAAAGATATGCAAGGAAAAAAAAAAAAAAAAGACTCAAGGTAAAAACCTAAAAAGGGCAATTTGAGTCAAAGGGGGCATTTAAATTAAAAACTTGAAAAGGTAATTTAGATGTAAGAATGAAATAGTATCATGAAAATCTCACCATATGAGGGCAAAATCGGTCTAATAAAGCTTGTCATAATTAAGAACATTGATGAAATAGGCTTTGAGAAAAGATTTTTGGATCAATTACTTAGGATTATTAGAACATTTATTATTTGGATATTTTATTACCCATTCAATTATTGATTAACCATTCTCCTTTTTTTCCTGAATATTTGATACCCATTCAGTTATTGATTGATTATTGTCTTTAGATTACCAAATCTATTTCTTTTAATAAATATCCTTTTATCCTTTCACATTGCTTTATTTATCTCCATTTTGATTAAGGAAATACATGATTGCACTGTGTTTATTGTGATATAGTAATAATGATGAGTAAATGAAAAATTCATAAAAGATATCTACATTACTTTAAAAAGAGAAGGGACTAGTAAAGGTAATAAGAAGGCTTGGAAGAACGTCAATCCATAGCAATTTAGAATAAAATTATTAAAATTCCTAATTGTATTTAGATGATAAACAGGATAAGATTACTTGATAGTGTATGATATCCTAAGTGGATCGTGCATGATAACCCATGTTGATGAGAAATCTTTGAATTTAAATGATAAAATGGATGAAATTACTTGATAATGCATAATAATCCATGATGAAAACTATAAGTGTTAAAGATTTAAAGAAAGTAAGAAGATGAATCAAGAGCTTTGAAAACCCTTTGATTTACCATAATTAAAAGATAAAAGAATTGCATGGCATGCATTGTATTTTTTCACATGCATCACACTGAGAATATTGCATTCATTCTATGCATCACGTATGTTTGAAAAAGATAAGATAACCAAGGATTGAATCATGAAATTGAAGTGAATCTTGAAAAATCTTTTCATTCATTGCCTGCATTCATTGCATACATTAGGAAAATAAAAAGGAAAGTAGAAGTTGAAATGTTTTTAAAAAGACATTGAAAGGTGATTAATGATCATTCAGATAAGATACAGAGACTTAATTTAAGGTAAGATATTTTTAAGTTTCAATGCCTCTATTAGGGATAAGCTTTTTCGAAAGTAAAAATAATCTATAAGACCTTAAGGCATTATCTTGAAAATTAGATATCTCATTTTATTTTTTCAAAGTTTCAAAGCCTTAGTTATGGGGAGCATTTTTATTTTCTTCAAAGTTCCAAAACCTCAGTTATGGGAGAGCATTTTATTTTCTAAAAGTTTCAAAGCTTCAGTTATGGGAAAGCATTTTATTTTTTCAAAGTTAAAGTCTTAGTGGAGGAATACTTTATTTTTGAAAGTTGAAGCCTCAATGCAAGAGTACTTTATTTTTCAAAAACAAAAAAGAAAAAAGCTGAAACATAGGTAGATGAGTATTTTATTTTTTGAAAGTTTTCAAGCCTTAGTTGTGGAATAGCTTTTGCAATTTTCTTCTATGATTTTTCTGGACCCAAATAAAATGGATATCTTTTATCTTTTTATAATTCCTGTTTCACAAAAAATACACAAAAAAAACAATTGTAGACACCTTATCTGAGGATTTTCTTGAACTTATTGAGTTTCTAATATTGGGCCCTAATTCAAAAGTTTTGGTCCAAAGAATTAAAAGCCTGAAAATCTTGATTTTCATTTTTGATTTTATTTTATTTTATTGGTGAAAGTAAAAAAAGTAAAAAAAAAAAAAGGAAGAAGAAGAAAAAACATGTGATTTGTCTTGGTAGATTGCTTTTGGATTTGATTATGCTAGATTCAATCTTAGATTTGATAATTCATTGCTTAATCAATTATGGAAAGTTTGAGGCTCAATTTATGCTCAAATCATGGAGATTTTTCCTAAATTTGGTGGAATTAAAGTTTTTTTAATTGAATTGGGATTTGATCCCTATAAAAAGACCTTGAATCGAGATCGAACAGGTAGAAATCTTACAGCAATTCAATTTAAGATCAAACAGAGGTTATTGAAAAGAAAAAGAATTTGGGCAAAATTTTAAATCAATAAAGAAAAAATAATCAAGTAAAAATATTGCAAAAAGATTCGGGTTGGAGTTTTTAGAATGAAGGTTAAGATTTATAGTAGGAAACATCAGTTTTTGAAAGGTGAAAAGTTATTGGAATCCGTGATCCATTGACGCAATGTTTCTTTTCATTTTTTTACGATTTTTACATATTGCTTACTCTTATTTTATATTTATTCATGGTATTTATTCTTGTATGAATTTGCATGACTAATATGTATTTACATGATTACCTAATATATTTATATGTATGATTGCATGATTATTAATACTTTTATTTGCATGGCTATTTATTATTTATTATTTATTATTGCATGATTAATTTTATGTTTGCATGATATCTAATTGTATGTTTATTGTGTGCATAATTGCATGATTATATTTAATTGCATAATTACAAATATTTATGTGTGATTATATTGATTTCATGATTATATATTTGCTTGAATGGTTATTAATATATTTGCATGGTATTTTATATTATTGCATGATATTATATTTTACATGATTATTATTATTGTATGATAATTGATATATTTGCATAACATTCTTCTATAAATATTTTAGTATGATCTAGGCATGATATTATTGCATGATATTTGGCATCACTTATAATATATTTGCATGATAATCTTTGCATGGTATGATTTTTAATATTTATTGCATGATTGCTTGACATTCTTGATAGAATTTTTGTATCACCATGTTGTGTAACTAAATAAAAGGATTGAAATTGATTTATTTGTATGATAAAACTATCTTTGATTAAAGCTTAGGCAAGATAACACATAATTAATTTGGTACCAATTTTAGGCATAAAAGGGTGCTAGTACCTTTAAAACAATGCAATTTTACCTTTTTCATCATTTATTGCTACCATAAATTTTAGTAGTTGTAATAAATAAAGATCACCTAGCAGAGAATTTTGGGAAATGAAAACAAACATGATTGCTTTTGGATCATCTTTTATAGCTTATAAACACTCAAAATTGTTTGTCAAGTCTTATGATTTTTCCCACTTTTACTGTTAAAGAATCCAACAGTTTCTTGTGGTTGTTTCAATAAATAATGAATAGATAAGCTTTGAAAATTAGCATAAAAAATGCTTATAGTTTTATTTATTTCATCAATTACCACTCTTACGAAATAAGGAGTAAATAAAAAAGGAAATATCAGTATATAAAAGATATATATGAGAGGAAGAGACAGAATAGCAATAAGAAAATGCAAGATAGAAGACGATAAACTTACCACTAGGTGCATGATAACTAGCTATTCTAGCCAATCTTTTGTTAGCATTCCTGTGTAATCTATATTCATAACTTTGCTTACCTAAATTACTCTAAAATACAAATAAGATACAAATTACAACTAAAAGTTATAAAATTACTTTGTAATTTTTAGATTTAGAGTATTTTTCAAATCAACAATCTAAATGAAAAAGTAAAGGAAACCCCTTTTAGCTAAAAGTATAAAAGTGGCTTTTCATTTCTCTATTCTTATATGATAGAACGGATGAAAGTATGTTTTGCCTAAAGAACATTAAAATGAAAAGGATCAATTCATGCACTAATTTTATCCAAAAAAATGATAGCTATTATAGTCTAAGAATTTGAGGTATTGCTACCATTTTTGACTTTGTAAGGCTATTTCTACCCCATACACCAAAGTATGGTTAAGTGGAAAGGTAAAAGTAGGCATATTTCACATGTGGGTTTTAGAGATATTGGATTAAACATGCAAAAATTAAAATTATCTGTTAATGCTTAACACATATTCACAATCTCACAAATTCTCACCGATTATACATAAAATGCTTCAATATTTGCTAGCAACAAATAGGATCAAGATATTTAAAAGTTAAGCAAGCTCACCATTAAAAGACATCATTGTCTAGGACAAGTAAATAAGCATGTAATTCATTGATTGAAACCAAATTTACAAAAGCTCAGTCACCACAAACTATAAGACAATGTCCTCACTTTTTCTCATTTTCTTGATACGGTCTTGATTCCATAGGTTGCCTTCACATATAATAAAAAAAATTACTCTATAATTTATATTCACAAGCCCAAATGTTAGTAAACTATTTGTATTAGGCACCAAATAAACATCAATCTCAATGAAGAATTTAAAATTAAAGGGAAAAAGAATATGTCAATTATGTACGGATGAGATAAAAATAGTCGGTCTAATTTCGCTTCAGTAGATGTTGAACATTTACAGTTGAGTTAACAGGGGCAACTGCAAATGGCTTGATATAAGATCAAAGAAGTTCTAGCCCTCTACAGCAATTCTCTTACATAGTGCATCACAATTGTTAATGACCTCAGTTAACCTTCCTTTAAGCTTCCCAAGTTTCACTTGCAATGTGTGAACTACATGCATTATACCAAAGATATAGTTAATTAAGATTTTTAATAAGCTTCATCAGATTTTGCAAAATGTCAAGCTACAATTAATTTGTTCCTTCTGTTTCAATTATTTAAGAGAACTTGAACTATATTCTAATGAATGTTGTGAAGTTGTCTTCATTGTAGAAACTAAGTAATTAAAACATTGGAGAAGTTTAACCACTAAAACATCTACAACATCTATTTTGTTTTTTATCTCTTCCTACAAGGAATTTGTCGAAATTACTATGTATATAGATTTAGTTCTTCATAAAATTGAAATAACAACAAAACTCCTATTTGGATCATAATTTAATGGAAAAATAAAATTTGACTTGGTCTATATAATGATCCACTTGAACTCTTAAAATTTATGATAGAGATGGCACACTTGTTTCTTGCAAATCTTTCAAGTGATTTTTTCTTTAAATGAATAAATGACATAATTAAAATGAAATGTTAGTGATTTTTTCTTTTTTTTTATTATTATTATTATTAATTTTTTAAATTTAAAAATCAAAATCAAAGAAACTAAAGTTAAATACCATTTAAGACAATTAAATTAACATTAAGGATAACAAATAATTAATTTTGGCCTGACTCTAAAAAAAATTATGTCTTTAGTGGAGTCATCAAGTTGTCGTTATAGTTTTAGAGACTACTAGACAATTTTAAAAACATAAGAAGTCACCACAAATATTTTTTAGTTAAATGCGATTGACCACCTTTTAAAACTTATCCTTTTGATAAAATATTAAAATTAACTAAAACTTTATTAAAAGGATAATATTTTTGGTTTGTGGAACAATTTGAGTTCAAGAGTACGATTGAACATGGGAAGGATTAGCACTCCCACAATGCCCGTCCAAAAATAATACCAGTTATTACATATTATCTTTTGATCTTAAAAAAAAAAGTGTTAATTTTGATATTTAAAAATAATTTCTTGACTCCTTTTATTTTTCAAAATTTTGGTTTTTTTATATACTTTTATTATCCTTTTTTTTTTTTCAAGATTTTCTCTTTTTGTTATTATTATTTATTCAAAATGATTATTATTCCATTTTATTTGAAAGAATAAATTCGAACCTTATTATTGAAAAACTCGTGAAGTGCTCCAATATGTTGGTAACATTGAAGGAATTTTATTCATTTAGGAATTTCTTAGGAATCACTAATTAGATTTCCTTAGAGTCCCATTCTCGGAGACTCTTATTTCTTAATTAAAGTAACTAATATTCATTCATTGTTATATGTAACCTTTATTTTAAAATCTTTTCTTTTATTATTATTTTTTAATTAAGAAGAATAACTAAATAAAAACTTTTTTGTATTGAATATTTTTCAAAATACTCCAGTATTTTGGTAGCATTTTAGAAAAAAATTCTCATTTAAAGATCATAATGAATCACTATTCAAATTGCCTTAATATATCATCATTAAAGGTTTGATCTCTTTTTTCATAATTTAGTGATATAGATGCAATGCAAATAATAAAACATAATAATTATAAGGGATGCATTTATTGTCTGAGTATTTACCTTTTATTTTATTTTATTTATTTTTTATAAACTATTTTCCCCTTTCAAAAAAGATTTCTTTATTAATTTGTCCTTTTCCCCCCACATTTTATGCATTTTTTATAAATCTTTGCACATTTTCACGAAACAGGAATGATGCAAAGACATAGACAGCCTTTATGTCCAAGTTTGAAATATCAAGTCAAAGTTCAAAGAATGTGAAAATGACTGAACGAATTAAAGTTGAAAGTAATTGAGGTATGCCAAAATCAAAAAATGAAGATGACTGGGATTGAGTCCAAAGTCAAAAAATTAAATGATCTGAACTGAACTAAAACTGAATATGAATGACCGGGATTGAATAGTAAGCTAGAAAAATAAAATGACCTAGACCAAGCCAAAGTAAAAAATGAGTGATCGGAATTGAATTGCAAATCAAAAAAATAAATGATCTGGACTAAACCAAGACCGAATATGAATGATCAAGATTGAATCAGAAGTTAGAAAAAATAAAATGACCTAGACTGAACCAAAGTCGAAAATAAGTGACTGGGATTGAAATGCAAATCAGAAAAATAAATGATCTGGATTAAACTAAGACCAAAGATGAATGGTTGAGATTGAACTGTAAGTAAAAAAAAATAAAATAACTTGCACCAAGCCAAAGTAAAAAATAAGTGACTATGATTGAACCATAGATTAGAAAAATAAATGATCTAGACTGAACTAAGATCAAAGATAAATGACCAAGATTGAAACACAAGTCAAAAAAAAATGAAATGACCTAGACCGAGCCAAGGTCGAGAATGATCAGGTCTAAGTCCATGTCAAAATACTAAATCAAATGATCTTGGAAATAACAATTGCAAATTTTTAAAGGCCATGCCTAGAAGTCTTAGAGATCATATTTAGAGGTATTAAGAACAAGTACTTTAAAAAAATGCCCTATAATGTAATGAATGTTCTCAAAATCGTAGGTTCAAAATTTTCCACCAAATTTAAGGTTTTGTATGCAACATGCAAATGACACTAATTATTCAAAAATGCATGCCCTATCCAAGATGCAAATGCCAACTAATGCCATAGCATAGATGTCACTAAATGAAAATTTGATTGTGGTACTGAAGGTCGCAAAACTTTTTCTTTTGTATACCAAACTCCTCACATTTACAATAAGGAGAACAAAATCAACTCCATTTTTCATTATTCAAAATGGGCACTCATCTTATTCTTTTGAGGGAGTTTCATCTTTGGAGAATTTCATCTTTTGCCTTTGTCTCTTTCAACTCTCTAATAGTAATATACAATCTCTCATGAAATTATTCAATTATTAATCATTATCCTAATTTTAAAATATATAAGATGCAAATTATACATTTTTTCTATTCATTGCAAAACATTTAAATAAAAAGGAAAAAGTGAAGGTTGAAAGCGAGACATAGATAGAATGAAACAAATATCATTTATTTAGAAAAGAAACCAGATTACAAATGATGGCAACAAGGCAAGATAAAGGCATACAAATATGGCTATTTAGGCTAACAATGCCCTAAGACAAACAATCAGATAATTATGACAATATATCTCAGATTTCTTTTAAAAACTCGATTATATGATGCCCTCATCACTTCAGAGCTTTTCAAGTTATACTAAATTTCATTTTGGTGAACCTCCCAATTGATGTCATATTCTCCTTATCCAAGTCCCCTTTATTAGTTTTCAACCTAGATAAACCCCATTTAGTTCAAATCACCCTTTCAACTTTTTGATTTGAACTTTTTTTTTTAAACAAAGTACTTTTTCATGGTATTAGAATTTATGAGATTGGAAAGATCATCTCCATCCATCTGTTTAGATTAAGGCTCATCTTGAAAAAACCCTTTTTATAAAATATGGCCCTTCTTAATTCGTAGTCCATTTTCTCCTACTATCATGTTAACTTGAGAGAATTCTTTTTAACACCAACTCTCATTCTCAAAATTAATGAGGACGAATCTTCTTGTCATGAGCTCTCATCATTCTTTTTTTGGTATAGTTGACTATGACAAAGCACTACTAATCTATTTTCTTTAATGAAGTTTAGTTGCTCATAGTGTTCCTAAATCCATTTATCTTCTTTTAATCCCATTTTTTTAAGACTCTCAAAGATGAGATTTCTACTTCTACTAGCAATACAACCTACATCCCATAAACCAAGGAAAATAGAGTTGTCTTATTAGATGTGCGTATTGACGTTCGATAGGCATGCAAAGCAGAAAATAATTTCTCATGCTAATCTTTATACACTTCAATCATTTTTTCTAGAATCTTTTTGATGTTCTTATTCACAGATTCTACTGTCCTATTCATCTTTGGGTGATATGGTGCTAAATTATTATGTTTAATTTTGAATTAAGCACATATCTCTTTTTCATCTTGCTATTTAACTTCTTAGCATTATTCAAGATGATTCTTTTCGAGAGTCTATATCTACAGATTATTTTTTTCTTGATAAACTTACTGGCCATTAATCTTGTCACATTTGCATAATAAGCTATCTTAACCCATTTTGTAAAGTAATCGATTATCATAAAAATGAATTTATTCCCATTCAATGCCTTAGGAGTAATGGGACCGATAACATCTATTTCTTACATAAAAAATGGCCAAGATGGTACCAAAACATGTAAAGCAGTGGAAGAAGCATGGATCTTGTCAGTATAAATTTAACATTTGTGACATTTTTTAGCATAATCAATACAATTACTTTTCATAATGAACTAGCAATATCCAACTCTCATAATTTATCTTGTCATCATGTGTCCATTGGCATGTGCTCTATATGCCCTATCATGAATATTTTCAATAATTTTATTTGCCTCATATGCATTTACATATCACAATAACACCTAATCTTTGCTTTTCTTATAAAGTACCTTTCATCTAAGAAGAATCCCATGGTCAATCTCTTTAGGATTCTTTTATTATTCTCTGTTGCTTGATCTAGGTATTGCTGATTTTTTAAGTATTTTAAGATATCATAATACCAAGGCTTTCATCTTTCTCTTCTTTCACATTTGCACAATGTACTGGCATGTCTTTAACATCTAACTTAATGGGTTAAATTTTAACATTGTTATCAATTTGGATCATTACGACTAGAGTAGCCAAGGTATCTGTAATATGAGTTTTTTTAAGAGGTAAATATTTAAATTGGACTTCCTCAAATTGCTTACACAATTTTGATATATACTTATGGTATGGGATATGCTTCAAATCTCGTGCTTCCCATTCTTCTTTTAATTGATAAATAACCAATGCCGAATATCTCAACACTTTCAATACCTTAATTTTTCTGTCCAAAATGGCTTGTAAACCCATGACACAGACCTCATATTCTATCACATTATTGGTGTAGTTAAAGTTCAACCTTACTACAATAGGATAACAACACCCTTTGAGAGATATTAGGTGTGATACCTTAGCCTAAATAATAATTGAGCTAGACTAATACCAAAGCCCATTAGTTTATTAAGAGATTAATTAGTAAAAGAAAAAATATTGAATTATTAAATGAAAGAAAACCTAGCAATTGAAAACCAGAGAGGAAATTGGAGTTCTTCTTTCTCATCTTCCTTAGGGTTAGAGAATATAAAAAATCAAGTTGGCGATTCAAAATCAGAGGCTATAATCAAGTTAATCCCTTAAAGGTGAGTATATGCCGTCTTTTTATTTAAGAAGAAATATCAAGTTGATTGCTATTATTTAGAGTTGAAGTTTTAAGTTGAAGTTTTAAGAGCAAAACCAAGAAAAATCATAAATCTTTCATTAATCTTGATGATCTATTTAGGTAAATTACTGAGCTTTGTTTATTTCATGTTCTTAAGATTTATTGATGATTATTGAATGGAGTTTATAGGCTGAAAGAAGGGATTTGAGTTTTCTAAAGATTGAAGGAGAAATTCTATTTTTGGATGAGATGCTATGATTTGTAATAATAAATTAAAATAGAATTTTGTATTAATGGATAGATTATTGCTATGATAATTATATATTGTTGTAAAGCATGTTGAATCTACTTTCTAATGAAATAAACGAAAGTCGAATCTGAGTTTTCTATGAAGAGTTGTTTAATTTTTACTTAAGGATATGCAAGCTGTAAGGTAGGAGCATCAGGGTTGAATTACAAAAATTGTCTTAATTTTTATACAAGAAATTACAGATTAAGCCATATATTTTTAGAAAGCTTATTGAGTCTTCTTTCCAACAGAATAAGCGAAATTGAATTTGGAGTTTCTTGTGAATAAATACATAATTTTTATTAGAAAGTATACAGGCTGTCTAGCAGCAGCATATGACATGGATTTCAAAAATTGTTATAATTAATCTATAAGAAATCACAAAGTGGATCATATATGGTTAGAAAGCTTATCAAGTCTAGTTTCTAACATATTAAAGAGATCTTAATTCTGATTTGGATATATTGAGATATGACTATTTTAATGAAAAGAGGTCAGGCTGCTAGTATTAATTAGTTGAGTTAACCCTTGTGTAACTTAGTTGATTTTTGTATAAATGATCTCAAAAAGGGCTGATTAAATTTTGATGTGTTGAAATCATCTTGAATAGGCCATTAATTATTTTAGAGAAAAACTAAGTGGTGGAATCAAAAAGAGGTAAGTAGAATCTCACACACTTTATTTGTTGTCGAACTTATGTATATGTGTATGTTTCTAAATGAATGAATGTTTTATTTCTTTATTTTTGATATATGAAAATGGGATCAAGCATATGATTATTTTGTGTTTTTTCTATTTAAATGATGGATCATGCTTATGAATGAAATGAGAAAATGATTTATGTTTAAAGAATGATTTTATGATGACTATGTTTTTACATCCCTGGGAAGTAGGATCATTGACACCAGAACTAGTTCACGACCCTGGCTAACGAGTTACAATAATTAGCAAAGACATGATCATATGGCCCTATTAACAGGTTATAGTAGTTAGCGTTAGCCCTAGCTAACGGGTCATAATAATTAGCAATGATCATAAGGATGAAATTATTGATACGGCCAATATCACAGGTTATAGCAGTGACCGTAACTAATGATAAATGAATGATGATGATAATTTATGACGATGATGATTTATGATAATTTTAAACATTGATCCATGATTTGTATGAAATATGTATTTGACAGTTATTTGTGATTTATAATTAATGAATTGACATATTTTGACAATGATTTATGAATGTGCAAAATGTTTTGATAGAAATATGATCTTTGAAATGTTTTGACATTATGATTTGATGAATGTTTTGAATGATCTATATAATATGTATGAAAATGATACTTGATTCGATAAGGTGTTTGAGCCTATACTTACTGAGCTATGGTTTACTCATTCCCCTTTTACTTTTTCTTTACAAATGATTAAGTGATAAGTTTTGTTAGTCTTGTGTGAAGCTAGAAGATGAAATGAGAAAGATTACTTAGTTGTCGGAGAATATGTTGGCTAATGAGATCTTAAGAGATAGTTTTATATTTTATATAGTTTGCATTTATATATACAGAGATATATCATTAGTTGGATTAAAGATATAGATTTTACTTGACAGACTATATCAGTTATTGATAAATTTTAGAATGATCATACAGCCCAAAAGGCTTCGTATTACTTTGGGGTTTACTCCAAGGTAATATGGTCATGTTGCATCTTGGTCTCAGGGTGTGACATTAGGATTACCCCAATTCCATGCCCTAAAGCATTAATAGCCTCATTGAAATACTTTCTCTATGACTTCTCATCGTTATCTTACTCCTCTAGTTACGAAATGGCCATTAGTTCTTCATTCGAAAAATTGAATTTTATTGGCTTATAACTTTCAATAGCATGATCTACAAGGAATTCAACTATAACACTTTCTTTGATTGCTTTTTAGCTTACATTTACAATATCATACTCGAAGAGTATTACTTGCCATCTTGCAATCATTTTTTACAATGACGGTTTCTCTAAGATGTATTTAATTGGGTCTAGTTTAACTATAAGCCAAGTGGTATGGTAAAGCATATATTGCCTAAGTCTCGTAATTGTTCAAGCCAAAGAGCAATACATTTTCTTCAATGATGAATTCTTAGACTCATATTCTGTGAACTTTTTGCTCAAGTAGTAAATAGATTTTTCCTTTCTACCAGACTCATCTTGCCGCTTCAGCTCACATCCCATCAAATTCTTATTTATAGTCAAATATAGGATTAATAATCTCTCTAGAATATATGATACTAGTATTGAAGGATTTGACAGGTGCTATTTAACCTTACCAAAAACTTTTTGACATTCTTTATTCCATCCATCAGGATTATTCTTTTGAATAAGCTGAAATATGAGATTGCATTTAGAGGTAAGTTAGGAGATGAATCAAGAGATGCAGTTCAATCTGCTTAAAAAACCTCAAACTTCCTTTGGTGTACTTGGTGGAGATAGGTTTTAGATGGCCTATATCCTATCTGGGTCAACTTCAATTTCTCTTTTACTAACCATAAAACCTAGCAATTTCCCTAACTTGGCTCTGAATGTGCATTTGAATATATTTAGCTTAAGTTGAAACTTCTTTAACCTTTAAAACAATTTTTTGAGGTTAGTTACATGATCTTCTCTTTCCCAAGATTTTGTGATTATGTCATCCACATACACCTTAATCTCCTTATGCATTATATCTTGAAAGAGTGTCACATAGCCCTTTGATAAGTTGCCCTAGCATTTTTTAATCCAAAGGCCATAACTTTATAATAAAAATAGCTTACATAATTACAAAGGTGGTTTTTTCCATGTCATCTTAGGGCATCTTTATTTGATTATAACCGGAGACTCCATCTATAAAAGAGAAAACCAAATGTTGGGCCATATTATCCATTAATGTATTAATATGAAGTAAAGGAAAATTATCATTCGAACTAGCCTTGTTCAAATCATGATAGTCCATACATATTCATAACTTTTTATTTTTTTTAGGAATAGGTATAATATTAGCCACTGACATAAAATATGTGACCACTTACAAAAAAACCTACATCAAACTGCTTCTTTACCACTTTTTGGATCTTCAACAACATTTCAGGCTTCATTATCCTCAATTTTTGTTGAACGAGTCTACATTCAGGCTTCAAGGGTAGCCTATGTTCTGTTATTTCAATGCTAAACCCAAGCATATCTTGATAAGACTAGGCAAACACATCTATAAATTCATAAAGTAGATCATCTACTCTTTGTTTATCAGTCGATAGAAGTAATATGCCAACCTTAACCTTTTTCTTGTTCTTATTATCCCCTAAATTGATCATCTTAGTAATTTTTTTATGAGGCTTAATAAATTTATTCTCTTGTTCACTCAATCTTATTAGATCTAAAGGCAAAGTATATTTTTCAAAGTCCTCTTAAATGTCAGGTTTTATTAGCATTAATTGAATTTCTAAAATTAAATCCTTGATTGTTATCATAATTATCTTCATATTCATTTGAGGTATGAAATTATATGAAATAGGAAGTATTGGTGAAATGCTTTGATTGGAATGAAAATTGAATAGAAGAAATGAATAAAAATGCATACTCCTATTTTTTATTGAGATAATGAATGATAAGAGGCCCATACATAAAATACCACCACAATGCTCTTAGGCATTAATCAGGAGTTGTAATTATATTGAGAAGACAGCAATGATAGCAGGCATCTGAATGAGACTCTAATATTTCAATTTAAAGTCTGGTGGGTATGGACAAACCAACATCTCTTTTTTTTAGACTTTTTCACCTATCATTTGAATAGACAACTTGGTGAAAGCTTCTTTCATGCTTAGTTCCTTTTCAGCATCTTCCTCTGCCCCTGAATACATATATCCTCCTGGCTTAAATGTTTCATGTAGGTGCGAGACAACCATTGGCATTTTTCTCACCATTTTTCTTTCTTTATTATTATTTCACATCCTTTTATTTCTCATTCTTCAGCTTTATACCCTAAGCCTAATTTTTCATTATTGTCTGTTATCATTGGTCATTCTTTTATCCCTTGTAGATTTTTGCCCAACCCAACACCAGGGTACCAATCTTTATTAACCATCTGACTGACCATGATTTTAGAAAATTTTGGCTGGTATAATTTAGACCCCTCACCCATAGTATTGACAAGTTTGAAGGATTAATAAAAACGTTCCAATGACTTTTTTGTTGCTTCTACATATAGAGCATTCATAAGCTAAGTTACTAGCAAGTCCTCATTTCCAACCATGGTCATAGTTAATCCTCCACATTGAATTTGAACTTTTAATTAAAAAAGAAGGAACACCACTTATTATGTGGATCCATGGCTGACCTAGCAAATAACTATAGGATAAGGAAATGTCTATGACTTGGAACTTTACATTGAAAATGCAAGTTCTAATTTACAGAGGCATATTGATCACACCTAGTCCTATCAAATGCTTGGACCACCATCTAGCTACCTTCTATATGGAACATATTAATGGGCAGTCTTGCTAAGGTGGATATGGGTATAACATTAATAATTGAACCATTATCAATAAGAACTTTGGTTATAATTTGAATTTTGCAATTAACAATGATATACAAAGCCTTTGCAGTTTCTTTTTTATCAAGTAGGATCTTATCATCACTAAAGGCTATATAGTGAGGTACCATTAGATTTTTTGCCAGATGGTTCACATATTTCATAGACATATTATGTGTCATATAAGCTTGATTTAACACCTTTAACAAGGCATTGCAGTGAGGTTCTAAATTTAATAGTAATGACAACAAAGAAAATCTGGCTGGCATCTTGTTTAATTGCTCAACCATATAATACTCGTTGTGCTTTACCAACTTCAAGAACTCATTGGCCTTTTTTTCTGACACACTATCTTTTTCTAGAATCAGTTCTAGCTCAACTTGTTTTTTCATCATTGTTGGTTTCTTCTTTCTTGCCTTTTCTAGTATCTTCAGAGTATAACATCTTTTGTTTTTAGTTATGCCACCTACACTAGTTATGTTAGAGGTGTCTGACTTAGGCATGGTCTCTTATTATCTTTAGATCATCATTTCACAACCATACCTCCATAGTACAACTTCTCATCTGTATAAGGGAATGGGCTTGTGACTTTGAAAGTCACTGGCTTAGAAATAAGTTTGTGAATAATTGATTTTGGCTTCTCACCATAATTTCTGGTTATCAGCTTTGGCGCCTAATTTGACTTATTAGTAATAGCCACTTTAGTATTTTTTAAGGCTTCTGCTTCCCCTTATAATTTGATCTGGTATGAATTTATTAACTTTTGTACCTTATCATGAAACTATTTGCACATTTCAATAGAATGACCCGAAGCCTCACTATGGTATTTGCACCTTTGATTTAAGATGTATCTCCCATAATAAGTGTGTAGGTTCACTAGTTGTACTATCCCAACCTCATATAAAGTATCATATAACTGACTAAATAGCATATTGATCTCTTCCACTCTTCTTTTCATACGTTCTTTGTCCTCATTCAAAGCATTGACTGTATAGTTAGGTAGTGGATTACCACTGATATTAGGTGTTGCTTTTTCACTAATTCAAAATTAATCAACCCTTTTTTAATCAGATTTTATACCTTGTACTTTAAAACAATGTAATTTTTAGTGGAATGGCTAGTTATTCCATAATGATAGTCATAATGAATAATAAAATCATACCACTTGGGATAAGGAAGTTTAAGTCATTTTGTTGGTACGAAAGCAACCAAATGATTTTTGTATAGTTTTGGTACAACTCTATATAGGTCATGGAAATAGAATCAAAGGTGGGCTTTTCTCAATTATTCCATGATTCTCTTATACCATTTGTTGGGTTAACTGAATAAATATAAGGTCTCACACCAGTAGAGGTGTTAAGGTTATATATGTAGGTAGGTGGTCTAAATGTCGATTGATAAGTGGTTGTATAAGAAAGTCATGGAGTTGATTGGTATGAGAAAGCTGAGGCATTGTTTATGGTGGGATAAGATGTGGGATAGATTGGTTATAGGTAAGGAGTGTAATTTCTAAATTGTTGTATTTTGAAACTCATAGCTTGAGTTTTGTTCTCATTTTTTTGGGCATTCTCTTGGCTACTGAGGATTCTCTTCTTTCAAGTTTGCCATATTTGATGGCATTTTTAATGGTTTCACCCGAGATCACCATATCAGCAAAATTCTTAGTTGCATTTTCTACATCTTTTCATAGTAGGGTGATTCTAAAGTACTCATAAACAAAACTATTATTTTTTTCTATTAATGATGGCTGGGCTTGAACGTGCTATCTTGCCATCTCTAAGCATGCTCTTTGAAAGACTCAGCCACTTTTTTTCATACTTTACAAAGAAAGTTGATTAAGAGCCATATTTATAATATGGTGATATTGATTGAAGAATGAACGAGTCAAGTCTTTTCATGTTTGGGTATGAGTTTTACCCAATTGGACATACCATCTTGTAGTAGATCTTGTTAAATTGTCTAAAAATATATGCATGAGTAACTTCTTATTAGTAATGTGGGCTACCATTTTACGACAGTATATTATAACATTTGTGATGTGGCATTTGGTACCATCATATTTCTTAAATTTTGGTACCTTGAACTTTAGTGGTATCACCACATCTGGTACTAGACAAAGCCTAGCAACATCCATAGAACCATAGAAATTGATGCCTTTCATAGCTCATAGTATTTCCTCGAGCATGCTCATCATGTGATCAACTTTAAAGTCTTTCAAAGACTTAGACATCATTAACTTTAGTTTTTCTTTTGAACCATCCAAATTAGGGATTTAGATTGATTTAATCTTTTTTTCAATGAAGGTAGGGTTGATGTAGTTTTGAACATTTTCTTGGTTGAGCACTGATGGCATTCCTAAATAATTATAGCTTAGGAATGCGGGTTGTTATGGCATGAAGTTTTGAGTGGATTAGGCCTAGTACAGGCCATAACCCAGAGTATATAATGGATCTATAACATTAGGTGACATGTCTTCCTCTACTGTTTTTCCTTTATTCAACTTTCGTAAGGCCTCAAGAATTTTGCTTAATTTTCTCTTAATTTCTTCCTAAGCTCTTTCTAATTTTTCAACACAGCTCGCATTATCCTACTCCATTTTCTAACTTAAGCTCGAATGTTGTACTGATGTTAAACTATCCTTGAATCTTGTGTACCACAACCTTAAATTAGTGGTCTTATTATAAACTAACATGATCAATAATTATAAAATGAATGAATAAATGCAATGTATGAAAAAGAAAGAAATTATTTACCCCTTTAAGGAAATTTCAACAAAAGTGAATTTTCATTTATTTCACTAAAGTCTATTTTACACTAAGTCAATTATTCTCCATTTATAAAAATGTTTAATTTGCTCATACTGATCCTTAGCCTCCTCAACAAAGTTCAACAGATGCTATCCTTATTCCCTTTATGGTGTAACCTTTGTTTTCAATGCCTCAACCTCTTCAAAAATCTCTCATACTTTGATAACTGCCTTGCTTATCTGAGTTACAAGATGCTATATATACCTTTGCCTTCTAGACTTTTTTTTTTGTCAAACCATGCTTGGTAGGATAACTCTTTATGCTCTTTTGTGAATACCATGATGTGATCATGTTGTTCATTCAACTTATACTTCAATGTCTAAGTATACCTTTTAAACATATCATTTTCTTATTGGACTTCAACGTAATCATCCTCCTCCATTTGAAAACATTCTCTTTTCAGTTTTTCACTCTCACAAGTCAAATCAGTGATGTTTATTTCTTTGGCCTTCACTTGAAGGCATAATCTTTTATGCTTTTGATGCAGCTCCATCAACTCTTTAAAGGCATCATCACATTCCCTAATAACCTTTTGGGCTTTGCTCTTAGCTTCTAATTTCTTGTGTTGTTAATGAAGTTTAGCCAAATCCTTAATTACCATATCACATTCCTTGGAGATCTTATGAACTCTAACTTTTAACTTGTCTGCTTTATCTTTCCATTGCCTCCTCTTTTCTTGAAACTTTATAATCTCTTGCTTCATCTTGTCTTTTTAAGTTTCAAATTCTTTCTTTGCAAATTCCAACTTTGGGGGTATTTCATCCAACTCCCAATTCATGGGCTATAATGATCTTCGAGTATAAACATAACCTCATTGTTCCTCTTGGCTCTTCACATCAAATACCCATGAGTGACTTTATTAGTAAATGACCCAGGGCTCACTTTCTTAGGTTTCTTTTATGCCTTGATCACATTATCCACCATTTGTTGCATTTTTTGCTCACTATATAGAAAATTTACTTGAGTGAGTTTATGCTTTATGAGAACGAATTACTTAGCTTCAAATTGCCTTCAGACCATAAGTGGTGCATAACTTGTTGCTCCCCATAAACTCAAAAGTGGAAACCCAATCTCATCCCCACATTGGTACAACATCGATTCATGATTCATCCATGAAACTAACCATTTTTCTTGAGTACAAATAAAGCATTGTAGCAGTACCATCCATTTTTCCTTAGGCTAGGGCTTTGGTCATTCACTCTCACAAAACTCTTTAATTGAGGCTTGATTGCAAAAGTATAGTACGAAAAATACGTTCTTCTTACACTCAAAATAATTGTTCACCGACAAGTAAAACAATGGTAGACACCTCACGAAATACCTTTTACCCTTTTAATGACAATGATTCAAAAATCAGATCATTTCGACTAAAATTGTAGGAAAAGGATTACAACATTTTCCACATGCCAAAAGAAATCAATCACTTATATTTCAATATGACCTAAGATCCTAAGAAATACCACCATGCCATATATAGCCAAAGCAAATATATCTAGCCCTTAATCATCATTCAAATGTTTTATGATAAAGTCATGGAAAAATTCCCCAGGCAGACAAATATGGTCATTTCATTCCTAAACTTGTACATTTACATCTTCTTTTTTGACTCCTATGAGATCTACTAGTTTCTTGCAAAATGCTATTTTTTGCCTCCTAACGTATATCTTAACTGGTGATTAGAGATACAAACCCATCCATGTGGAGAACTCCTTTATAGTTGGTGTCATGTCAATCTCATTAAAGATCAAGCATCTATAAAAAAGAACCTAAAATTACACTGCAGCTTTGATGAATGAGTATTCAACTAGCATTGAAAACAGATGTGCAATATGACTATACTTTTCACAAACAGTTGACTATCTAGATTGACTCATAGTTTTCCATATCTGACAAGTCCTTCAAATCATTTTGTTTGTTCAAAGCCCCGACATGAATACCTTTAAGGCCTGACAGTCCCAAAGAGATCAAGATCAAGATTTTAATCACATCTTCGAACGAAATGAGATGTCTACAATAGGAAAAAAAGATTTTTTTATTGAAAATTTTTTATGGATACTCAAATGTGTTGATAGAATTTAAAAAATCTTCTTACCTAAAAATTTCATAAGAATCACTATATGGATTTCTTTAGAATCTCATCATAGGAAAAATCTTTATTTTCTTGAAACATTTAATAATAAAAATTCTTACAAAAATATTTAATTATCTATAGTATTTAGTTTCTTAAACATTATTAATTATTTCAAAACATGCATATTTTATAAAAATATTATTGACATAAGTAATGTAAAAAATATTCCAATAAAATGTTTAAAATGTATACAAATATATTAAACAAAGCTTTATGCAAAAACCCAAAGTAAAGTGCTCACTAGGTCCAAGCAAATAGAGTCTAGCTATTAAGGATCCAAGTGGGCTGGGCTATTAAACGAGTTGAGTCAGCAATGTTAGGCTTGGGTCGATCTAGGTTGTGGGTCAAAAGCTTTTTTTTTTTCTTATCCTTTTATCAAAACTATGCCTTTTTGTGTATGGTATTTAAGAAAAAAAAACTTCAACTTTTCTTCACTCTTCTTTTAACATTCTCACTAAACAAATCACCCTATCTTTCTAATTAGGAAGTTCTCCTAAAAACCAGCCAATAACTATCCTCTTTCCCAGATTTCGGCAACGGCACGCTGTGCCACTATAGTCAGTCGCAACTCATCGGCACCAATCACACTCTAAAATATATCCTTTAAATCTTTTTTTTCCTCCTAAACACCATTCTGAACTTAGATTTTTCCAAAATGGCCTTGATATACCTAAATCTGAAAGTTTGTACTGAAACTTCAAACCATAAAATCTCATTCTTGCATCATCCGATCCTTATGCACTTAACTATGTTGTTCTCTTTCCCTTACTCTTCTTTTTCACTGTTCAAATTGCCTAAAAGTTTGTTGTTACCATCGTCCTTTCTTATCTACCACCGTCGTTCACTACCATCTGCCATTACCATTCAAAAGCCCTCTTTACAAATTCTGATGCACCCTTGATTCCTAAAAAGAACCTTTTTATGCCTGAAACACTCATCCTTAGATTTTGCTTGTGTTTTTTTTTTTTTTAATACTAGCAACCTTTTTGTGACTTTTTTTTGTATTTTGTGGCTTTAATTAAGGTCATTTTTAAAGGAAAGACTGTGGTTTTGTTTGTTGTGATTTTAGGTTTGATTATTATTGGCAATAGGGCAATGTGTTTTTTTTTTTTTATGTTAATTGTGTAGGGGTTACGAGAGCAAGTTAAGGAATGGGAAAACTTTTAGTTGTATGGGATAGGTGTTTATTGAATGGAAGTAGGGCTCTTAACTAAGAGTGCTTGGGTGATGGAAGTTGTGTTTTAGCCAAAAATGGGGATATAGGGGCTCTTGGCTTATGGTATTTACTAGTGGTTTTATTGTTTGATAGGGCAATGGTAGTGGCTTGTGGAAAGGGGTTTTGGTTCGATTAGGTAGTTGAATGAGTAAAAGCTACTCTGGTGATGTCTTGGTGGGGTTGTGGTTTTAGCTTTAGGTATTTGCACAATTTATGTGAAATAGGAATTTCACAAAGACATGGATGCCCATTACGTCCAAGCCCAAATTAGTCCATATTTTTTTAAAGGAATCCTTTAAGTAGACGCATGCAACTTTCAAAAACTTTTAAAGAACTCCAAATAGATGCTAAACAATTTTAAATTGAGAAATGCGCTCTTCTATATAAAGGCTAAATAACTTTAAAAACTTTATTTAGGAAATGTCAAAAGATATCCATTTGCTCGAGCTCAAAAAAAATTGAAAATTGAAAATTTTTAGCTTAAAATCCAAATATTTACAATTTGGAAATTCAAGGGTTTGTGTCAAAGATTCGCAAGTTTCTATAACAGAAATTGAAAGATTTCAAGACTCAAAGTTTTGCAAAAAAGTCAAGATTTGCAAGAATTTCAAGTTTCACAAAGATTCCAAAAGTTCATAAATGATTTAAGACTCTCAGGGGTTCCAAATTCACAAAGATTTCAAGTTTTGCAAAGGTTTCAAATTCGCAAAGATTCTAGATTTGCAAAGATTTTAAGTTTCACAAAGGTTCCAAATTTCCAAAAATTTCAAGTTTCGTAAAGTTTCCAAATTTATCAAGGTTTCAGATTCACAAAGATTTCCAAATTCACAAGAATGGAAGATTTGCAAAAATTTATATTTGCAACAATTTTCACTTCGTAAGAATTCAAAAATTCTCAAGCTTTTTAATTTCTCAAGAGCTCAAAGTTTTACAAGATTTTCAGATTCATAAGTACTTAAAAATTCATAAGAGTTTTCAGATTCGTGAGAATTGAAAATTCCTAATATTTTCATATTAAAGATTCGCATTTAAAAGATTTTTGTTAGTGATTCACATTCAAAATTTAAAACTTTATATTTGAAAAATTCAGGGATTCACATCAAAATTTCAAGGTTCACAGCTAGAATTCAAAGATTCTCATTTGAAAATTTTCAAGGTTTCACATCCAAAAGTTAAAGATTTTCCTTCGAAAACTTAAAGATTCACTTTGAAATTTCTAAAAAACTTTAATATTTCACAACCAAAATTATAAAGATTCTCATTCAAAAAATTTTAGGATTCACATCCAAAATTTCAAAGATTCACATTTAAAAAATTTTAAAGATTCACATCCAAAGTTTCAAAGGTTCTTTTTCAAAAACTTTATGGCTTCATATTCAAAACTTTAAAGATTCTCATTCAAAAATTTTAGGATTTTGCATCCAAAATTTCAAAGATTCTCATTTGAAAAGTTCCTTTAAACAAAAGCTCTATAACTTTAAAAGTTTGGAAAGTTTTCCTTGTAAAAAAAAAAAAAATCTCATCATGAAAGATTTTCCTCATTCTAGGATTCAAAAGTAAAAAAATTTTTCAATCAAAGTCAAAATTTGTATGCAATAAATGTCAATGCAAATTTCTTCTACAAGTTGCCAATGTAAAAATCTAGATTCTCACTAAATGATGCATATGCATGTCCTAATCAACAATACAAATGCCATACCATGATTTAAACATTCTCTACATGATGCAATTGCATGCCATAACCATAATGTAATACAATTATCAAGGATACGAATATTCATCAAATTATATATGTATAATGTAAACACAATGTATGTAATGCAGATGTCCCTAAATAAAGGTCATGAAATTCTAATTATGGTAACAAGGTTCTTAAGACTTCACCATCTCACATATTTCTTTTTAGCTTCTCATCATTAATGATCTCAAAATAAATTTCATCAATCGATCTATGTTATTTTCCATATCTGGTCACAACTCATAGGTTATGTTAACTAATTCATTATTGTATTTGTAGACATTCTACTTTGTTTAGGGGAGTTTTTGAAATTCATTGGGTTTCGAATTTTGATTTTGATTGTACAATTAAGCCTTAATTGGAAAAGTGAATTTTGGACCCAAAAACTAAGCTCTAAATTTTATTTGTACTTTAATTTTTTTTAGTTTAAGTTTTGGTTTAATTTTTGTTTTTTTAGTCAAAAAAGTCAAAGTCAAATGGTAAAAAAATAATAATAAAATTTAAAAAAAGGTAAAAAGAAAAAGAAAAAAATGTGGGATTTTGCATGGAAAATCTTATATTCAATTTAACTCTTGGATTCTATGTCAGATCTTAACTTTAATGGTTGAATAATTTTGGAAAGACTTAGGGCTCAATCTATCAAAAAAGGGAAAATTACAAAGAGAATAAAATTTAGAGAGAAATCCTAAATTCAGTTAAATTAATTTCTTCCAAATAAAAAAGGATTCAATCCCTATATAAAGAGCTTGAATCTATGATCAAAGGGGGCCTGAGAGCAATTCACTTCAGAGATTAAACAGAAGTCATTGAAAAAAGAGAAAATTTGGACAAAATTTTGAATCAACAAGGAGTAAGCAATGAAGCAAAAATTTTTGGAAGATCCAGTTGGAGTTTTTGGAAACAATGCTAAGATTTATAATAGGAACTTGTATATATTTTTGCATACTAAACTTTTATATTTTTTCATTCCTTGTTATATTATATATGTTAACTAACCATTTTTTCTCTACTTTATTGTGCATGCATGCATTATTAGATTTATATAAGGAGTGACTGCACAAAACAATTTTAACAAAAAGAATCTTAATTACATCCATGGAGAGCCTATCAAAATTCCTTATGTGTCTGAAAATGAAGTTCGAGGAAGCTCAGCTTAAAGGAGGTGATTGTTTGCAGCTGATTATGTAACTACTCTGCTTGCCAAAATCCATCTTAATCTCAAATGAAGTGATCTTAGTGATTTGGTTAGTATTTGGAACCAATGGAGTGTCATTGCTAATGACACTTTCTAAAAGAAGTTTGGGGACCTTGCATTACATTTTTTAATCCCTGTTGATGATTAGCTTATTAGGGCCATGGTTCAATTTTAGGTTTATATCGTTGTTTTATATTTAATAAGGTTGACATGGTGCCAACTATTGAAAAATATTCAACTCTCTTTCACTTGAACCTCCTCAATTTTGATAAGGTATATTAGAAAATAAAAAGACTAGTTATAAAAAAAAGCTTGCTCAAATGATGGCTGTTGATGTCTAAATTGTTAATAATTAGGTAAAAAGAAAAGCTACAAGTGTTGGTATTCCTTGGTCCATTAGTGGTGACTTTATATACAAATATTTTGGCATTGAAAGAAGAATTTTTTATGGCATTAGCTTTATATAGGATGATGGTATTTCCAAAAGTAATTGGTTATATTGATGTTATAGTGGTGGATTTCTTTAATCAACTTGGTTATCAAATCAACCATATTCTCACAATTTTGGTTGAAATTATTAGATTTTTAAATCATTATCACTGAAATAAAGAAGGTTATTTTATTGGATGTGCTTAATTGTTAACCATTTAGATGAAAAATCATATCAAAAATAATAATGGTAAATTTTGCAAGTCATATTTCACTACAAGCATTCTTATCAAGAAGTTTTATTAAAATGAATAGCCTACATAAAAATCTAAGGAAGCATGGATCTTATTTCTACACAAGCTCACTAGCCAAGATGTGATATGGGGAGCTCTTTGGATACCTTATGAATCAGTGTTGTATGGTTGTGAAGATAAGCTTTAGGTTCATTTCTTAGGCCTTTGAGGTGCAGTGAGTTATTCTCCCATCATGGTGTAAAGATAATATGGCTATGAATAGTTTATCCTAGCCACTTTTGGACTAGTAAAATGGAGTTCTCATATGTTAAAATTGATGCCTCCATAAAGATAGCCAAAGCCCTGCAAGCTTAGAATTTTCCTCAAAGAGAAGATAGGAGGAGATGCTCAAATTAGGTTACCTTTAAGTACTTTTGTGGCACATTAGGCAAGGTAAAGACATTAAAATCTTTGAAGAAACAACTTTAAATGGCCCAATGAAATCACCACTTCTTAATCCCTTATTGGTAGTAGAAACTGCTAAAAGAAAGCTTCGAGTTGAAAAAGATAAATTAGAGCTTGAAAACAAAATGCTAAAAAGGGAGTTAGAGGAAATAATGGACAAAAAGATTCAAGCACTCAAACAAGAAAAGAATTAATGGAAGAATCTTTTTTCTGATCTTAACATCACACAGTGATCCACCAATAATGAGTTAGCCAACTTTAAAAAAAAATGAACAATTGCAAGCAAGGATGCAAGAAAAGGATGAAGCACTCACTGAAGCACAAAGCACATTAAATGCTCAATGGGATAGTGGTCGAAATTGCAACACAAATGGGTATTACGAATGAAGAATGTGAATAAGCCAAGGAAGCATATGTGAGAAAGCATGACCAATTAGAATGCCTGCTTGACCTAATCACTATGACTACCTATAAAGCCAAGACATGATAGAAAAAGTTGAAGAATGGAAGACAAAGGTACCACCAGTGGAACATATGGCCATGAGCTGTTAGCTTTCCTTAATGAAGTGTAAGGCCAATATCGATAAATTAAGATTTTTTTCACAATAAACTTTAGACTTTTCATAGATGTAATATTGGATTTGGTTAGAAATAACTTTTAATTCAATAAAGATTTTCTTTATTAACAATTGTTATGTGATAAATCCTCCTTATTGCATTCATGCATTCTTGTATTCATACATAAACATCTCTCTAAAATGCATGATAATAAGTCATCCTAATTCTTAAAAAATATGAAAAACCAAGGTTCAAGGATAACTCAATCTTTAAACAATCTAAGGCATTACAATACTAGATATTAGGCAAGGATCATGGAAGAAAAAAATACTATTCACCTTCAAAAGCTAGAAAGTCACAAGAAGAATTGAAAGGGCAATTGGAAACTATTATAGAATTGTTGAAAAATATGAGTAAAGGGAAAAAAGTGGAAGAAAAGGTAATACAAAATGAGGTTAATCCATTATATCCCTCTACTTTTGGCCCATGTTCAGCATAACATCTCAAGAAGCCTAGCATCAAACTCTTTCACTACAAACTATCCTTATATGCAGATTGACATGTCAACAATCACTACTTCTGCTCTCATTACCCCTATTTTTGTCATCAAGACATATGATCCTACACAAGTTCCAAATCTTAATGATCCTAAAGAGTAAGAAAAATTGAATATTGTCCCTGTTAAAACTAAAGAAAGCTCTAAAAACCAAAAGATTGATATCATTAAAATAAAGGCTTAAAGCTATTGAAAAGACAGATTTTTATGAGTCAATGGATGCTACTGGACTCTACTTAGTCCCTGATGTGGTGATTCCATTAAAATTTAAAGTGTTTGAGTTCAAAAAGTATGATGAGACCAAATGCCCTATTACACATATTAAAATGTATTGTTGTAAAATGACTGTATGTGCTAATAATGAGAAGTTGCTCATCCATTTTTTTCAAAATAATCTTTCTAGTTCAATAGCTAGGTGATATGTACAATTAGATAGATCTCGTGTTCGTGGATAGTTAGAACTTACAAGGGCTTTCATTGCATAATACAAACACATTATAGATCTGGCACTAGATCCTATGTCTCTACAAACCATGTAAAAAAAGATATTGAAAGTTTCAAAGAATATGCTCAGAGATAAAGGGATATTGTTGCCCTAAGTTCAACCATCGTTCACTAAAAATGAGACCATAATCATGTTTGTCAATACTTTCAAAACTCCTTACTATGAAATGATGATTGAAAATGCCACTAAAAATTTCAATGATATGGGAATTTTGGAAAAAATCATTGAAAATGCCATCAAGAATGGAAAGCTTGAAGTGGTAATGCAAAGAAAAGGGTAGTGCTAAAAAAGAAAGAAGAAGATACTCAAGCTATATTTCATAAGGGCAATAGGTTGGAGGCTTCACCCTATATTTTTCTTACCTAATATATCAACCTTACTACCCATCTATCAACAATGTCTCCCCAAGTCCTTATGCTTATCAACCAGTCAAATAGTCACCCAACTCTCGATCAGTTGCTCAACCTAAGAATCGAGTGAAAAGAGAAAGAGCTCTTATAGATCCAATTCTTATGACATACACTAAGCTACTCTTTCAACTCGTTGAGAACTATTTGGTTGCACTACTTTATTCAGAACCTATGAAGCCTCCCTACCCTAAGTGGTATGATGCTAATGCTACTTGTGACTATCATTTTAGAATTGTTGGCCATTCTACAAAAAATTGCATAGCATTGAAGTATAAAGTACAAAGTTTGGTAAAAAATGGATTGATGAATTTTGATCAAGAAATAAGGACATATGTCATCAAGAGCCCTTTGTTTAACCACACTAGGGCATAATTTTAAAAGAGTTTTTATAAATGTTTGTTAACTTAGGAACTTTAAGAAATAGTGCAAGTTTTGAATATTCAAAAGTCTTTTATGTCAATCTTTTATTTATCTTTTATCATTTTAATAAAGTGACAAATGCATTTTCATTACATTTTCTCATTTGTTCCATTGCTATTATATACATGTTTTCATATTTCACCCACTCCTATGTTTTAAATAATGAATGTTCAGATAATCATGACAATAATTCAAGATTTGATTTTAAAATATTATTCGTATTAATGGAATTGATAAGTTGATACTCTTAATCTATATCTGTTGGGATCATTGAAGTAAAAAAAGAAAAGTTTCATGAAATGGAACTAGCATAGGATTTTGTTCATTTATAGATGAAATTGATGAGTGTGTGGTTTTTGTGATGGCTCACTCATAAGTTTACTTTTAGTCAATAAATGTTCTTCGTCGAAAGTATTCATATTTGAACTGAAAAATGGCCACTTTTCTTTTATCCTTCACACAATGAGTAAAATTATCCATTTGCTATCTTATTTGAACCTATTAAATTTTTTTGAGAAGAAGCCCTAACTAAGGATCATCATTCACACTAGGGGTAAAGTTTGAAAAAAGCTTGATCACAAAGAGAAAAACATAGAAAAAGGAAAGTGAAGGTCCCTAATGATTTTAAAGGTAAAAAAAAAAAAAAAAAAAACCTCGATTTTTAGATCTTTCCTTAAAAAGGATGAAAAGTGCAGAACAAAAGATAAAAAAAAAAGAGAGAATTGATGAAAAATGGGGTAAAAAACCAAACTACTCCATATGATAATAAATGATCATTTGGTTTATAACTCTTTGAATTAATTTTGGGCTTATTTATCCATTTCTTTCATAACCTCTCACCTTAGCCTATATTACATCCCTTAAAACTCTATTTAGTTGAATGTAAATGGTCAAATGGAGAATTATGAATTGAACTAAGACAAACTTGTAATAGGAATGTTGGAAATTTTGATTGAAATGTCATTGATGGATTAAGAGAAAATGGGAAATGATAAGGAAATGATGTGCAAGAGATGTTAAAAAAAAAAAGTAAAAAAGTAAAAAATAAAGAGGAAAAAAGAAAACCTAAACTAAAAATCCAAAAAGGCTATTTAAGTATCAACAAAAGAAATTTAGAAAAATAGCCTTGATGAGGATCCCTAAGAAATAGGGATAATGTTTAAATTGATGAAAGATCAATAATATCAATGGAACAGTTGAACTCCGAACTTGTGAGAGTGTTAGAATCAAATAGCATTCTCACTCCTTTTTCCTCAACTTAAGAGAATGAAAACCACAAGTGTTGATAAGTTAAAAGAAGTGAGAAGATAAATCAAGAGTTATGAGAACTCTCTTATTTACCACAATTGAAAAGATAAATGAATTGCATAGCATACATTACATTCACCATATGTATTACATTCATGCATCATGTTGAAAATATTGTACTCATTCATGGCATTCATCATATATATTTGAAAAAGAAAAAAAGGTTTAAAGTTTGAAATTGGGTTGGAATTTTGCATTCACTGCATTCATATGTTGTATTCATTGTATTCATTACATATTGTATATATCATCGCATTTATTGTACTCATGCACTGCATATTTGGAAAACAAAGATCAAAGTTTAAGTTGTGAAATTAGGATGGAATTTTGAAAAGCTTTGACTCATGCATTCATTGTATGCATACATTGTGTTCATCATATTCATCTCAAGCATCATACATGTTTGAAAGGAAGAAAAATTAAAGTTTGAATCTTGAAATTAAATTTAAGAATTATGAAAAATCTTTTCATTCATTGCATGCATTCATTGCATATGTTTGGAAAGCAATAAGGAAAAACGAGGTGAGAAAATAATTTTGAGAAGACATTGGAAGGCAATCAATGATAATTTAGATGAGATGCAGAAACTCAATTTGAGGTAAGATTTTTTTAAGTTTTAATGCCTCTATCAAGGAATAACTTTTTCGAAGGTAAGAATGATCACATTTTATTTTCAAAAGTGTCAAAGCCTTAGTTGTGGGAGAGCATTTTATTTTTTAAAATTTCAAAGCATTAGTTATGGGGGAGTTTTTTATTTTTCAAAGTTTCAAAGCCTTAGTTGTGGGGGAGCTTTTTATTTTCCAAAAGTTTTGAAGCCTAAGTTGTGGGAGAGCATTTTATTTTCAAAAGTTTCAAAGCCTCAGTTATATGAGTGCATTTTATTTTTTAAAGTTTCAAAGCCTCAGTTAAGAGTGAGCATTTTATTTTTCAAAAGTTCTAAAGCCTTAGTTGTGGGGGAGTATATTATTTTCAAAAGCTTCAAAGCCTCAATTGTGGGAGAGTAGTTTATTTTTTAAAGTTTCAAAGGTTTAGTTGTGGGGGTTGTGGGGGAGAGTTTATTTTCAAAAGTGCCAAAACCTTAGTAGTGGAGGAGCATGTTATTTTTCCAAAGTTTCAAAGCTAAATTCTGGGGAAGTATTTTATTTTTTTGAAAGTTTCAAACTTATGTAAAGGAGGAGCCTTTGCAATTTTCTTTTTGAACTTTCCTTGACTCGAATAAAATGGATGTCTTTATCTTTGTACAATTCATGTTTCATAAAAAATACACAAAAAGGGGCAACTATAGACACTCCATTTTATTTGGGGATGTTTTCAAATTCATTGGGCTTTGAATTTTGATTTTAATTATACAATTGGGCCTTAATTGGTAAAGTGAATTTTGGACCCAAAGATTAAACCTTAAAATTTATTTGTATTTTAATATTTTTAGTTTAATTTTTTGGTTTAATTTTATTTTTTTGGTCAAAAGAGTCAAAATCAATTGGTAAAAATAATAATAATAAAATAAAAAAGGTAAAAACAAAAAAATGTGAGATTTTGCATAAAAAATCTTAGATTCAATTCAACTTTTGGATTCTATCTTAGATTTTAACTTTAATGGTTGAATAATTTTAAAAAGACTTGAGACTCAATTTATTGAAAAAGAAAAGATTACACAGAGAATAAAATTTAGTGAGAAATTGTAAATTCAATTGAACTAATTTCTTCCATCAAAAGGGATTCAATCCCTATATAAGAGCCTTGAATCTATGATCAAAAAAGGGGGCTTGAGAGCAATTTACTTTAAGATAAAAGAAAGGTCATTAAAAAAAAAATGAAAATTTAGGCAAAGTTTTTAATCAACAATGAATAAGCAATCAAGCAAAAAAATTTGCAAAAAGATCTAGTTGGAGTTTTTGGAAAGAATGCTATGATTTGTAGTAGAAAGCATTGGTTTTTGAAGGTGAAAAATTGTTGGAACTCATTGAGGTAATGTTTGCTTTCATTTTTATTTTTTTTTGTAATTTTTGCATAATTTTTATAATATGTAATTGCTTACTCTTATTTTTATATTTATTGCATGGTATTTATTTTTTCATGAATTTGCATGACTAATATTATCTTTGCATGATCATTTATTTTCCTAATATTTTTGTTTGCATTATTAATATTTTTATTTATGTGATTTATTAATATATTTGTATGATTATTAATATATTTATTTGTATGATTATATTTAATTTGATTGCATGATTATTAATTTATTTAACTGCTTGATTATTAATATATTTATTTGCATGATTATATATTTAATTACATATTTATTTGCATGGTTTATATATTTTTATTTCCATGATTATATATTTAATTGCATGTTATTTGCATGATTTACATTGTTAATTGCATGATTATTAATTTATTTATTTGTGTGATTGTATGATAATTAATATATTTATTTGCACATTTATTTATTATTATTGCATAATTTTATATTTATTGCATGATATGACATAATATGTTATTGAATTATTAATATTCTATTTGAATGATATTTAATTGCATGTTTTTATATTTATTGTGTGCATAATTGCATGATTATATTTGTGTGATTATATTTGGTTGCATGATTATATATTTGAATGAATGGTTATTAATATATTTGCATGGTACTTTATATTATTGCATGATATTATATATTTACAAGATTGTTATTATTGCATGGTAATTAATATATTTGCATGACATTTTTGCATGAATATTTTTGCATGATCTAGGCATGATATTATTACATGATATTTGATATGATTTATAAAATGTATGTATGATAATATTTGCATGGTATGATTTAATATTTATTGTATGATTGTATGATTGCAAGACTACTTGATATTCTGATGGAATTTTTATATCACCATGGTGTGTAAATAAATAAAAGGATTGGAATTTATTGATATGATAAAAATCATCTTTGATTAAGGCTTAGGTAAGATAACACATAATTAATTTAGTACCAATTTTGGGCATAAAATGGTACTAATACCTTCCTTGCACGTAACCGACTCCTGAACTTTAGTTCTGTTGATGTAGACCAGAACTTATTCTTTTTAGGGACTCTTAGTGTATACTTAGAATAACTTTAAAAGGGATATATTCATATAGGTGGCCAATCACACCTAGGTAAAAAAGATTTGTGGTGACTCTAGATTTTTGTGTCTAATGGGTAGGTTCCCAACCCAAACATTACGATAGTATTCATCATTGGGTCATTTCATTTGCCCTTATCAAATGATCTTGTTAGGCTTTTTTCACTTAAGTCATCTGGATTTCCTTTTAAAGGAATGGAAAAATCTTTTATAGACATTGTCATTCACTTATTTATCATCCTTCTAATTCATGGCAAATATGATACATTTCCTCAATCATTCAAGGGATGCACATTTGGTAAAAAAATAAGAAAATTAGGTATCAAAAGAAAGTCCAATTAATAACAAATCAAAGATGAATAAAAACATAATACTATAGCTATTTGAATGGGATATTAACATCCAGAATAATGACTATTTAGACAATTTTAAACTCTAACTCAGAATTCTTTCTTAAAAACACATTTTATCAATATCATCGATCTTTGAACCAATCATCATTCATATTCTTGGGATTCTTAAATGAAGTTGTTTTCTCAAGTCTCTATTTTTACTTAAATTGCTTTTTTGGGTTTTCATTTTAAATTTTCCTTTTTTCTCTTTTTTTTTTATTTTTTTCTTTTTTTTTTTTGCACATCTTTTTCTTATCATTTTTTCTCATTTTTCTTTTCCCTTAATCCACTAGTGACACTTTGATCAAAATCTCAAACAATCTAATGACAAATCTACTTTCGTTTAATTCATTATTCTCCAATTTGAGTATTCACATTTGATCAAAATAGACTTTTAAAAGACACAGCTTAAGGTAAGGTGAGAGGTTATAAAAGAAATTGATGATATAGGCCCAAACTATGTTTGAAGGGTAATCAACTGAAGGATTTTTTTTTTTTCATGTAAAGCACATTGACATTTTGCCCTATCAATTTCTTCGTATTTTGCCTTCTTTTTCTTTCTTTCTCTTTTTTTTTTTATTTTTTGCATTTTTAAGAAAAATTTGAGTACATAAGGGCTTTGCCTCTAAAATCACTAAAGATCTTACTTTATAATCTTTTCAAACTTTGCCCCCAGTGTGGAAGTGATCTTTGGCTAGGGTTTCTTAAAAAAAAATTTCATTAGGCTACAATGAGGTATCAAAGGATAATTTTTACTCTTTTTATTAAAGAAAGAAAAAAGATGACCATTTCTCCTTTCAAACATAAATACTTAGTGAAGAATATTTATTGACCAAAAAAAAGATCATGTTCTGTATCAATTTCATCTTTCAATAAGCAAAATTCTTTGCCAAATTTATCTTCTTTTATTTAGTAATCCTAATGAATTAACAATCTTAATTTATCAACATGAATGATAGTTTCAACATCAAATCCTGAATTACTGTCTAAACATTTATTATTTGGATTTTGAGAATGGACATATGAAAAGATGTGAAAAGGTAAAAGCATATGATGGTGATTCAATTAAAAAGGAAATATTATGAAAATGTACCCACCCCTTTTATTAAAATGATAAAAAATAAAATAAAATTCAATTACATAAAAGAAATCATTATTCTAAAGAAATCCTAAAATGAAAAACAAATTCAATTAGCCTTCTTAAAATTATGCCCATAGGTGATCAAGCAAAGGGCCTTTGTTGACATTTTACTTCCTCGATTCATTAAAGCTCACTAAGCTTGCTTGGATCAAACTTTGCATCTTATGCTTGAAAGCATGGCATGTTCCTATAGGCTGACCCACATTTCTATTATAGTAATCACATATGGTATTAACATTGTACCATTTGGGATAGGGTGACTTCAATGATTTTAAAAGAACTAAGGATACTTGGTCATTCTTGACCAATTTAAGAATAACTCAGTATAGGTGATAGGTATAAGATCAATGCAAGCTCTCTCTTGGTTGCCTATGGATATTTTCAAACCACTCACTTGATTGTTAGGCCTTAAAACTGGTGTAATGACAAGATTAGACCCATATATAACTGTTTGAAAGGCTAGTTGATAAAGACTTAGGGAGATGTTATTCATGGTTGGGTAATGAGGCTAGTAAGAGACTAGTGCAATATTATTAATTGCTAGGTAGTAAGTAGGATGAACATATGGTGGATATAGAGCATAACTCCTGAATTATTGCATTTCAAAACTCATAGTTTAGGCTTCAGCTTTTTTTTTTAGGCATTTCACCTTTTTTGGTACTGTCTGCCTTTATTTCTTCAAGCTTGCCACTCTTGAAGGTATTTTCAATAATCTCCCTTAAGATCACTATGTCAACAAAGTTCTTTGTTGCATTCTCTATCATCTTCTCATAATAAGGTGCTTTTAGGGTATTAACTAATAGTATTGTCATTACTTTCTTAGTTAAAAAAGTTAAACTTAAGTAGCTATATCCCTCCACCATTTGGCATATTCTTTGAAAGATTTTATTCTTTTTTTTTCCATGCTTTGTAAAAAAAGGCAATCAAAGTTAAGTCAATGATGTGGTGGTACTGACTAATAAATGCCCAAGTGAGCCCATTCTAAAACTGGATGCGAGTTTAATCTAGCTGAACATACTACCTTATAGTTGAGCCTATAAGGCTATCTTGAAACATATGCATCAATAACTTTTTATGATTAGTGTAAACATTTATTTTTTGATAGTATATACTGATATATATGATCAGACACTTAGTATCATTATACTTCTCAAACTCAAGGATTTTAAACTTTGACAAGATTACAACATCTGAGACTAAGCAAAAGTCGGTTGCATTCATGAAGCCATAAAAGTCTATACCTTTAATGGCTTGTAGTCTCTCCACTAGTAGGTTCATCATATGCTGAGACTTTGAATCCTTTAAACTTTCAATTGCCTTTAATTTTAGCTTATCATTCTCTTTGAGGTTATTTAAGTTAGGAATTGAGACTGGCTAGCAAAACTTTGAAATTGCCTTTAAGTTAGTGCTAATGGCTTTCATGTGTGAGTATACCTTGCAAGGAATGTGAATTGTTGTGATGAAATACCTTAAAGGTACTGAGGCTTGATGGGCCATAACTAAGAGGATATAAAGGGTCAATAATATCCTGTAATGGATGGTCTTTAGGTCTAGCATCTTCTTCTATAGTTTATCTTTTATTCAACTTGCCTAATGCTTTAAAGATTTTGTTTAACTCATCTTTAATTTCCTTGTGGGCTCTCTCTAACTTTTCAACGCGGCTTATATTATCTTGGTCCATTCTTTTGGCTTGGGCTCGGGTGGTATACTTATGGTGAGTTAGTCGAGTTATCCTTAATCCTTAATTTATCACAATTAAGGTGCATGTTTAGAATGATGTTCTAAAATCGTATAATTATACATGAGAATAAATGTAAGAATGCATGAATGCAATAAGGAGACTTTGCCACATAACAATGGTTCAAAAAGAAATTTTCCATTGAATTTAAAGTTATTTCTACCTAAATCCAGTATTACATCCATGAAAAGTCTAGAATTTATTGAGGAAATAAATCTCTAATTTGTCGATATTGGCTTTGCACTTAATTAAGGAAATCTAGTAATTCTTAGTCATATGCTCTCACTGGTGGCACCATTATCTTTCATTTTTAACCTTTTCTACCATGTATTTGGCTTTGTAAGCAACCACAATGATTTGGTCAAGCAAGGACTCTAACTGTTCATGTTTTCTCATATATGCTTCATTTATTCGCTTATATTCTTCATTCACAGCTCCCATTTGTGTGCCAATTTCAATGATCACTCTATTCAGCATTTGAATGTGCCTTTATGCCTTAGAGAATGCCTCATCATTTTCTTGTAGCTTTACTTGCAACTACCCATTTTCTTTCAAAAGTTGGGCCAACTTTCGATTGGTAGATAATTGCATTATGTTCAGGTTAGCAAACAAACTCTTCCATTCATCATTTTCTTGTTCAAGTACTTGAACTTCCTTTTTAGCCTTTTTTTTGCAAGCTTTAATTCTTCAAACTCCCTTTTCAGGCCTGTAGAAGACTTTGTTAGGCTTTTCATAGATGTGATTAAGATTTTCCTTGTTAAAATTATTTTCTGGCAATTACTTCTTATAATAAATTTAATGATGTGAATGCATAAAAGAAAATGGTTAATATACATATAATATATACAAAAAACAATAAAAAAAAGAGCAAAAAATAAAAGGTTAGTATACAAATAATATATACAAAAATAAAAACAATACATAAATTTACAAGTAAAATAAATATCCTATCATATATCCTATTTAGGATTTTTTAACACAAAGGAAGGTATGGCTTTAACTTAGGTTCAGACCCTTAGGGTTTATTTATATGCTAAGTTCAAAGGTTTGACAATCTAAGGGTTTTTAAATTGTTTCTTACATTTTTATCCATTATAGACTAATAAAGCATCTCAATCCTCACCTATTATAGGCTATAAATGAAAAAGATTCAATTTGAGTAACAATATTTCACTAACTTATAGGGAGATATGAAATCTCACGAAAGCGTAGGTATTTTACTTTCCCTCAAGGGATGAAACTTAGGTGTAGAACTCATATTATGCATGTGCAAATGAATGACAGATATGAAAAAATAAATAAATAAATAAAATACAAATAAGGAGAAATTTTCTTAGATTTATTAAGTTAGGCTTGGATAACAATAAATCATTTATTGGCCTAACTCTCAATATTCTCAGTGAAGTCGTCAAACTGTTATAATGTATAGATCTGTGAATCTATTGTTAGACATAGATTTTAGAAGTTGCCACCAATATTTTTTTATTTAGGTATAATTAGTCACCTAATTGAATTTGTTTCATTTTAAAGAGGAGTCCCAAACTTCATTCTTGTATCTTTAAAAGGTAAATTATAGTCTACGAAACTAGATTTTAGGTTCAAGAGTGTTATTACGTATGAGAAAGGTTATAAAACCTTCATAGCGCCTATATAAAAGATAATACCAATTTGATTTTAAATTATCCAAGCCTTAAAGCATTTTTGTAATTTTATCAAATAATTTAATTATTGAAAATTGATATTAAATTACTCCAATAGTTTGGTAGCAATTCAAGATAATTTTCTTACTTCAGGAGTATTCATAAAAACTATTGTCTCACTCTAAAGAGGTTCCGTTGTCAGATTCATTTAATTTTTTATTGTAAAAAAAACTTTTATTTATGAAAATAATTTATTTTTAGAAATATTTTTCAACATGTTGATAAGAATTTATTGTCAAAAATTATCCTCTAATATATTGGTAGGATTGAAAATTTATTTGTTTGTGAAAACAATTTATTTTAAGAAACACCTTCCAATATGTTAGTAAAATTTTTCATCAAAAATTATCATCTAATATGTTGCTAAGATTTTAAAATATTTTTTCAAGAAAATTTATTAAGTTCTCTAATAATTTGGTAAGACTTAATTCAAGATTTAAATCCTCCAATTATTTGGTAGGATTGGAAAACATTTTTTGAAAACCCTTTTTTTTATTTAAAAGAAAAAAATCAATTAAAATAAACAAAAATCATCATGCAAATAATACCATGAAATAATAATATAATAATATAATAATAATATAATATATCATGCAATAATAATAAAATAACAATGCAATAATATTAATCATCATGCAATTAAGTATAATCATGCAATTATGCAAAATATATTTAATAGATCATATAAAACAGATATAAAATAATCATGCAATTAAATGTCATGTAATTATGTAAAATATCATGCAATTAAATATATATTAAAATATAAATATAAAAATAATATATATAAAAAACAAAACATAAAAAGCAAACAAATAAAAATCAAAGCAAAAAAAAATCAAAAAAAAAAAGAAAAACCTACACCATGGATTAAGACTGAATGTAGGTCAACACACGAATCAACGGGTCACACGCGAGTTAGTCTCCCTCCAAAATGGTATTGTGTTGCCTTGATATAAGAGACTTTTCAACATTTTTTCTTCGGACTTCAAACTTCTTCTCTTTCTCTTTAAATTTGTTTCCTCTCCTTTCTCTCTAGAAACCCAACCGAAAAACTTAACCTTCTTCAAAAACTGGCCACCAAATCTAGATTCCAGCATTGAGATATTTAATCAACCATCAAAAAGTTTAAACTTTCCTAGAAAAGCCTTTAATTTCCATAATCTGCCTGTCGAGAAATTCTTTGATCACTGTGAAAGCTGCCGAAAAAATTAACCTTTCACCAAAAAATTCAAATATTCAAACTAGAAAACCCAAAAAAAACCCAAATAAACTTAGATTTCAAACCCGAATCTAGAAATTCAAATTAAATCCCAGAAATTCAAGCCAAAACTAAATAAAATCATCAATCCAAAATTAAAATAACTTTCTCAAAGCCCAAGAACTCAAAACACAAACGTTGAAAAATCTTAAAGATCAAAACCCAAAAAAAAAAATTCAAAACCTTAAAAACTCCTAAAAACATAAAACCAAAGATTTAAACCAATCTGAAAATTCAAAATTGACTTCAAAAGCAAAAAAAAAAAAAATTCCCAATCCCAAAAATTGTATGAATTAAAACCCAATTCCAAAAAGTAGAAAAAAAAAAAAAACTCAAAATGAATCATTAAACAAAATCCAGACCCAAAAAATTTTTGTACGCTCCAAGGTTGGAATTTGCTTATTGCCTTCCCTTTCGTATATGCTTTTTGTTTTCACTCTTTATAAGGATTCAATCCCTTTTAATTTTGAAAATAAATCAACTCTGTGATTTTTTTTATTAATATGATTTGATTTGTTTTTCCTTTGACTTTCCATTTTCATTGAAGATTGGGATCCTCAGTACGGGAAATGGGATTTTGGGTTCTTATTTTAGTAATAGATGTTGTCATTATTCCGGCTGTGTTTTGTTGTATTTGGGGATGAGATAAAATGATGACCTGGGGGGTAGTGCTTGCTGCTCTTATGTTTTTTTATTTTTCATCAATTCATGTTAAGTCGAGAGGGGTAAAATGAAAGGGGAAACTAAAAAGCTAGAAATAGATGCACAAAAATGGATGGAGTTGACAAGAGAAGAGAACAAGGCACTCGACCCTTTTGTTTTTGTAATTTTTCAATTTTTAATTAATTTAATTAATTTTAATAAAAATAAAATTGGACTATAAGATGGTTTTGGGTTTACAATTAGATTTTGGGCTTTTTAATTGGATTTTAAAATCTTAATCCGAAAATAACCCAATAATAAAATAGGATTAGATCATAGTCCATGCAAAATATCCAAAAATGATCAACTTGAGACAAAGCCTATTGAAGTTCAATAGATAAATTCAATTAAAGTGTTTAAGTTAGTCCAAATTAAAATACAAAGATCAAGCTTAAAAATTGAATAAATTTGAATTTATTTATATAAAATTAGGTATCTATAATGATGATAATAAAAGTATTTTAATTTATCATTAAAAAAAACTTATACATATATAAATTTATTGATATATGGATATACTTTCATGCATTAAGCGGGTTTAAAACTAATGTAAAATAGATTTAAAAAATAAAGAAAAAAATGAAAAAATATGTAAATTTACTACTGTATATATAAACATGATTTAAATTTATTATTAATCTTTCAACTTATGTAATTTTAGAATAAATTTATCCTTATACTTTTAATTTTAAATCAAATTACAAATCACTTTGACATAGCTTAATGAATACAATCAAATTTTGACGAGAGCTTAAAATATCAAGCAGATCTCACCTAGTTCGAACCGATCCAACTGTGGATACCACTATGCTCTGGTTATAGAGAAATTATACATTTTGCTCCAAGCAAAAATAATCATACAAGGAGGGAAGGGTAACAAAGTCATGTTGACCATTTGTAGTAAACGCTTAATTTTGAAAAGAAATTCTTATTTCATAAAAATAAAAACCATATATATATATTGCTTCATGAGATGACATGGAGCTATATTCTAATCCTGGAAAATAAAGAGAAAAATACAAAGAGGCGGCCTCGGTTGACACCTGATCAGTTGGAAAGAGGGTCCCCCCACCATGGAGAAAAAGACAATGTCTACTTACTTCTTGACCTTGACACCTTAAAAATTGATAATTGTAATATATAAATATTGATAATTATGCATATCGATTTTATATAAAAATTATGTGATTTATTTTTATTTAATAAGAAAATTATGAAATATGTATTTTTTTAATTTTATTAAATATATAGTTTTAATTAAAATTTTAATTAATATTACTTTTATATATTTTCTTATAATTTTCATACCGAATTATATTTTAAATCTGGCATAGCTACCGAAAACACCACGTGATTTGAAGTCTAAGGACACCTGTCCTTTTCTTGGCGCATTTTTCCCTTCCTTGCCTTCGAGTTTGACTGAAGGAAGCAGCCCAACAACTTTCCTAATCCAATTTTAGTACTTTCCTTTGTCTTTTTAGTGCTCTCTCACGCATTCCATGTTTCCAAATTCCATCCCCAAAGACTACGACTCTCGACTACTCCTTTTAAGTCAAGCTTTCCTCTTTTCCTGTTCTTTCTTTCTTGCTCTCATTCAAAGTACACAACATTAATGACTTTCATGGAGAATTTGTTGTAGTACAAATTAGTATTTGTATCATTTAGGTTAAATCCTCATTTTAATTGTTAATTTAGAGTAAATTGCATGACACATTTATGACTTTTGTGTAATATTTTATTTTTATTCATAATTTTTTAAAATTTATTTTTGGGACTCGCGACCTAAATAAATGTTTCAAACTCATTTATTTTGTCAACTATCGTTAAAATATGACAAATTTTTACCTCAACATCATGTGAATGTCCATATGAATAACCATATAGCTAAAAGAAGTGACCGCTTGTTTGATTTTTGGCTTAAAATTTATGTCATGTGGATGTTCGTATGATATTGATGTGGAGATTTTCATAGGAGATACCAGTATTGAGGTAGATTTGAATCAAGATGGATTCCTCTCTTCCCCTAATGAAAAATTCAGTGCAACAAAGCGTTTCACAATGAAATGGGAACGAATATCACCAATCCCATATCAGAAAGAGATGAAATGATCTAGGCATATAAGGAATAGGTCTTTCTAGCTAAATAATTTTTTATTCGAAGCATGGACCAGTGACAAAGACACCTAGCCATAAAATATGATTTATTTACATATATTGGAACAAGGTTAAGAGCAATTAAAAAGTTTATTAAATCTTGACCATCTCACATGTAATAGGATAGAACAAACAATTGTTAGGTAATTATAGTACTAAACGACGTTATTATATATATGTAGTTAGAACTTCATATGCCCTCATCAACCATAACAGCTATGTCATCTTCTCTTAGTTCTTTTCTAAGTTATATGTTATATAAGATTGACAATGATAACACATATATATAGTTGAATTTCATTCAATTTTATATAAAATTTTATTTGATTATATGTTAATTTTGTCTACTTAATTTGTTAAATCTTCACAATGAGACAAATGACATACATCACACTTGAATCACATTTAATGGACTTGCGATAAAAAGTATAAAAAACAAAAGGTAAAGGTTTGGAAAATATATGTGAAATGTTTTTTCTTTAGGGAAAGTAGAATATGTAGTACGAATATATTCCGTTTCCAATATTGACATGACAAAAGTGATTGGAAGGAAAGCCTTGGCTTATCACAATCCCACATTTGGTGGAGAATGAATTCCAAATTTGGATTGAGTTTCCGAAGAATTTCATTGCAAGTGCATGGTGATAATGGGGGCATATTAATTCATTATTGATTCATTAATTTGACTTGTTTTCCACCTACCATATATTTAGTATTTAATTAATTTGGATAAAGATAATAATTCAATAAAATTTTCTACTATAGAAATGATGACAAGTGTGATAATGGAGTAGTTGTTACAAGATCTATTTTATAATATGTTCTCACTTTATAGCAAATTCTAAGGTAGAAAGTTGATGAAAATCTCAAGCACTTCTCTTTTAAACTAATAAAAAAGCCATATAGTTCGAAAAAAAAAAAAATTAAAAAATTATAATTATAATTTTAAATTTATTAAATATTATTTTTTAAATAACAACATAAATCAATTAAATTAAATTTTAAATGCAATCTTAATCATTTTCCTATCTAACTCTTCTTGTATTAAATAAAAAATATGGATACAATGAAGCTTTTCACTTTTTGTTATTTAAAAATATCAAAAATTAAATTTTAATTATTAAATCTAAAACTCCATTACTGTACTAAACTTTCTAATCTCACTCTTTTACTTTTGGTAATAAAAAAAAAAAAAACAAAAAACTTTTCCACATGAATTTGGGAGGTGAAACCAAACTGTTTGAAACATTGATTCTCAGGCTAGGAAATGTAGATTCCATTTCTTTATGTGCACTGTCACGTTCTTAAGTCAAACAGCACCCTTTGAATAATCTCGGAAAAACAATTACTCCATAATTTATTTTTTTTTTTGGTATACTTTAAAGAGCAGGTATGCTTATGAAATAACCTGGCAATTTCCTCTTTTCCACACTTCTCAATTTTCTATATAAAGGGCAGCAAGTTCATCATTTACGCACCCTTTTTCTTACCTACTCAAACACAAACAAGCTGAGTCCAACTCAAAATTATGGTCCAAGAAAAGAAGCTAGTTGATGAGGTTTCCGGTTGGCTAAGAGTCTACGACGATGGCTCAGTCGATCGGACATGGTCAGGTCCCCCGGAGGTTATGTTCATGACAGATTCGGTGCCACCCCATGAACAATTCACTGAAGGTGTAGCCACTCGTGATGTCACTATTGATTCCAATTCAGGACTCAAAGTTCGAATCTATTTGCCAGAGCAAATTCCCACCACTAATACTAAGTTGCCAATCATCCTTCATTTTCATGGGGGTGGTTTTTGCATCAGCCAACCTGATTGGTACATGTATTATCACTTTTACACTAGGCTGGCAAGGTCAGTTCCAGCCATTTGTGTCTCAGTTTATCTCAGGCTTGCACCAGAGAACAGGCTCCCAGCTGCCTGTGATGATGGCTGCGCTGCTCTCCTCTGGCTAAGGTCGTTGGCTAAAGGTGAATCAAATGAGCCCTGGATCAATGATCATGCAGATTTTAACAGAGTTTTTCTTATTGGGGATAGCTCAGGAGGGAACATAGTGCATGAAGTGGCTGCACGTGGTGGGAACTTGGGTTTGAGCCCATTAAGGCTAGCAGGTGCGATTCCAATCCACCCAGGTTTTGTCCGTGTGGAGCGGAGCAAGTCGGAGTTGGAGCAACCCGAATCACCTTTATTAACTTTAGACATGGTGGACAAGTTTTTGGCCCTGGCATTGCCACTTGGGAGCACCAAGGACCATCCGATTACTTGCCCTATGGGGTCCAGCGCTCCGCCGATTGACGGTCTAAATCTTCCACCATATTTATTATGTGTAGCTGAGAAAGACCTGATCAAGGACACAGAGATGGAATACTATGAAGCCATGAAAAAGAGCAACAAAGATGTGGAATTGTTGATTAGTCATGGAATGGGGCATAGTTTTTACCTAAACAAGATTGCCGTGGACATAGACTCAGACACTGCTGCCCAAACCACTGGCCTTATTGAAGGAATCAAAGAGTTCATCATGAAGCATTGAAAATGTTTTTTTCCTTTGCAATTAATGAAATAAAATGAGTGATCTTATTGATAGCTTGTGCCAAATTTCATGCATGTTTCATCATTTAATTGAGTTGGAACCATTAATTGGAAGTGAGGAGATATTCATTTGGAAAGAAAATGATTTATCTTGAACTACCGCATATTCCATAGTTCTTATTTCCTGTTTGTTTCTTTCGTTTTGAGGAAAAAAATGAGATAAGAGTCGTTGATATGATCAAGCTCAATCATCTCTTGCTTTGCTGCCAAAAGAACAGTAAATCAATGATGCCTATCCAGTAGTGAGAATTTGAAAAAGGTACAATCTAATACACTTCTATTTTGGTACCATTGAAAAAAATAATTAAGAAAAAGTTAAATTATAAAATTCTTGAAAAGTAAACTGCTTTTACTTTTTTTAACGTTAGTCATTCACCACAGAGGGATTTTAAATGCAATATATTTTTTACTCTTTACATTTTTTTTTATTTTTTAAGTAAAATTATTTAATTATATTTTTTACGAATATTTAGATATATGTATCTGAAAAATTTTACAATTTATCAACAATGAAATTTCAGAAAATTTCAAAATTTTTGAAAATCTCTGAAAAAAATACTTATAAAATCTTTAAGTAAAATTACAAAAAAAAAAAAGAATTTTATAAAGGTTTTTAGTAATTTATGTAATAAAAAATTATTATTAAAAAATATAATAAAATTTAAAATTAATAAAAAACTGTCAAGTCTTAACAACTGACAGTTTAAACTCCTTGAAACTATAAAACTAATATTATCGAATATTACACATTTTTATCAAAATTTAATATATTAATTAATAAAATTTATGTGATAAATAGATAAAAAAAATTTTAAGAGTTCAATTTAATTAGAACTATTATAAAATTTTAATAATTTATAAAAAAATATTTATTAAAAAATAATAAAAATTTTAAATTTATAAAAAATTATATTTAATATTTTATTTTTAATTTATTTAGGATCCCATAAAAATTTATTTTTAAAATTAAAATTAAAAATTTTATTTTTTTTATTTTAAAATTTATAGTTATTTTTTCAATAATAACTTTTTTAATTATTTTAATTAATGAATAATTTTAATAAAATTCTTTTTTTATAATTCCATCCCCTCTCACCACTGACAAAGAAGCAACGACAGCACAATTGGGAAAACCCTAAACTTAGTGACATAATTTTTGCGCCAATTTTTTTAATTCTATTTAATTTTAATGTTGTTTGGTCTGTGACGGTGATCGGCGTTCACGGATCGTTGGCAAACGTCAACAAGGTGAAGAAGCAAAGGTGGCCAAGTAAGAGAGGAAGCAGCAGCCTAGAGGTCGCACCTACAACCGCATACAGTACATCCGCCGTTTTGTCACCTCCGCTTAGAGCTTAGCTTATCTCTTTTTCTTCTTTACGTTTTATATTTATATATATTTTACTATTATTTGCGGAAAAACAATATTAATTAAGTAAAGAAAGGTTGTAATGAATAATTTCATTTTCATTTTTTTTAAAATTTGGTTATTAGAATGAAAGAGATTTTAATGTTGATTGTGCTGTTTTCTTGGGCCAACGATTAGTATAGTTCTTGTCTGCCCATGACCCACCCAATGAAAGAGATTTTAATGTTGATTGTGCTGTTTTCTTGGGCCAACGGTTAGTCTAGTTCTTGTCTATCCATGACCCACCCAACTCATTTCCTTTTCCTTGAGTTAGATTGATTGTAATATAATTTTTAGTATTTATTATCTGCTCAACTTATTATCATGAATGTAATTCATTTTAAAGTATCAATAAGTTGTTAGCTTAATTGGTTAAGATTTATTTTTTTCGATGAAGAGATTTTGAGTTTAAATCCTACCGAAAATTATTTATTGAGATCATTTTAAATATACGATCTATAATCACTTATCTTAGATTGTCAAATATAACACATCTTACTTTAACTTGTGAGACTGCATAACTTATTTACCTCAAATTTTTCAAAATAATATATATATATATATTCATCTTAGAGAAGGTGGATAGGGGCCTTGACTTTTTTAATTTGTGCTTAGCTTTTATGATCATCTTAGGCACAATCTTAATTGGCCAATCTATAGGACCTTGAGGTTTTTCAATAGAGTTATTTACATCAGATTGATATGGCATTAGTTTTTTTTCATCTTGAAGCACTTTTAGCTCTATCTATCTTGATCTTTTTTTTTCCCTATGATTCAAATACCCATATAATGGCCAAAATACTCAAACATAAATCTGACATGTATTGACATTGGATCAATGAAGTAAATGATTGTTTTCCTATCAGTTGATTCACATTGTTATTAAATCAATTTTTTTAATTGATAACAATACTTCTTGTTTTTAGAGTAGGTGTAGATGCTTCGTCCCTTATATGTCGTTCAATATTAGAGAAGTTGCGGAGTCTTTATGAAGAGGGAGGTAAAAGAAGAGAGGAAACTGATGCTTATGATTTATAGATTGCATTCAGGGAGGCAAAACAAAAGATTGGCTTGGACCCTTCACTTGTCAATGTCGTAATTGTTCTTGAACTAATTTTCACCAACATCTCTTTATTTTACGAAAATGATTATAAATATTTAATTTTATTTAGACTTATCCTAACCAAATTCGAACTTAAAAAAATTAAGATTTAGGTCTTTTCCAAAAGTTTTGAACTTCATGAATATTTTGAGTTTTTTGAATAAGTTAATTCTAGACTTAACAACAAAAAAAAATGATGAAAGATAAAGTAAAATAATCAACTTAATCAAATTTTGTCAAACTAGTACTTTTGAGACAACAAATTGAGGATGAGAGTTTTGAAATTGTTGAAACCAGGACTTTTGATCAATAAATACAAAAAGGCTTTGAAAAACTTATGATCAAATATTTTGTCCAACCTAGATTCAAAAGGTCAAATTTGGTCAAAATAAAATATTTTAAAAGAATTAAATCGAGAAATCTTTGGATTTGATTAAAACTTAGATTTTAACCAAAATACTTCTTGGTTAAAACCTAGGTCAAATTAGGTTAAACTTGGGTCATTTTGATTAAATCAAGTCAAACTACATTAGTTTAAAGAGCTTAAATAAGAACTTTCAAATTTAGGCAAAAATTACATTTTGATCACAACAACCTTAAGTTGGGCTCGAGTCAAAATTTGTTCAACCCTAGTAATTTTGGTCAAACCATATAGCTTTAAAAGAAAATCCATGAAAAAATTGAAATTTAAGCAAAAAATGCATTTTGAACAAAATGCCCCATAGTCTAATTTTGGTCAAACTTGATCAAATTTAGGTCAACTCATGAAAATTATATTGATTGAGACTATTTAAGGTTTAGAATCAATTAAATTGTGATTTGGGCTTTTAAAAATTAAATTCGACCTTAAATGAATTATAAAAGTCCAAAATTGCCTTTTAGGGAAATTTTTGTACTTTGACCAAAACGAGATCAGATTTTGTAGGTGTAGAAAGAGAAAATTTTTGTCCAATTACAAAGTGCCATATGTCTAATAAAACTTTTTCAATTAATTAATTAAAGAATTTTTAAGTAACAAATCGGTTACTACCATGTGGATTAATGAAATTATTTAATTTAATCATATAATTAATTAATTAATTTTATGATTAATTAAATATGCCACTAGTCAATTGAAGACAAAATACTTAATTTGACAAATCAGATTTCACCAATGAATCATTAGTTTTTAACTCTAATTAAACTATAGTTGTTTAGAGATAAAATCAAAGGAGTTAAGTTCTCTTAAAACACCTTACTTATCTAAAGGGCTAGCATTATAAATACAGTTCGTCTGAAGTAACAATTCACAATTTTGAAGGGAAGAAGAAGATTTTTAAAACCCAAAGCCTTTCCAAAATCTCGAGAAGTAAGATCCGAAAAATTGAAGAAATTTTGAAGAACTTAAAGAACAAAGTATTTGAGTTTCAAGAATTGTCAAGAAATTGCTCTTCGATCTTATTCCCTTTAAAGGAAAGAGATAAATTTTGTTTGTTCAAGATCAAGTTAATAAGACTCTTGAAGCATTCAAAGGCAAGTCTCATTGAAGCATTCAAGAACAAGTTTCTTGATTCTTGAAGTGAATTTTTGCTAAAAAAAAGAATTAGGGGATTTTGTTAATAATAAGAAATTCTAGAGATTGTAATTTCCAAAAGTCTGATAAATAAATTTATTATTTGTTTTTAATTTTTTTGTCATATTTTCGACACGAAATTTATGTGTACAATTTTTTGGTATACTCAGTGGGACAATCTCTGCCTCTCATTTCTTTTCTTCAAAGTTCAAGTTTTTAGACTGTAATGGCTCCCAAAAAGAATTCCACTAACAAGCTAGCTCTCAAGCTTGCTCGAGCAAATCCTACAATCTTTCTTAACTCATTAGCAAGCACTGATGTTACTATTCACCTTTATAACACTAGAAATAAGATGAAAGCTCTTGACGAAATCTATTCTCAATCTCTTCCAGTACTCAACCAAAACCCACTCTATGATACTTTTTTTTTTCAAATCAAGGATTAGAAAAATCTTCTTCTGATAAGCCTACTTCATCTAATGGATCAAATGCAAGTAGTAGTTTGATTTCATCGTCTCTTTCAAAAAAAATTTTAGAGTAATGAATGTTATGACAAGTGGCACTACATCATTGAAAGAAAATGTTGCATTTCTTTCAAAAATAGTGAAAACTCTTGCAACAAGCATTAGAGAAAAAGATAACCAAATTGTTGCCATGATGGAAACGATTGGCAATCTCATTGGAAAGCGACCAGTGAATTCATAACAAAATCATCATTTAATCCTTCAAGAAGATAATGAGAATTCCAACGAGAAAGTAGCCAAGAATTCTCAATGTCATAATGTCTAGATCCGAAAACCTATCGTTAGACATTAACTTGAAAGAGTCGCCATCATTCTTTTTAATCTAGGTGCGATTGGCCACCTAAGGAATCTATCCCTTTTAAGGAACACCTAAGTCTAAGGGTCCCTAAAAGAATAAGTTTAGGTCTACTAACCAGAACAGGATTTGGGAGTACGATTACGTATGAGAAAGGTTATAGCACCTTCACAATGCCTATCGAAAGATGGTACCAACTTACTTTGGTGTTATCCAATAAGCCTTAAAAATTTATCAAGTAATTAATTATTAAAAATTATTCTTAATTGACTTTAATACTTCTAGCAAAAAATTGAAAAAATTTCCTCACCTCAAGAGTATGCAAGGAGACTACTGTTTCACTTGCAGGGGCTCTATCATCGAATTATTTAACATTAAAGAAAATTCAAAAAATAAAAAGGAAAAGAAATAAAAAAATGATTCAGCTTTAGACATAAATCCTTTTCTCTTCAAAAACTCATTGCTTTTGTACAAGAAAAATTGATACTTTCAACTTTTCTCCAAAATGTTTTTCTAAAACTTTAATTTCTAAAAAAATTGATACTTTCAACTTTTCCTCAAAAAACCTTTTTTTAGAAAATTATTTTCAAAGAAAATTGATAATTTCAACTTTTTCTTGAAAATATTTTTTAGAAAACTTAGTTTCAAGAAAAATTGATACTTTTAACTTTTTCTCAAAAATATTTTTTAGAAAACTTATTTTCAAGAAAAATTGATACTTTTATCTTTTCCTTAAAAATATTTTTTTTTGAAATTTTATTTAAAGAAAATCAAAAAATAAAATAAATAAAATAAAAATAAAATAAGGAATACTAAATAATTATAATCTAATAAATAATAATAATAATAAATAATAAATAAAAAAAAATCTTTGGAATGGCTCGGCTCGATTGGGAAACAGTTCTGCTCAAGATAAAAAAAGCGACTCGAAGATGCGGTTAGGAAAAGTCAGCTCAGCTCGACTTCAGGGATCGACTAGCACACGAGTTAACGAATCGGGTCGTAATTGGGTCGGGTCAGCCCAAACAAAAACACGCGGATCCTGGTAACACACTAACACTAAAACGACATCGTGTTGCGCAGGTATAAAAGGCAAAAACCAAGTTTTTTCTTTAAATGCGCCTTCCTCGTCCTCTCTCTTCTCTTTTGTTTCTCTTCCTTCTCTTTACTGTTCCCAATTTCTGGTTGAATATTTAACCAAAAACTGGAAATTTACATCAAAAACTTCAAAGTTGGCTAGAAAAGTCGTCGAAAAATTCAAGCTTCGTCGAAAAATTCTCCGAAATTTGAAATTAAAAAAAAATTTAAAAAAAAAATTCTAAACACAATCTTGCTTCTGTTTCCTTTCTCTCTTGTGTTTTTTCGTCTGTCTCTTCTTGTGTGATCTCTGTGGACCTATTTATAGGGATTGATCAGAAGAGTTTCTGATCAATCCCAATTCTCTCTTGGATTGGGATTCAATCTTTAAATCTAATCTAGACTCTGATTGAATCCCAAATTCACGGTAAAATTTCCACTTTTTCTTATCAATATCCTTTAATCCCAGCCAAAGGAAAAAAAAATTAATAGATAAATAATAAATAAATATGTATATACCAATAGATAAATAATAGATAATAGTTAATAATAAAAATTCATATACATTAATAGATAAATAATAATATATATTAATAGATAAAAATATATATATTAATAAATAATAATAATAATAATAACAATAAATAAATAAATAATAAATAAGATACAAAATAAAAATACAAAATGGGCTTACCCATTTGGACCAGGCCAATTGATCTGGGTCTAGACCAAATTGGGTGTCTACAACTACCTCTCTTTGCACATTTTCTGTGAAACAGGAATTGTACAAAGATGTAGACACCCATTCAAGACTCAACTTGACATTTTTTTACTTTTTTTTCTTTTTTTTTTGGTTAAAATTTTGATCAAAGCTCCTCTAAATAGAGGTTCAACGACTTTAAAACAAATAAACAAAGCTTCTCTAAACAAAGGCTCTACGACCTTGAAAATAAATGGCTCTTCTAATCAGAGGCTCAATGACTTTTGGAAAAATAAATAAAGCTCCTCTAAATAGAAGCTCAACAACTTTGGACAATAACAAACCTCCTCTAAACAGAGGCTCAACAACTTTGAAAAAATAAACAAAGCTTCTCTAAGTAGAGGCTCAACGATTTGGAAAAATAAACAAAGCTCCTCTAAGTAGAGGCTCAACGACTTAGAAAAATAAACAAAGTTCCTCTAAGTAGAGGCTCAACGACTTGAAAAAATAAACAAAGCTCTTCTAAACAGAGGCTCCACAACTTTTGAACAATAAATTGTTTCTCTAAATAAAGACACCACAACTTTTGAAAAATAAATTGCTACTTGATAATCATGTCCAAAAGAGTTAAAGATCATGTTTGATGAAAACTCAAAGATTCACAATTTGAGTTTGCAATTCAAAGGTTTAGATTGATAAGAACATTTGAGATTCACCAGCATTCACTGAAATTTGATTCTCAAAATTTTAGTTTTGCCAAATCTCAATATTCACATTTACAAATGGTAAAAATTATATCCAACATTTAAATATTCTCATTTGTATTTTGGAGATTCACATCCAAAAGTTTAAAGCTTTTCATCTGAGTTCAAAAGTTCACATTTAACATATTTGGAATTCACATTCAAAAAGTATAAAGCTTTTCATTTAAATTTTGGATATTCATATCCAAAAGTTCAAAACTTTTCATTTTGGTTTGAAGATTCACATTCAATGAATTTTAGGGTTTCACACCTCAAAAATTTTCATTTAAAACTCAAAGATTCTCATTTGAGTTCAAATATTCTTACTTGAAATAAGACTCTATCAAAATATTCAAAAATTTTTTTTCAGATGAGTTTCAAACTTTCACTAAAGTTAAAATTTTGTATGTACTAAATGTCATAATCAATTATGCAAATGCTTTCCTAATGATGCAAATGCAACAATCTAGATTTTCATAATGTCATATTCTTAACCATGATTCAAATGTTTACTACATAAAATGCATATCCAAACTAAAGTTTTAAACATTCTCCAAAGAATAATGACAATGTAATGCATGTAATGCAGATATCAATGAAATTCTAACCAGAATATGGTAATATGGTCCTCAAGACTCCACTATATCACATTTTCTCTTTGTTTAGCTTTTCAATACTTTGGAACAAGTTTCATCAATTGATCATCATTATTTTCATCACTTGATCACCCTCCATAGGCTTATTAGCACTAACAATTCCAGAACAAGTTTTGTCCATTACCCCAATCATTTAGTCACAACTCATAGGCTTTTCAGCACTGAAAATTTCAAAACAAATTTCATCCCTTGATCCATACTATTTCCATCATTGGACCATAATTCCAAAGTTATGTCAGCCAATCCATCACCATATACATTTTTGGATCACATTATCTTTCTAGATCTTTGCCCTCTATTCATTTTGTTAAGCAATCCATCCTCATATTCATAATTTGGCCATCACATGTGTCTTTTTTCAAGTTTCTGCCATCTCTTCATCATTTTTGCCTTCAATCATCCTGGATTTCTTTTTAAAGGAATGCAAGAATGTTTTAAGCACATATTCATTCATTCATTATATTTCAATTCTGGACAAACACAATGCAATCATACATTTCCTTAATTCATTCTAAGGATGTGAGAATAAAATAGTACAAGGTGCATTGGGAGAAAAGCAATCAATGAGGAGTAAGTCTTAGTACAAAAGCAAATAATGGAAAGAAATAAGTTAGATGTATGTCACTGGGATGAGTGGTATATCCAAACAATGAATATTCAAACAATTTTGAACATTAATCCAAGATTTTTTTTCAAAAACTCATTCTATTTACTATTGAAATCATTTTGAGCTTATTAAACTTTACCCCAGCTTTGAGAGATCTTCAAATTTCCTTGACCTTCCATCTATGTGAATTATTTATCCAACTCCCAACTTAGAGATTTTTTTACCCAAATCACCATTTCGGGTTTTCAGTTTGAGTCTTTCTTTTTTCTCCTTTCATCTTTTTTTTCTTTTTTCATTTTTTTTTATTTTTTCTCTTTTTTCTTTCTTTTTTTTTCTTTTTTCATTTTCTTCATTCTTTCACCCACTGTGGATATATTTTTCACATCAATCTCTAAAGCAACGAAGCATAATTATGTCGTTCTATCACAAGCATGTCTTAACCCAACATATGATCATTTAATTTGAGCGCTCACATTTGATCCAAATGAACTTTTAAAGGTTATAATGTAGGCCACGGTAAGGGGTCATGAAAGAAGTGAATACAATAGGCTCAAAATATATGTTTTAAGGGTTTAAAATTAAAGGATCATTTTTCATCTGATGTAACTTGACATTTTGCCCCATTCCACATAATTTCACTATTTTTCCTTTTTCATCTCATTCTTCGTAAAAGAACTCTCATTACTTTGCCCCAACTTGTTAGGGTATTTATTTTTTTCTTTTTTTTTAAGACCTTTTGTGATCTTTGGGCACTTTTTTTTCAAAAATTATCCCTTAATGCAGAGGATGATCCTTTGGTAGGATTTTTTTTTTTAAATCATAACAGACTCAAAAGGGTAACAATGAATGATTTTTTGAAAAGAAATATGGCTATTTTTCATCTCAAATGTGAATGCTTTCTTCGAACATCATCTATTGAACAAAAACAAGCTCATGAATCTTTATAAGAAACTGCACTTCCTCGAGTCATATTAACTTCACATTTACGAGTAGCTGGCTGCTTTTGCTCAAATAATCTTTTTAAATCAATGTGAATGAGTTCTCAAAATTATTGTTATCATTGTTTAAACGTTCATCGTTTGGAATCCAAGAATGGGAATAAAAGTTATGAAATGTGACAAAAGCATGGGATAGTAGTTGAATGAAAAAGAAAATGTAATGAAATGCATTAAATTACCTTTTATTGAAATGATAACAAATGAAATCCTATTACCTAAAAGAAACCTAACATTACTCTAAAAGAATTCTCCAAAATTATGCCCCTATGCAATCAGGTGAAGGATCTTTATTAACATTTTGTCCCCTTAATTCACTGTAACTTTCCAGGCCTTTTCGGATCAATGTGTTCTTAATTCTCGCTTAGACCATTGACATTACGATTAGGCAATGGATTGCCACTAACATTAGGTGTTGTTGCTCTTCATTGATCAAAACTTACCATTCTATCTTTGATTAACCGTTGCACCTAATGGTTATAGGAACTGTTAATGAAAAATTTTAAAATTTTCAAAATAAGAGAAGTCGTCACTAATCTTTTTCTTAGGTGTAATTTATCACCTAAAAAATTATTTTTTTAATAAAATTTTAAAATTAATTAAAACTTATTAAAAAGATAATTTTTGGTCTACGAAAAATAAAAATCGGGTTCAAGAGTCCTGTTATATATGGGAAAGGATTAGTATCTTCACAATGCTCGTTTTAAAAAATGATATGAGTTGGTCATGTGTTATCTTTTTGCTTCGATAAAAATGGTCTTAATTCTAATATTTAAAATAATCCCTTTAAAAAAAATTTTTTACATAAAATCTTTTTAAAACATTTATTTAGGTATAAGATAAGAATTTTTAGTTTCGAAACATTTTCTAAATTCCTTAATATTAAGGAGGAATTCTAAAAAAAGTTTTTCCATTTTGAATTCTCATAATAATTCTTAAGATCTAACTTAATATTCCTTTACAAAAAGTAATTATTGAAAAACCTTCCTATATTTAGGTAGGATCCCAAACATTATTTTTTATTTAGGAATTAGTTTTTATTTACAATTATTTTTCAAAATCACCATTTATTGACTTTTATTTTTGAAAATAATGAAATGCAAGTGATGTCATATGAAGCAAATAGATAATGCAAGTACAAATTAAAATATAGATGACCAATTTGATCCATCTTATATATATTTAATTTCATTTCATTTTCATTATTACTTTTTTAAAACATTTAATGGTACAAAAATATTTATTTATTTATTTGGAAAATTTTCTTTAATGCCTCAATATTTATGAGGAATTTAAGAAAATTAATTTTTCACTTTAGAAATTCTCATAATTATTTGTTAATAAAAGTAAAGATAAATTTCTTTTATGAAAAATAATTATTAAATTCCTAAGACTTCAAAATTATTTTTCACTCAAAATATTACTTAGATTTTATTTCTAAGTTTTTTTTAAACACATTTTGGAATTACAAAATTATTTCTATTCATACTTATTCAAAATTTTATGTATTTTTGCCAACAACTTCAATAATCTATAAACAAGTTTATTTTCAAAAGTGCTCAATAATAAATAAACATTTAAAACAAATAAAATAAAAGAAGAGAAGGAAGATATACCCAATTTGTAGCCCAAAAGCATAACTTACATGTTTTGAAAGTCCAAATCAACTTGAAGCCTAAATTCACATCCAAACTTTAGTGTTAAAATCAAAATCCATATATCATGGGTCCAAATTTAATACACAATAGTGACCCATATAGATTGAGCCTATTCAGGATCGTGGGCTAGCATGGGTCAAGTCAACTTTTAGATATTAGGTTGGGTCAAGGGTTGCAAATGGGTCATGGTTGGTACAAGGTTGGGTAGGGTTGCCAGCATCATCTCTTCCTTTTGCCTAAACAGTGCATTTAGCACCTCATTAAATTGCAAACATTTTTCTTAAAACTAAAATCTTATTTTTACTTTTCAATTTTTTTTCTTTCTTTCTTCTTTATTTTCTTCTTCTTTATCTCTTCTCTCTCTCGAATGGCTTACTTTTTCCTTTTCCAACTGAAAAAAACCCTTTTTTGGTCATCACCTACTATCTATTGATGGCTAACTCTCATTTTCCTCCTTTATTTTTTTATTCTTCTTTTTTTTTCTCTTTTTTCATTTCTCTTTCTTCGTTCATTAGCTCGATGCTACCACCAGTCTGATTCTTCCTCTCTTCATTTTTTTTTTTACCTTTTTGTTTCCTTCCACCTCACCTTTACTTTTGCCTTCCACTTTCTTCTTCTTTATCTAGTTAAAAGTTACTATTTTTTTTTTGGTGTTATTCAATGCTGCTTCTCCTTTAATCTTAAGGGATGTGTTGGATTTTTTTTTTTTGGTTCTTTGTGATATTGTGGCTTGGTGTGTGTGTGTGTGTGTGTATGTGTATAAATAGGCCAATGGATTTTGACTGATGCCATTTTGGAGTGGTTCGATGGAGGAAGGGGCTAATCGTTGAAAATAGGCTTGTGGTGGGTGTGATGGTGCTATTAGTGGTAGGTTAGTGTTAGGGGTTGTGGGGCATAGGTTTGACGATAGGCTTTAGTAATTTTTGGATAAGGGTTTCAGCTTGTTTGGATGTGTTGTTTGTAGGTCATAGTTCATGGAAGGGCTAAGGTTTTATGGCTGATGATGGGGCTATGTCATGGTAGGTGGGTGACTTGTGGGTTAATGGTGGTGCTTGTTGTTTGATGGTGCTAAAGGAAGGGTCACAGTGGTTTAAACGAGGTTTTTGGTTGGTTGATGGGTTTTGGCTATGGGAATAAAAAGTGGCTAAGGGTTTTGGTTGAAAGAAGGCTCATGAAAGTCGAAAGCTAGTAAAGGTGGTGGTTTGGGTAATGGCAATAAGCAGCTTGGATTTTTTTTTTCTGTGACAATTGTCTTGCTTCCTCTTAGTGTGAATTCCCTATCCTTTCATTGTTTAGTTTAATGAGAACCCTATAACTGATAGAATTTTGAACCATCCAAAAGCTAAGAGCTCAACAATTGAAGTTTTGTAGTAGCAATGGCTATTATTTTTTGGGGTGAGAAAATGAGTTTACTATCATTTGGGGAGCTGGGAAAGTGACAAGAATTCGATAAATTTGGGTTAAAGGTGAATTGAGGTAAATGAGAAAGAAGAACCAAAAAGTTGGGCATAATGGGACAAATGGGAAGAAGAGATTTTTGGGAGATTGAGAAAGCCGCCAATCTCAACTTTGCAATGATTTTTTTTCTTTTTTCACATTTATTAATCTAATTTAAAAATTTTGTGGGGCTTAAAATTATCATGACTTTATTGGACTTGAACTTTAAAATTAAGTTTTGGCCCTATAATTAAATTTTGGGTTTGAAGAAAATCTAGTTAGGTTTATATTGGGCCCTCAAACCCAGATAACCTAAAATTAAATTGGATCGAACTTCAATCCATGCAAAATAAGCCAACAATAGTTAACCCTAAAACAAAGTTCAAACGAAACCAATTAGATAAATTCGTTTAAAATGCTTAAAATGGCCTAACAGTTTCCAAATCAAACGTAAATATTAAACAAACTCAAAATAATTTGGACAAAATTAAAAGTTTATAATATTTTAAAATTAGGAGGTATTTTATCTGTTGCCATCCTTAAAACGTAATGGATCCATTGAAAGCTTGTGTAATTTCAATTACTAGAATCTAAACTTAAATTTAGTATAATTTTATTTTTTATCTTTTAATACTTAATATAATAAGATTAATAAATATAAGAGAGAATACTTATTAGAAAAGAAACAAATGTTTCTCTTGGAGTGCAAGTTTGCAACCTAACAAATTTTATCTTGAACTTGATATATAACAAAAATATTAATCGATTTAAAAGTTAGCTTTGCAAAAATTGAAACGAAGATATATAGGATAGGAATTAATATGCATAAAAATAAATTTATGAAACTTTTATTTTCCTTTTAATCATTATTTTATATCTCATAATAGTATCAGCAAATTGCCCTATTATGCGATTTTTTTTTTTTTTAACAAAGAGATGCATGAAAAGTCGCATTGAAATTTAAATTTTAAATTTATTTAATGACTTATGCAGTGCGATATAAAAGAAGCCACCCTTTATTACAAGAGGCAATAGTCGTCAACTTTATTGCTTCCCGACGAACTCTTTGATTCCTTCAATGAGGCCAGCAGTTTGGGCAGCGGGTTTTGAGTTTATGTCCACAGCAATCTTGTTTAGGTAAAAAATGTGCCTTATTCATCCCATCCATCAAGTGGTTGATTCAATCAATTAAGTTCATCTTTTTTGACGAAAAAATTTTGAATTCGAATCTTATCGGTGATCATTTATTAGAGTCATCTCGCATACATGACTTACAGTCCTCTATCTTAAATTATTAGGTACGATACAACTTACTCTGACTTAGGACATAAAAAAACTGTGCCCCATTCCATGACTAATCAACAATTCCACATCTTTGTTGCCTTTTTTCATGGCTTCATAGTATTCCATCTGTGTCCTTCATCAAGTTCTTCTCAGCTACACATAACAAAAATGGCAGAAGATCTAGACCGTCTATCGGCAGAGCACTGGACCCCACTGGGCAAGTGATCGGATGGTCCTTTATGTTCCGAAGTAGCAATGCCAAGGGGAAAATCTTGTCCACTATGTCTAAGGTTAAGGAAGGTGATTCGGGTTGCTCCAACTCCATCTTGCTCCTAGGGATGGGAATTCAACCCGACCCCGGCGGGTTCCGACCCGACCCGACCCTATGAGGTCAGATTTTTTTTTTTAATTTCGGGTTTCGGGTCGGGTCTGGTAATGTTAGGAAATAATCGGGGTCGGGTTTTAGGCATACCCGACCTTACCCGACCCGATATTATTTAAAAAATTATTTTTTAATTATTTATTTATATATATTTATATAATAATATTTTTAAATATTTATATTTAAAAAATAATTTTTTTTATTAATTTCGGGTCGGGTCGGATTGGGTACGGATTATATGATATCGGGTTCGGGTCGGGTATGAAAAATAAAAAAAATCGGGTCGGGGGTCGGGTTTATTGATGATAAAGTCGGGTCGGGTTCGGGGCGAGCAAAACCCACCCCGAACTCGACCCGATGCCAACCCTACTTGCTCCACTCCACCCGGACAAAACCCGGGTGGATTGGAATCGCACCTGCTAGCCTTAATGGGCTCAAACCCAAGTTCCCACCACGTGCAGCCACTTCATGCACTGCGTTCCCTCCTGAACTATCCCCAATAAGAAAAACTCTGTTGAAATCTGCGTGATCATTGATCCAGGGCTTATTTGATTCACCTTTAGCCAACGACCTCAGCCAGAGGAAAGCAGCGCAGCCATCATCACAGGCAGCTGGGAGCCTATTCTCTGGTGCAAGCCTGAGATAAACTGAGACACAAATGGCTGGAACTAACCTTGCCAACCTAGTGTAAATGTGATAGTACATGTACCAATCAGGTTGGCTGATGCAAAAATCACCCCCATAGAAATGAAGGATGATTGGCAACTTAGTATTGGTAGTGGGAATTTGCTCTGGCAAATAGATTCGAACTTTGAGTCCTGACTTGGAATCAATAGTGACATCACTAGTGGCTACACCTTCAATGAATTGTTGATGGGGTGGCACCGACTCTGTCATTGACTTAACCTTCGAGGGGACCTGACCATGTCCGATCGATTGAGCCGTCGTCGTAGACTCTTAGCCAACCGGTACCCTCATCAACTAGCTTCTTCTCTTGGACCATTGTTGTGGAGATTTTAGTTAACAACAAGCCGAGTAACGAAATACTGAATTTGTGAGTTCACAAAATATTGAGCTTGTCTTTATATAAGCGAGCATGAACATAGTTTCCGGTTGTTTAGCTTGAAACTAGTTCGGTAATGAAAATTTATTATAGTCTGGCAATTTGTGGTTTTCAATTTCCCCAATTTTCTTTTGAAGAACAATTTATAACAAATTCGAAAGTTGAAACATCTAACAATAAATGAATGATGTAAAAATTGGAAAATGGATAATAAAATTTGAATTCTTAAATTAATTAATAAATATTACTGAATAAATTAAGTGCATAAAATTTTAAATATTTTGAACAAATTTTTACAATACTACTTAATTTTAAACAATTATTTTTTATTTAAAGTATGGCAATAAAATTAAGTATATCTTAGATGGTGATTTAATTCCCATTCAAAGGTTGAGAAACTCTTATTTATCATCGAAAGTAATCATTATGTAAAGTAAAAATCAATATTACTGATTTAATATGTAAATAATAACATGCTTCTTTTTATTGTAATTTACATCATATAGAATTTTTATATTTTCAAATTATATATCAAATACAAATTCAAATTTGTGTGTTTTCTTTTAACTTCTTATTTTTTAATATTAATAATATAAGTTGCTATTTATAATTATTTAATATATAGTTTTTCAAATTTCAAATGTTTTACATAATATATTATAAAAATGAATTACCAATTATAATATATAAATTATTTAATAATTAATTATATTTTACAAACTATTATTTTAAACAACATTGAAATTGTTATCATGTATAACTATAATAATATGCGCACATAATTATTTGATACTTTCAAATAAAACAAAGCTTGATTTTTAGTAATATTACAGAAAATGATCTCCAATTCTTAAAAATTAATGATTATTAATCATATAAAATATGTCAAATAAAGAGTGATAAAATCATTTTTAATAATAAATTATTTTCAATAATTAAATTATTATAATAATTTTAAAAATATATCAAATTCTATCTTTTAAAAAAAAATCATAGGAAGAGTGGATTGCCTAATATGAAATGTGACATGTTCGTGAGGCAGTCCAAGGTCACCCACCCACGTGAAACTAAAATGGAATTGGTTCACTTGTCAAAGCCCAATAGCAATATTGACCAAATGCATTGAATGATTTTGACCGAATCCAAAATCAACCCTATAATGATCCAATTCAATGCAGCAAAATACCCAGCCAACCTTTATCTAAGTGTTCAGTTTGCCTAACACCAAACTAGACCCTTAAATTAGTTCTTTGGGCTTAATTTTCGTGAATGCTTTCTTTTCTAGTTCTCAAATATTATATGCAACCAATTCTTATTAGTCCAAGTGACAAAAAACTCAATTTTTCTTAAGTAAAATCTCAATTTCAAGTTTTATAAATGAAAAAAATAGGCTTGTGAGAGTTTTCCTCTCTAATGAGGTTCGACCTGGCTCAACTTAAGATTAATCGAGATCAAAGTAGCTGCCGAACATCGAAGGATTGCAAACAAAAAAATATTACATGCACAAAGCAAGTTCTGAAAATTTTTCTATTTTTTCACTTCTTTTTCACCTTCTATAGGACGTCAGCAAACTCTTAAGCTTAATTTAATGCTTATATATTAAAAAAATTAATTTAGGGTTTAAACTCTAATTATTAAAATTAAAAATTTAATATTTTACGAACAGATTATATAATTGTCAATGATTGTCGATAATCTTCTTTTCTCTTAAAATATTAGGTTGCACCAATGAGAACCTAAAGTTAGGTTCATTATTGAGGCATATGATGAGAGATTAATTGTGTAGTTAGGTTCACCAAAACCATAGTAAAATTAATGCATGCTTACTAATCTAGCCAACACTTTCTAAAGTAACAAAAAGATGGTTTTAAATAAATTTCTCAATGTTTTTGTGTACACAAGAAATTTCTATCATGTAATCAACCAAGATAAAAACGGTAGGCATGCAACTGTTTTGTCTCTACACAGTATTAAACAAAAAGGAAATAATATATACATTGAAACATATCTATGGGCACCATTTAAGGTAATATTTAATTTATAAAATAAAATAATTAATGCATTGTATTTGATCAATTGAATTTGGTGGAATTATTCATTAAATGAAAATTTTTAATTGGTTAAACTACTAAAAAAATTCCTGAACTATTTTATTTTTCTTAGATAAGTTCTTACATTTTTATTGTACTAAATAAATTTTTATTTTTTAATTGTATATAAATAAGCTTTTATTTCAAACAAAATATTTATTTTTATGTTACAAGTTTATTTAGGTATAAATTAAAAGTTAAGACCATAGTTGGATACAATTTAAAGTTTAAGAACTTATTTGGGTGCAAATTAAAGATTGAGGGCAATAAAATATAAGGACTTATTTAAATAAAGTTATAAAATCTAAGAGCTTTTTTGTTATTTTACCTTTTTTTAATTTTAAAATAGATCCTTATTTAGTACCTACAAGCTAAAATACTAAAAAACCCCAAAACTATTTTACTCTTTTAAACCAACCCCTATATTTTTAAGAGTTATCCAAACCCTTTAAAAAAGAAATATTTTTAAAATATTATTCTATACATTAACAATGATTTTTTAAACCATACAAGTGGATTTAAAAATTTGATAATTTGGCTGAATACCACATGGGTGCATGCATTCTCTTTTTAAGGAGCAAGTTTAAATCTTTTTCTCAAAGCAACAAAATTGATACATGTTCATTTTCATAATTATCTTAATTTATTATTGTGCTTAATCTTAACCTAATTATAGATGTATGTGGTTGCAACTTTATAAACCTACTTTGGAATATAAATTTCACAATTGCTGTATAGGATAACTTTCCTAAACAAATATGTGAATTCACATTTGGTAACATTTTTATTTGCTTTTGGTTATCCAATGGTGTAAGAAGAAAAACAGCCAAGGAATTTTCTTTTCCTTTATTATTTTCTTTTTGAGATGACAAAACCTGCGTGTACGTTTTAATTGCTATAATATGACGAAGTTGCCATTAGAAACTCCCATTGAATAAGGCAATTCCATTCATTGTTGAATTTGTCATATCCTCAATCCTAGAAAGTTCTGTTGTATGGGGGAATTTAAAACCTATATATTTACATTAACCCACTATGATAGAATTTTTATTTTCTTTTTCCCAAAAACTGACGTGAAAGGGAATTGAATTTATAATATATGTGTATCCCACTTACCAATTATGAAAATTATCATTGGAAGAAAATGTTCCAAAGCCTATCTAGCATTGGCATATCTTCCATGATTTTGAGACTCAAATCCAATAATTCATGGTTGTGTTTAGGCAATTGGCCTTTAATGGAAAGTTTAGTCATGTTCATGATCTTTATAGAAACAATTGACTATGGAGAAATTATTTTCTTAATCTTTTCATTATGTAAATCTCTAAATAGATTATTGGAAGTTTTAATTATGAATCATTATATTTGAAACTAACATTTGACGCCGCCTATTCAAATTAATGTTTCTAAACCTTTTTTGGTTGGACATTTAAACTTTTCCCTTGAGACCTCATCTATCAATTGAACTTTTGAACTTTTATGATTCGTCAATAGAGCAAATATTTCAATACAAGCTCTTATAAAAGATAAAGGATTTGTGCAAGAAGGGATATGGACTACAAAGAAAAGCCAAAAAAAAAAAAGCACCATGGAATAGGTGCATATGTTTACCAAAGAGAAAACTAGAATTAATCAATTCACACCATTTTTTGTCATAAAATCTATTGCTTTTTGTTTTTTTTTTTTTTAACAAAGGAAGCTATAGTATTAGGATAGGGAAAGAAGTTGAAGATACTGAAATTTGAATCCTGAACTTATTAAATACCACATTTTAATAATAGTTACATAAATCAATTGAACTAAAATTTAAGTTCAAATTAATGAAATGACCGAAATTTAAGTATGAATCCATGTAGTAATTGAAGCAAATACCATGAATTAATGGAAGAAAAGCAAAATTTGAGAGCGGAAGAGGCTAACAACCAGCTATTTTCTTGATAATTTTCTCTTATATGTATAATTATTCATTTTTTTGCCATTATGTATAATTATTCCTCTATTATAAGGTTGTGCACAAACAAATTAAATAACATTAACTTATTAATAGTATCAGATTGAAATTATATTTATGGCCATGATCGATTCCATCAAGTAGATTGTTTTGAAGGTTGCAAATGATCAAGCATGTTGGTTTTAAGATTAATATTTTTTGAATAAAAAGGCAGCTTTTGCATCAATTACCCTTTTCTTTAAACAGATTATACATACAAAAATACTTAGTTAAAAGGATGTAAATAGTTTTTAAAACTTGGAGGAAAGAAAAACTGAAAAAAGTGGTTTTGCAGATTAAAGTGCTTGCGTCGTCATCAAAATCACCATCACCAATCTAAAGCTATAGTAGTTAGCTATGAACAAAAGGGTGCAATTAGCTCTTTAGACAACAAGACGATGGTTTTTTTTTTTTTTATCATCTGGCAAAATCAATCCAATTTTGGATTTTTCTTCATTTTCTTCAATGAAATAAGAACTTCTATACAAAATCAATCCAGTTTCGGAGTAGGAATAGTTAATTAGGAGATTTTTTAGCATGCTTAAATATAGCTAAACATAAAGAGACATATAAACAAATCTAAGAAAGTTTTTTTTCAAAAAAAAAATTTATGTGCTAGGGTTCAAGCTGAAGGATTGGTCAGTCGACTACCCTAGTTTTGTACCTAACTTATTAAAAATATTGGTTCTAAAACTCAAATTTAGGATTTAATTCTTCACAAAGTGAGTTACATTAAAAATTTCTCATGCACTAAAAAAAAAGCTTTGGTCAGAGCTGATCCAGAGTACGTATTTGAAAATATCACTTTGAAATAATATACATGCAATTGCTAATTGAGTGTGGTATGTGATATTTTCTTTTCTCTCTTTTTGAGGACAATGATGCAAAAGGATCAAAAGCAATATCGATCATGCAAATCAAGATCTTGGAATGTGCCTATTTCAATCCTGTCGACAAAATGATATTTAATTGGTGGCTTTTTATTTTTCAATCGTGTGGCCTCATAAATATTTTGACTACTTGACCAAGCAGCTGGCAACTGAATTTGATTGCTCAATTATAAGACTAAAAGACTTCCTCAACTGTTTATGTGATCCTTGTGACTAGTATAATTTTATGTGACAAATTAATTCACAAGCAAAAAAAAAAAAAAAGCCGTCAAGGAGAGTGCATGATTGGTTTAATGGGATTCAATTTTGGAAGGAGATAAATGGATCTTTGACCAAAACTTTTCTGAATGTGATCCAATAATTGAAGACTTTTTGGTCAAGAAAATTAATACGAACTTTTCCAAGTAGGCAATGAGAGAAACTAGTGTGCTTGCTTTGCTTAAAGAGATGTCACCTCAGCCCTTTTTTTTTTCTTTCTTGTAACCTACTTTTCCCTTAAAAAAAGAAAGACGATTTATTAAATGGAAGAAAGAAGGTGGGGAATAAAAGAGCCTTTAGTAAATTTGGATCTTAGCGAAGGAACAAAAAAATTTATGCATGGAAGGCTACTAGGGTTTTTAAACATTCGTTGGGTTGGAAAGGCTAACTAGACTCGCGACAAAGAACTTTTAGCTTAAATAATCATCAGAATGATGGAAAAGAATGAACCATGAATGGTTAATGTTGTAAGGGTTTTCTTTATAAACTCATGAAATAGAGCTATTTTGCTTGGTTGAATTGAATATGGATATAAATTCATGACACCCAAAATTTTATTTGCTTAAAAAAAAATTGGCTCAAAAAATAAGCATTTTATAATAGAAAAAGTAAAGGGCACAACTTCCATTCACTTAGCGATAGAAAGATGATGTCATTATATGTTATAAAAGAGATAACGTAAATATCTTGAGTGCTTTCTTCACCAATATATACATGCTTAATTACCCACATTAAATGTCTGGAAAAGTGGTATGATGCTAATTTTTCTAGTATGAAAATAGTAATTCCAAGCTTTGGAGACATATTATTGACATGGTTGAAGTTAAAACTTTTCTTGGCAGAAGTAATGCTAATTAAATTATTTAAGCATACTAACCAAGAAAAGTGAAAAAACAAAAAAAAAAAAAAACAAAATGACATGAATTATTAGAGTCACACTACCTAGCTGGTTAACTGGATATGACACAAATGTACTTAATAAATTTCTGGATGCTATGCTTCCATAAAAGGGAGTTAATTTCTTTACTTAGAAAAGAAATGACCTTTTACTCCAATTAAACAAAATGAAGAAACTCCGTTTCTCCATGAGTTTTGGAGAGGAAATAAGCATATCAAAATTAGAAGGGAAAGATTCTTCGTTTGTTATAATGCGATAGTCCTTTCTTAGTTGTTAAGAATAATATCTCAAATCTCATAAGAAATTTATTTGAGATCGATAAGATATTGCTTGATGGATAAAAAGACTTGTAAAAAAAAAAAAACTTTAAAGAGAAAAGGATTCTCGATAAGTAAATTTATATACTTATAAAGATGAAGAGTCTCTACAATGTTAGGTATAAAAAAATGTAAAAAAGTTATAGGATTTTATAAGATAGATATCCCATAAGACTAAAAGAGATAAATGTTTTTTATGGGTGTGTATATTTGAGTAAACTAAAAAAAAAAAAATGAGAAGGTCCGCATAAGTATAGTGCATAGATGTACATAGGTATGTGTTTATTTAGATTAAGAATACTTTAAGGGATTAAAAAAGATTGAAAAGGTCTATATGTATTAATTGTTGAGTGGTTGATTGAGATTGTATGTTTGTAATTCTTTACAATTAGTGAATTTTTTTTCTCATCTGTAGACATAAGTCAATTGGGTTGAACCATATTAAGTTGCTATCTCTTGTATAATTGATTAATCGTTTGATTTTACTTCCATTGACTTAATTAATTGGGATTTTTTAACCTAACAAATGATATCAAAGTTATCGTGATCCTAATACTAGCATGCTTTGACTCTTATTTTTTATATTAATGGCTATTTACTTTGACATGAAAAAGTTTTCCTTTAAAAAAATTAAAAGATTCTTTTTTGGCTCCCCAAATTTTAAAATACATTCATTTGTAATTAAGTTCCTAAAACCAATTTAGCTTTTCCAAAAAATTTTGAATAACTTTGCTGAAATAACACTTTTTATAAAAATTCTAGTCTAACTCCACAGTTTTAGATTTATTTTCAACTTTTTCAATCAATGCATCTCTCTCAATGTTGATCTTTGACATGCAAGTGAAAAAGAAAACAGAAAATATCGTAATGTATAAATCTATGAACTTTTTGCTAGACATAATAATTAAGATGAATCACCACCAATTTTTTTTTTTTAGATATGATTGACCACTTAATTGAATCTATCTCTTTTTAAAGAGAGATTCCAAGCTTGACTCATATTCCTTAAATGGTAAATTCTAGCATATGAAACTAAACAATATTTGAGAATACTGTTACGTGCAAAGAAGATTATAACACCCTACAATGCCCATCCAAGGGATACTACCAATTGATTTCATATTATTCAAAGCTTAAAAATCTTATAAAGTAATTAATTATTGAAAACTGTTCTTAAATTATTCCAATATGTTGGTAACAATTTAAAAATATTCCATTATCATAGGAATATTCAAGAAAACTATTTGTCACACTCGAAGAGGTTTCGTCGTTAGATTTATTAACATTTTCAACAAAAAAAACTTAATTTCAATAAAATTATAAATTTTATAAGAATCTTTTGATATTGGACAAATTTTTTAAATTCTCCAATATGTTAGTAAAATTTAGAAAGAATTTCTTATCTATAAATTTAAATAGAAATTGATAATTACAACGTTTTAATAATTTCATCATCAAAAGATCAAAATTAATTTTCACGATATAAGAAAAACATGAGGTATGCCACCATTAATTGATTATCCAAAAATCCTCTAATATGTTGCTAAAATTTTTATCCAAAATCATCCTCCATATGTTGGTCAGATTTATAAAAATTACTTTTTTGAAAGCATATTTTTAAAATCAATAAGATTTTCTAATATGTTGATAAAATCTTATTTAAAATCTTATAATCACAAAACCTACTAATATGTTGATAAGATTTTATTTCAAATTTTTCAAAAAAAAATTATTTTATTAAATATTCAAAAAAAATTTTCAATAAATTGTTAAAATTTTACTTTTTAAAACTTCAAAACCTTCCAATATGTTGATAAGGTTTTCCAAAATTAGTTTTTAAAACTTCAAAACCATCAAATATGTTGGTAAAGTTTTATTTTTTTCTTTCTAAATTATCTTTCTAAGAAATATTTTTTATTTTTAAATAAATAAATAAATACACAAACACAAATGGGGAAAAACCTCAAATTTTTAGCTAGGCATAACTTTAGGAGATAGCTTGGAATCAGATACAAAAGATAACTCAGTGACTTGAATCATGGCTCAACTCAATCAATTCAGCAATGGATCAACCCTTAGGATCCAAGTCGATTGTGCTACAACTTAGATCAACACACAAATTGGGATGCGGGTCTTGAGAATTTCTTTACCCCCTATACAACATCATTTTGAGGTGGAATAAATACCCGTAAACTAAGTTTTTTCTTCAATTACAACTTTACTTTCTCTTTTTACCCCTTAAGTTCTTTTTTTATTAGACAATTCTTGATAGCTAGATTCTACAATAAATCATCAAAAATTTCAAAGATGGTTGGAATCTCAGCAGAAACTTCAACAGTTAGCTAGAAAATTTATTAGAATATGAAAACTTGCACCAAACTATCAAAATCTGGCCAAAAAGTTCTTTGAAAATTGGACTTGTTGCTAGAAAGTTTATTAAAAACTAGGATTTTCCCTGAAAAATTCAAAGATTGATTAGAATCTTTGTTGAAAGATTGACACACCCATCGAAAAATTCAAATTTTTTCAAAAAAAATTCCATAATATGCAAGAAAATCTTCCTTTTGATAGATTTTGACTACCCATACTCAATTATTACACTATCTTCCTTGGATCAAACAAAAACAACTTTCAATTCACTAAAACGCCTCAAAATTGTCAATCCAAGCATGTAATATTACAATAGTTTGAATTACCCCTACCTAAAAATTTACTCTAAAATTTTCCTTATGATTGTTGACCTTTGTTGTGTGATTTATTGAGTATTTATTGAAGTAGATTCCCTTCATAGCAAGAACTCTAGATCGTCAAAGATTAAGCTTCAAAAAATAATTTACCATTATCACTAAAATTCATATCATAATTTTAAAACTAGAATTGATCATGAATTATTACAAAAATCAATATTAGCCAAACTTTTTCTTTTTTTCTCAATGTTTTTTTATTTTTTGATTGCCTTTTATTTTGCCATTTTTTATTTTTATTATCCAAGAAAAAAAACACTAAACAAAGATAAGATAGTAAAGATAAAATAATAAATAAAATCAAAAGATAAATAAGAAGTAAAATAAAATAAATATAAATATATTGATAAAGATAAAATAAAGATAAATATAACATAAAATTATAAAATAAAAATAAAAATAAATAACAATATATAAAACAATATAAAAAAACAATATTGGCATTGGGCTTAAAACCAAACGAGCCTAATCGATATAAACCCAAACTAAATGGGGTGTTTACAATTGGCTCTCTTTGCATAGTTTTTTATGAAATAAAAATTGTGTAAAAATATAAATAGCCACTAAATCCAGGTTTAATTTATTCAACAATTCTTTTTTTGGCAAAAAGACTCCTCAAAAATAGAGGTACACGACTTTAAAAATTAAAGCTTTTCTAAAATTGAGGCATACAACTTTAAAAAATAAGGCTCTTCCAAAACTAAGGGATACAACTTTTAAAAAAATAAGGTTCCTCTAAAACAAAGCACACAACTTTTAAAAATAAGGCTCTTCTAAAAATGAGACACATAGCTTTAAAAATTAATACTCCCCTAAAACTAAGGTAAACAACTTTAAAAATTAAAACACCTCTAAAACTTAGCCATATAACTTTAAAAATTAAGAAAAACTACCTAAAAGTGTTAAAGATAATACCCAAAGGTCTTATAAATCGTACTCGAAAAAGTTTGAGATTATGCTCAGGGTCTTACAAAATAATTCTTATTATTGAAAATGTTCATTTAAAACAAAGGCTCCATAACTTTAAAATATAAAAGCTTTTCTTAACCATGGTTTGTTCTCTTACTAGGAATATTTCTTTCCTTCAAAAATTGAAATCTTACCTTAGGACTTTCTCTTTAATCAAGAATTGAAATTTCACTTACGAACATTTTCCTTAATCAAGGATCCAAATTTCATTCTTGCAATCTCCATGTTAAATCCTATAATATCAATCTTTCCTAGATCCATGCCCTAGATGTTCTTGAATGCAATGTATGTAATGCAATTGTCAATTAATGCATTTTCAATTGTGGTACATAGATTCTTAAATCTTTTTTCCTTTTTGAGCTTTCAAGCTCTTCTTTCTTCAAATCTCGAATAATGATAATGAAATCAAATTGATCTTTAATCATTTCCCTCATTCAACATTGAAGTTTATATTCTTTTTTTTCTTCAAAATTCAATGCCCTCCCCAAGTCTTGAATGTTTCCTTTCTACCTTTGCCACTTTCAACTTTTTTCAATATGGTCTTTCATGTCAATATTCATTTATCAATTATTATTTCACTTTCAAAACAAGTAAATGCAATTACACATTTCTTTTATTTATTACAAGGCATCAAAAAAAAAGTAAGAAATAACATTAAGAATGGAATATCTCTTATTGCAAAAACAAATGCACAATTTTGTCAACTAGGCAATATGAAAAAAATAAAAACAACTTACAAATATGGGTATTTAAGTGGGACAAAAGCATCTGAAATAACAGTCAAATAATCATGACTAACATATCTTAATTTTTTTTTTTAAACTTAGCCTAGTGATATACTTGATACTTTAAAGCTCATCAATTACACTAACCTTTATCTTGGCAAATTCTCAAATGAAGTTGTATTCTCTTTATCTAAATCCCCTTTCAGGTTTTCAACTTAGATAAACCTTATTTTGACTTAAACCTCCTTTTATGCTTTCAATTTGAGTCTTGTTTTTCTTTTTATTTTTTTCTCTTCTTTTTTTCTCTTTTCTTTCCATGTAAGGTATTTCTTCATAGGATTAAAGTTTATTAGGTGGACAAATCATCTCTATCCATTTCTACTTAGATTAGTGCTCTGCTTGAAAAAACCTTTTACACAATATATGGATCTTTCCAAAGTGGTGTCCACTTTTCTCTATTATCATATTAACTTGAAAAAAAAATTTTTCAAAACCAACTCTCTTTCTTAAAAGTGCTTAAGGATGAACCTTCTTATCATGCGCTCTAATCATTCTCTTCTGATATAGCTAACCATGAAAAAGTGCCATAAGTCTCTTTTTTCAATGAAGTTTAGTTGCTTATAGTGATCTTCGAACTTTTCAGTTTCCTCTAGCCCAACTTCTCTTAAAACTCTTAAGAATGGGATTTCTACCAACATTGGCAACATAGTTTCCACCCCATAGGCCAAAGAAAATAGGGTTGCCCAGTAAAAATACAGACTTATGTTTAATAAGCATGTAAGGTAAAAGGTAACTTCTCATACAGTCTTTATAGATTTCAATCATCTTTTTTAAGATTCTTTTGATATTCTTATTTGTAATTTCTACTGCTCTATTCATCTTTATGCAATTTAATGCTAAATTTTGACACTTGATCTTAAATTACACACAAACTTTATTCATCATCTTATTAATCAAGTTCTTTGCATTGTTAGAAATGATCTTCTCTAAAAGTCCATATTTATAGATTATCTTTTCTTATATGAACTTGCAAGCCACAAATCATGTTACACTACCGTATGACGCTACCTCTACCCATTTTATGAAGTAATTAATCATCACAAAAATGAAGCTATGTCCATTTGAAACCTACAAGGAAATAGGGACTAATGACATTCATGCCTCACATAGATAATGACTATGAAAATGCCAAAACATGTAAAGTTGTTAAACAAGCATGGATTTTATCAACGTAAATCTAGCATTTGTGATATTTTTTAGCATAATCAATATAGTCACTTTTTATTGTCAACCAACAATATCCAACTTTCATTATCTACTAGTCATCATGTGACCATTTACATGTGCCCCATAGATTCGATCACGTATTTTTTTTAAACATCTGTTTTACTTCAATTACATTAACACACCTCAATAGCACTTTATCTCAACCCTTTTTATAAAAAATATCCCCATCAAGGAAAAAACCCATAGTCAAGCCAACCTTCTAGTAATTCTCTTATCAATCTTTGTTGCATTATTCAAGTATTATAAGCTCTTAATATATTGCAAAACACAATAATACTAGGGCTTCCCATCACTTTCTTATTCAACATTCGAGTAATATGCTGGCAAATCTTTCACATCTAACTTAATAGGTTGAATTTCAATGTTAGCATCAATCTTGATCAATGCAGCTAAGGTAGCTACGGCATCAACAACTTGATTTTATTCTTGAGGAAAATGTTCAAACTACATTATTTCAAACTACTCAATTAACCCTAATTTACTTATAGTAATGAATGAGTTTTAAGTCTCTCATTTTCCATTCTCCTCTCAATAGATAGATAACCAAAGCTGAATCTTTATATATCTCTAATACTTTAATCTTTCTGTCTATGGCTGCTTGTAAACTCATAACAAAAGCCTCATATTCATCAATATTATTCATGTAACTAAAATTTAATCTTGTCATAATAAGGTAATAACGTTCATTAAGGGATATTAAAATTTTCCTAATTCTATGTCCTAAAGCACTAGCAATTCTATTAAAGTACATTAGCTAAGATTTCTCAATAGGTTACTCTGCATCTAGTTAAGAAATAGCCATCAAATCCTCATCAAGAAAGTTAAGCTTCATGGGCTTATAATTTTTAGTGACACAATTTAAAAAAAAAAAAAACTAAATTATTGTAGTTCATTTTATAGGTTTTTGACTCACATACACAATATCATATCTTAAAGCATTAGTTGCCACTTTGCAATCCTCCTAAACAATAAAAGCTCTTTAAATATATACTTGATAGGGTCTAACTTAGCTATCAGCTAAGTAATGTGGTAGAGCATGTATTGTCTAAGTCTACGAACTATCTAAGCCAGTGCACAATATATCTTATTTAGCGATAAACACTTAGACTCTTATTTAATGAACTTTTTACTCAAATAGTAAATGGTTCACTCCATTATGTTGGCTTCATCTTGTTGCCACAATACATATCCCATTCATTTTTCATATACCATTGAACATAATATTAATGGCCTTTCTAGAACAGGCAGCACCAACATAGGCAAATTTGACGAGTACTCTTTAACTTATCAAAACTTTATTCACATGTTTCATTCCACTAACCAAGATTGTTCTTACAAAGGAACTTGAAAATGGGATCACACTTGAAAATAAGCTAAGAGATTAAGTATCAGTGTAATCAGTCTACCCAAAAAACCTCAAACTTTCTTTAATGTGCTCGGTGGAAATAATTTATAGATAGCACGTATCATGTTTAGATCCATTTCGATTCATCTTTCACTAACCACAAAGCTTAGCAATTTTTTTAATTTAGCTCTAAATGTACACTTGGTAGTTTCAACTTGAGTTAGAATTTCCTCAATAATTTTTTAAGGTTAGCAACATGGTATTCTTTTTCACAAGACTTCGTGATGATATTATCCACATATATCTTTATCTTTTTATGCATTATCATAATAAACAAAGTATCACAATGGCCCTTTGAATAAATAGCTTCAACATTCCTTAATCTTAATGGCTGATTTTAAAAAGCCAAAAAATGTCTCTCACATTGTTGCGGAATCATCTTCTAATATCACTCTTAACGACCATATTTATCTTATCGTTATCTGTAGGATACCCTATTTGGTTCGGGCCTAGGCCATTGAAGCCTGATCCAATAGGGTTTGGCTTAAGCACCTATGGTGACCGATTTTAAGATCCAATATAGTTAGCCCAATTGGCTTTTATTTTTATTTTATTGTTTATTTTATTATTGTCTATTTATTATATTTTTTTATTTTTTTATCTATTAATATTTTTATATTTATCTATTTTTTTTTATTATTATTATTTATCTATTTACTTTTATTTATCCAATTATTTTTTTTGTTATCCATTAATATATTATCCTTTTTTATTTTGATTAATTTTCGATTAAGATTAGGATTAGGATAAAAAATGGGAATGAATTAGCTGTAATTTGGGATATGGAGAGTTAAGATTGGATTTAAAGATTAAATCCCAAATCCCAGAAGGGAGTTGGGATTGATCAGAACTCTCTGGATTAATCTCTATAAATAGGTCCATAAATCACACATAAGACACCAAGGAAAGGAGGGAAAAAAAAAAGATGGTGAAACAGAAGCAAAAAGTGTTCAGAGGTAGTATAGGATTTTTAGACGCTTTTTTTTCAAATCTTGGAGGTTCTTTTTCTGGAAATTTTTTGGAAATTTTTTCAGAATCCGGTGAAATTTTTTCGACGAGTTTTTGGTTCAAATTTAAAGTTTCAGTGGCTTTTTCCAGATTTGGTAGGAATTCAACTGAAATCTGGATCGTTAGAGAGGAATGAGGAAAAGAGAAGGGAAGAGAGAGAAGAGGAGGAGAAAACTCTTAAAAAAATCGATCTTCAACCTTATATACCATCCCCAAAACGACATCGTTTTTACGTTAGTAAACCCACAGGATCCGTGCATTTTGCCAAGATCCGACCCAACCCGTAGCGCACCTAAACCAGCGATCCGTTTCTCCGCCTAGGTTCTAGCCGAACTGAGCTGAGCCAAGATCCCGAGTCGCACATCTGAGCCATGATTTTTTATCTTGAGCCGAGCCGTATCCCAAGCTTGAGCCGAGCCATTTTCGAATTTTTGGTATTTTTTATTTATTTTATTTTATTTATTTGTTTTACTTTTTTTTATTTTATCAAAAATAAAATAAAATAATAAAATAAAAATTTTGAGAATAAATATTAATTATCTAAAGATGAAATTTATAAAAATTTTAAATAAAAATTTTTATAAAATTTTTAGGTGAAAAATTTTGTTTAGATTTGTCCCAAATAGTGGAATAATATAGATAAATTTTCAATAACAATAATTAAAATTTATTTTCAAACAAAAAAAATTAAAAACATAAAAATATAAAAAATTTTTGGAATTCAATACAAATTACCCAAAGATGAGATTTTTAGAAATTTCAAATGGCAAATTCTTAAGAAATCTCTAGGTTAGAAATTTCCTCTAAATTTAGCCCAAATGGCAAAATGATTTAGATAAAATTTCAATACAAATAATTGTATTCTTTTCTACATAAAAATTTAGATTAGAAATATTTGATAATTATCTAAGGATGAGATTCTTAGAAATTTCAAAGGGTAAATTTTTAAGAAATCTCTAGGTGAAAAATTTTCTCTAAATTTGACCCAAATTGTGGAATAATTTAGATGAAATTTCAATAAAAATAATTGTCATATTATTTTCTTTCTAAGGAAAAAAGAGAAAAAAAATTTTCTAAATAGATCCAAATGGTGAAAATTTTAGAAATTCAAAAGAAAAAATATTTCTAATTTGGCCCAAATGGTGGAATAATTAGATTTATTTCTAATAAAAAAAATCTTTTTTCAACGACGGAGCCTCTTCAAGAAATCAAATAGGACTCTTGAATACTCTTGAGGTGATGAAGTATTTTTTTAAGAGTTCTATCAGATTGATAGAGAATCTTAAAAATTATTTTTAATATTTAACATAAAATTTGAAACCATTAGACTCCAAACCTTAGGATAAATTTGAAATAATATGGTACCATGCCTTGGATGGGCATGTGGGGGTGCTATAACCTTCCCTATATGTAACCGAATTTTTGAACTCTGTTCTGGTTAGTAGACCCGAACCTATTCTTTTAGGGACTCTTAGTTAAGCTTAGGAGTTCCTTAAAAGGATAGATTCCCTAGGTGACCAATCACACCTAATAAAAGATTGGTGGTGACTCCATTCATTTGTTAAATCTAACTATAGATTTTTGAATCTATATGTTATGATAGTATCTAAAGAATCTTTTCATGAAGGAAAATATTGAGTACCTAGTAGTATTATCCTTCAGAATATTGATATAAGGCAAAAAAAAGTTATCCTTTAAACTTACTTTATTCAGATCAATGTAATCAACACACATTCAAACTTTTTCATCTTTTTTGAGGACTAGAATTATGTTGCCAACCCACTCTAAATACTTGACCACCTTCAAAAAAACTTGCATAAAATTGCTTCTTTACCTTTTTCTTAATCTTCAATAATATTTCGAGCTTTCTCTGTTTCAATTTCTATTGTATCAATTTACACCCTGGCTTTGAAGGCAACTTGTGTTCTATTATCTCAATGCTAAGCTTGAATATATCTTAGTAAAATCAAGTAAACACATCCATGAATTCTCAAAGTAGATCATTTAACCTTTACCTGTTAATTGATGCAAGTGATGTGCCAACTTTAACTTCATTTTATCTTTATCATTCCTAAATTTACCAATTATATAGCTTCTTGATGAGACCAATTGGTTTCTTTTCTTGTTTAATTAACTTTATTAAATCAAGATGCATAATGTAATATTCTGAGTCAGCTTTATATCAAGTTCACCAACATAAATTGAGCATTTAAAATCAAATCCTAAATTATTATCATGATAATCATTATATTTATTTAAGAACCTGAAAATGAATGAAATTGAAAATATTGGCAAAATGTATTGGCTTAACAAGGAAAATGGAAAATGATAAAAAAAAATGGATTAAAAATGCATCTTCCTAATCATTTTATTGAAATAATAACAAATAAATGGATAAATAAATGGCCAATACATAAAAGACCTCCCCAATAGTTTTTGGCATAAGCAATTAAAGGTTAAAATTACATTGATTCAATTTTAGATGTAGTTGCCATCTCTATGGCAATCTAATTTTTCAACTTGTAGTTTGGAAAAACATGGATGAACAAATTCTTTTTCCTCGTAACACTTTCCTTCATCTATTGCCTAAATAGATAGCTCAACAAAAGCTTCTTCCAACATGGACTCTTTATCACAAACTTTGGATGAGTTAGGATACATGTACCCTCTTAATTAAAAGATGTCATAAAGATAATGTATAATCATTTATCTAGATTCTAGTTTATAGCCACTGAGATTTGCCATTTTTTTCTCTATAAGCATCTTTCTTCTCCCTCATACTGTCGACTTATACACTAGGTCAAACCTTTCCTTGTTCTCTATTATTGTTTGAGGCTCCCTTATTCCTTATAAATTTTTGCCAAGCCCAATCTTAAGATCCCAACCCTTCATGATGACCTATTTGATGACTATCTTGTGGTTGCAATAAGCACGACAAATATAGCTTAGGTCCCTCACCTATATAGGTGGCATTAACAAGTTCAAACTATCTATAAGAATGTTCCAATACTTCATTCACTGTTTTCACATACAAGATATTCATAGGTTAGATCACCAATAAATCCTCCTTTTTAGATATAATAATGAGTTAACCTTCGACATTGAACTTAATTTTTTGATGTGAATGGCACATGTTATATAGATCCATGGACACTCCAACAAATAACTATATAAGAGAGATATGCATCACCTAGAACTTCTCATTGAAAACGTATAGCCTAATTTGTAAGGGTACATTAATATCTTCTAAAACTTCTCATATAGTCCCACCAAAAGCTCTAACATTAATATGGCTAATCTTTACATAGGACACATCAATAAACAACCTAGCCAATGTCCTCATAGGTATTACATTGATTGCGAAGCCATTGTCGATGAAGACTTTAGCTATGGTATGACTTTACACTTTATAGTAATATATAAAAGCCTTAGTGCTTCCTTTTCTCTCAAAAAAGATTTCATCATCACTAAAAGATATATAATTGAACACTACCAAATTATCAGCTAAGTGGTTCACACATTTCACAAACACATTATATGTCACATAAACTTGGTTTAACACTTTAACCAATTGTTACGATGCAACTCAAAGCTTAACAATAATGATAGCAATAAAATTCAAGATAACATTTTGTTTAACTGTTCTACCATAGAATACTCGTTATGCTTTACAAGTTTCAAAAACTTGCATGCTTTTTTCTCTCTTTCAAGCTTTTGGAATTTCTTCTTAAAAACTACCATATAACTATTTTAATCTTTCTCTTATCTAATTTTGACCTTTTTTTTTGGCTTTTTTCAAATCTCTTGAGTATAACACCTTAATTTTAAGTTATTCTATCCATACCAATTATAGTGGCAGTATCTGGTTTTGACACAATCTATTTTTACCCTTGAACTACGATATTATAGTTGTATCTCTAAAGTATAGCCTTCTCATCTTTTTGTTGGAAGAAACTGAAGACCTTGAAAGTCATTGGTTTGTGAAAAAGTTTGTCTATAACCAATTTTGGCTTCTCATTGTAATAGATTGTCACAAACTTAGGCATAAATTTTAAAGGTATGTAAATGGTGGACACGTAACCATCTCTCAAAGTATCTTTTTTTTCATAAATTTTATATGATATGAGTCTATTAATTTTTACACTTATTGGTAAAACTAATCAGAAGTCTCAATGAAGTAGCCAAAAACTCCATTATGATATTTACATGTTTGGTTCCAAACACATCTTTCATGATAAGTATGTTGATCCACCGAGTGTATCATGTCAGCCTTGTACAAAGCATCGAATAATTAATTGAAATGAGTCTTAATTTCTTCTATATTCTTTTTCATATGATGATCTTGGCCTTTACTTAAAGCATTTACAATACAATTTAGCAATTCATTACCACTAACATTTGGTGCATCTTTGTTAAAATTAATAAGCTTGACCTTAATAACACTTTGTACCTTATGCTTCAAAGCAATACAATTCTCTATTGAGTGATCGAGATTCCTAAAATAGTAATCACAATGTTCAATGAGATCGTACCACTTGGAATATGATGCTTTAATGGCTCTAAATGAATAGTAACAAGTAGATAGTTCTTCACTAATTAAGGAAATAAGTTTGTATCGATCATTAGGATTTAATTAAATGTAAGATTTTTTTGATTGTTTTATGGTCCTCTTGTACCACTTATTGGGTTACTAAAACATAAAGTTACTCTTACGATTGGTGTGGTGGTATGATTATACATGTTAGCAATGGTCTAAAAGTTGGTCAGTAAGCGAAGTGTAAGTTGGTTATGAAATGAGTTCATAAGGAACTAGTGTAACATTATTAATGATAGGATAATAGGCAGGATAAACTTGTTGTGGATATATGGCATAACTTTTAAACTGCTTCCCCTCAAAGCTCAAGCTCAAAGCTCACAGCTTGAGCTTCACTCTTTTTTTTTAAACATTCTATTTTTTTTTATTTTGGTGGTCTATTTTCCCTCAAGCTTGCTATTCTTAATGGCATTTTCAATAATATCACCTAAGATCACCATGGCAGTGAAGTTCTCTATTGCATTCCCTATCATCTCCTATAGTAAGTCACTTTCAAGGTACTAATAAATAGTACCATGATTTCTTTCTTAGTTAAACGTAGTTGGACTTGAGTAGCCATATTACGTCACCTTTGATTGTATTCTTTGAATGACTCAATCACCTTCTTTTTCATGCTCTACAAAAAAAAAGACGATCAAGAGCCAAATTTATGATGTAATGATACTACATAACGAACACTCTAGCAAGTTTTTCTATGAGTGAATTTGAGTCCTATCTAGTTAGACATACCACCTACCAACTAAGCCAATGAGGCTATCCTGAAATATATGTATAAGTAATTTATCATCATGTGTATAGACTATCATTTTTTTATAATATACAGTGACATGGGTTATTGGCATTTTATACCATCTTACTTTTCGAATATTAAGACTTTGTGCTTCGATGAAATCACTATATCTAGTACCAAATAGAGTTTGACTACATCCATAAAATCATAGAAATCCACCCATTTTATGGCTTGCAACCTCTTCTCTAGCTAGTTCATCTTCTATTTAAATTTTAAGTCTTCTAATGCTTTAATTGCCTTTAGCCTCAATTTTTTTTTCTCTCTGGATCATCCAAATTGGTTACTTAAATTGGTTTCACTACTTTTTTTCTATAAAGACAAGATTAGTGTAACTTTACAATTGCCCCCAAATGGATGCAAATGGCATTCCTGGATAAGTATATGTTCTAGGTATGCAACTTTATGAATGTTATGAATCATGCAAAGGAGTGAAAAGAAGCCAAAAAATAGGTTAATTAGCACAATATAAGGAAAAATAGATAAAATACAATATATATAAATAATAGTATTATTTCTAAGCTTTAGGTTAATTTTAAAGGTAAAGGAGATATGATTCTACCTATAAGTTTAGCCCATAAGATTTACTATATGTTGTTTAGACTAAATTTAAAAGTTTCCAAATTGTTCCTCATATCATTATCCATGACAGACTTTACAACAAAACCATTCATTTTTCTTCAGACTTAGGCTTTGGCTATTCATTTTGGCCAAACTCCTTGATTAAAGCTTGATTGTTGAAATGAAGATTCAAAAATGCATTCTTTTTACACTTAAAATAGCTCTTTATCCATAAGTACAATAGCAATGCATACCCCAAAAGGTGCCATTTTCGCTTTTGGCAATAATAGCTCAGAGACCTGATTGTTTCAACTAAAATTGTAGATAAAGGATCGCAACCTTTCTCTACATGCTAAAAGAAGTCGACTACTTCTATCTCTATGTAACCCAAGACTAGGAAAAACCATCGTACCATATACGGCTAAAGCAAACATACACATTCCTTAGTCGTCATTTGGGTGCTTTGTGATGAAGGCATGAAAAAATTCTCAAGGTAAACAAATATATTTGCTTTTTTCTCGTACTTGTACATTTACAACTAATTTCTTGCGGACTCTCATAAGATTGGCTAATTTATTACATCTAGTTTCTACTTTCCAATATATTTTTTGTTTGATGATTGAAGATGCAGACCCATAATTATAGAGTATTCTTTTATGGTCAGTGTCATGTTGACTTCATTGAAGATAAAGTATATATATAAAGAATTCCAAAATTGGACAACTACTCTGATTAAGGAGTTTTTAACCACCAGTGAAAAGAGATGTGCAATATGACCATACTTTTGGCAAAAAGTTTGCTATCTTAAAGGTTATGTATTTTCATATATCTAACAAGTCTTTTAGATCATTTTACTTAAGGCACAAACAAACTTCTTTTAGCAAAGTGAAAACATAGCCAAATGGTAAACAATCATTCTCTTTCTATTGAGTTCTCTCTAATTTAGCATTCAGATCATTAGGTGACTTACACTTGACAAATATGGATGTGACACAAACTAGACGTTCAATGAACTCCATGTAAGCTTTTGTTGGAAATGTCTTTAAGGCAAATATTTTTATGCAACTTTTGAATGTTATGAATTGTGCAAAGAAGTGAAAAGAAGCCAAAGCATGGGTTAATTAGCACAATATAAAGAAAAAATAGATAAAATACAACATATATAAATAACAGTATTATTTCTAAACTTCGAGTTAATTCTAAAGGTAAGAGAGATATGGCTTTACCTACAAGTTTAGTGCTTAAGATTGACTATATGTTGTTTGGACTAAATTTAAAATTTTCCAAATTGTTCCTCACATTATTATCTATGACAGACTAGTAAAGCACCCCAATCCTCACCCATTATAAATTACAAACAAAAATTGTTCAATTTGAGCATGAATATTTTGATAGTCCATGCGAAAACATGAAATCTCCTTAAAGCATAGGTATTCTACTTTCTCTTAAAGGATGGAGGCTAGGTATATAGCTTATGTTATGAAACGCATATGAATGACATGATAGTAAATCCTTGAAAATAAATAAAGAAAATCCTTTAAAAGAAATATATTAAATTAGTCTTGGATAACACAAATTTATTTATTCTTAGCAAATCTCCAATGGAGTTGCCAAACTGTCATAATGTATAAATCCATGAACTTATCGCTAAACATAACAAAATGAGTTACCACCAATCTTTCTTATTTAAGTGCAATTGACCACCTAATTGAATCTATCCCCTTTTACAAAAAACAAAAAAAAAAAAAAGATCCCCAGCTGACATGGATCCCTTAAAAGGGTAAATTCTAATCTATGAAATCAAACAAGGTTTGAAAGTACAATTACATATAGGTAAGATTATAGCGCCCCTACAACCCTTCCAAAGGTAGTACCAGTTGATTTCATGTTATCCAAAGTCTCAAAAATCTTATCAAGTAATTAATTATCAAAAATTATTCTCTAATATGTGGGAACAATTTAAGAATTCTCCTTCACTTCAAAAGTATTCAAGTAGACTATTTGTCACGCTTGAAGAGACTCTATCATCATATTCATTAATGTTTTAAAAAAAAACTTAAATTCAATAAAATTATAAATTTTATGGGAATTTTTTTATATTGGAAAACATTTGTACATTTTCCAATATGTTGACAAATTTTAGAAAGAATTCCTCACAATTTGCATAAAATTGTTATTTGCGATGTTTTAGTGTTTTTATCATTGGGAGATTCAAAATTAAGTTTTATGAAATAAGAAAAAGATGACATAAATCACCATTATTTCATTATCAAAAAATCTTCTAATATTTTAGTAAGATTTTTATCCAAAATGTCCTCAAATATGTTGCTAAGATATATAAAATTATTTTCAAGCATTATTTTTTTAATGAATAAGGATTGTTCAATATCGTTAATAGATTTTTATTTAAGATCATAAAATCACAAAACCTTCGAATATGTTGTAACGTTTATATTTCCAAATTTAAAAAATATGTATTTTTATTTATTTCAAAAAAAATTTCAATATGTTTGAAAGGTTTTATTTTCAAAACTTCAAACCTTCCCCAATATGGTTGTGGTAAAGTTTTTTTTTTTTTCAAAATTGGTCTTTAATGTAAAGTCTTCCAATATTGATATGTTTTTTTTTTTCTTTCTAAATTAACCTTCTAAAAATGACATTATTAATTTATAAAATAAATACACAAATAAAATGAAAAAAAAAAAAAAACCTCAAATTTTTATTGCTTAGCTCGACTTCAAGAGTTGTCTTGATTCATCTTCAAATATAATAGACAGCTTCGCGGCTGGATCGCAACTCAGCTCAGTTGGCTCAACAATGGATCAATGCTCAAAATTTGGTTCGAGTGTACTACAAGTTAGGTCAACATGCGGGCTGAGATATGGGTATTGAGAATTTCTTTATCCTTAAACAACATCGTTTTGGCATGAATAAATACCCCTTAATTGAGTTCTTTCTTTAATTAGCAGCTCTTCATTCTTTCTTTGTCCCCAAATTCTCTATCAAATGATTCTCGATGGTCGAATTTTACAACAGATCACTGGAAACTTCAAGGATGGCTAGAATCTGGCTGTAAACTTCAAGAATTGGCCAAAAAATTGATCGAAATCTGAAAACTTACACCAGAATCTAGAAATCTCATTGAAAAGTTTGTTGAAAACAAAAATTTTCATTGAAAACTAAGATTTTCATCAAAAAATTCAAAGATTGTTCGATATCTTTATCAGAATATTTATTCACCTGCCAAAAAATTCAAATCTTTCCAGAAAAATTTTAGAAAATTATAGAAAACCTTCCTTTTGATAGATTTTTATTTCCCACACCAAACTCACTTGGATCGAACTTGAAACAACTTTCAATTCACCGAAATGTCTTAAAATTTTCAATCGAAGCACAGCAATATTACCTTAGCTTGAACTATTACTGCTTAAGAATTTACTCTCAGATTTCCCTTGTGATCATTGTCCTTTGCTGTGTGATTTGCCGAGTATTTATAGAAGTAGATTTTCATCTTAGCAAGAACTCTAGATCGTCAAGGATTTAGCTTAAAAAAAGATTTAGCATTATCATTGAAATTCATATCATAATTTTAAAAACTAGAATTTATGATAAATTATCACAAAAATTAACACTAGCCGAACCTTTCTTTTTCTCAATTTTTTGTTATTTTCATTCTTTTTATTTTGCCTTTTTTAAATTTTTATTATCCAAGACAAAAACATTAAACAAAGATAAGATAAAATAATAAATAAAATAAAATGATAAATAAGAAGTAAAATAAAATAAAGATAAATAAATATAAATATAATGATAAAGATAAATATAAAATAAATATAAATATAACATAAAATTATAAAATAAATATAACATAAAATATAAAAAATATAAATATAAATAACAAAATATGAAACAAAATAAATATTAAATATTCGAGCTTAAAATCAAACTGAGTTCAATCGACTTAAATTTTAAACAAAATGAGGTGTCTAAGAAAAAAAAATTATTTATAAGCTTATAAAGGCATACATTCATGCAAAGGACGAGGAACAAAATCTATTACTTGCATTGCATGATAGAACTATCTCTTTCAAGAAGAAAGTTCATAGAATTTTTTTTTATTTTTTTTCCTTGCTTCTTATATGTTTATTGCCAAATCTATTAGGCAATACGGTCAAGATTATCTTGAATTTTATGGTACTTTAATGTATGCTTCCTTTCATTCTTGACAATGTATGTTGGTTTGTTTTGACAATGTTATTTTATGAGTCATAAGTGCATGATAAGAAAGTAGATGGAAAAGAGATAAAGAATGCAAGAAAATGCATCAATATATCCTTTTTATATTTATATTTATATTTATTAAAAAATAATAACCTGAGATTTAATTAATGTTTTCATGTCAAATGAATTTCTAATTACTTCCATATAAATTGAAAATTATATAACCAAAACATAAGAAAAAGTGAGTCAAACAATATTAAAATCAACTACAATAGAAGCTTGAAATTATTTTTAATGTAAAAAATTACGCTGTTTTTTATATTTAAAATTATCAAAAATCGAACAACAATTACTGAAATTAAAAATTTATTATTTTACTAATATTTTTTATTCCCTAAACTCTTTTTTTTTTAAGAAAATCATAAAGAATAAAACATAGAAAGAACAAAAGAAACTTTGAATTTTCTTTATTTCTTTGTAAATTGCATTTGGATGTTCCAACACAGGTCAGGTAGTTGGACAGATCTCTTCAACCCCAATTTCTGTTACCCATGGAGTTGGGTTCTGTCATGTCAACATTTTTCAGTGTATAAGACATCGACAAACATGCCTCCTTCAATGTTGGTGAAATCATCCACTTATTTTTATCCTCTTATAAATTTATCAATTTAAAATATGATAAAATGATATAATATAAATATGATATAAAAATAAAAATAATAGTTTAAAATTTTAATAATTATTATATATAAATTTAATAAAAAATATATTTTATATTAAATTTTTATATAAACTATAATAAAAATACATAAATTTTAATATTTTATATAATATAAATATACAAATCATAAAATTATTTTTTTTCTCTTCTAAATTTTGAGATCAAAATGAGCAGAGCGTAACATTTTTGTTATCATTTTTTTTTCTCGTGGTGAACCGCACGCGCACCGAGTTGCGGCACAATAGTACTGTACACTAATTTCTAATCTTTTTCACAAAATGACATTTAAATTTGAAAGTTGGATAAGACTTAAATATAGTTATTTATATATAGTTATATATATTTGTGTAATTCCATAAATTCCCCTATAAAATGATGACATGCATTAAAATTACTTACCTCAATAATAACCCACCCTTAAATTCCTATATCTCGTGTCTCCCTCAATGTTAAAGTTAAAAAATAACATTTAAATGTTAAATTTTAAAAAATATTTAAATAAATCATCAAACTTTCTCAATAATGAAAATAATTTTTTTATTTTTTTTAAATGTATCATAAAGAACATGGTTCATTATATTAACCCCATTCGTAAAATTAAAAAATTTTATTAATAATATATTAAATAAATTTTTATTTTTAAAATAGTATTTCCTCAAATATGTACCATCCAACTCATCCAAAAAACTTAAATATTTTTTATAAATTACATCATCCAATAAAAAGATTTTAAAAAATGAATATTTTATAATTTCAAGGTTCTAGTTACGAATAAAATAAATGTTCATGCAATAAAAGATCATCCAAATAATTTCATGCAATAAAATATCAATGATGTATTTTCGTTTTTAGTAAATTTTGAGACCTTATTTGAATATTATCCCTAAAAATAATTAAAATCATGGTAAATGCGAAATCATCGAGGTTCGGGTTAGATTTGCCGATTACAATTGAGATATCTCGTTATAGACATGATCCGTACCAGTCTTCACAACCTTGAATAGTGACTCCATATTTTGATACAATAATAGCAAACTAGTTGTGTTGGACATGGGAACTAAGAGCTAAGAGAGAGTGGGAAGAGTGAACAAAGTACGATCCAAGACAAGATATGATGTAGGCGTGGGGAGGAGGGCTCATGCAATAACATTGTTGCCGAGTCAGTTTCAACTAAATATATATTTGCAAATTGCAAAAGGTCCCGTCTTCTATGTAAACTCTTTACCTTTGTTCCTTTGTCTTTTTCCCTCCCACCTAACTCTTTCTTCTCCAATTTTCATTTTCTTTAAAAAAAAAAAAAGATTTTCTTCATCATTACTCTAACATGTAATGTTAAAATATTGAATTGGAATACATACTAAGTTTATTTTTATTAATATTCTTTCAAAAGTTTCGCAAATATATCTATCCATAAGCTCTGAAAATACAAACAATCAATTAAATATTAAAAAATATTGGATCACTAAACATCGATCTAATTTAAAATTAATCAACAACAAATGAAGGGTTCAATTTGAATATAACATCATAGAACAAATGTAAAATAATATCATTTTAAAAAACTTTCATCAATTGTAAATGAAGATAAAAACTTATCATATGATAAACTTAAAAAAAGAGTATAAGATAAAAATCATGAAACAGAACTTGAGTTTAATATCATATTAAAGATTTCAACTTGAATATAAGATAAAAAAAAAAAAAACTTAAAAATTAATAGATATGAAATAATATTTTTAATAATATTATAAAAACAAAAGATTAATTCTAATGTCAAGTTCAAAGAATTTCACTTGTTATCAAGATATATTTCACATAAAAAAAATTAGATACTAAACGAAAAATGAAAGATACACAAAATATTGACCAATATTGAAAATTTTGTAAAGAAGATTATGCATTATCGAGTTATACAAGTTTAAAAAATAAAGATAATCGTCAGTGGCTATCATTCTATAAACCTGCTAAAACAATGTTGTTTCATAACATTTAGATATCATGTTGGGTGAATATATGTATTGCCTAACTTCAAGATCATGATTCTTCCCCTTTTTATTTAAATTTTTTATTATTATAGTTTTTATTATTTTTATGAAAAAAAGTATGCTATAATAGTGATATGCCACTTTAAGCTTACATCACAAACACTAAGAATGTCGAATATGACTCAGATACCCCACCACTATTTGCCACGTGTTCTCCACCTCTATCTTTCTTGCTTTTAGAATTTTAATTGTTATAGTATTATTCTTAAAATGCAAAAAAATAATAATAATAAATTTCTATTTTTTTCTCATGCGCTTGAAGCATAATATATGGATAATCATAATCATGCATGAAAGAATAACTTTTTATGAACTCAATACGGTTTTATGTCACCGCATCAAATCATCATCATCACACGTCAAATATAGATTCATTAATAAATATATATATATGATTATAATTTGTTATAATTTTTCATTTTTATCGTAAGGGAAAATTTTCATATTTATCATATGTCTTTTTGAATTGTTTCAAAGTCATCCTTCTTTAGCAGAAGAACAAAAGTAAGTATCATATGAAACCAATTATTACTAATGAATTTGTCAAAAAAATCATTACTAAAGTATAGCCTTGCTAAATTTTTTGGTGGAAACCTTGCTAAACTTGGCTAAAAGCGTAGTTGATTTAATTCCCTTCTATATGGTTTGGGTTGAAAATGAAGAAATTGAAAGAAGGTTTTCTTTTCTTTTCTTTTTTGTTAAAAGTATTTGAGATTGAGCAAAGAAATTATAGCTTAAAAAGATGGATCATAAATGTTTAGATTTAAATTTTAAATTTATTAATTATCTTCTTTTAAAAATAATTATATAAATAAATTGAATCAAGTTTCGGGTTTGTAAAAAAACCTTTATCATATAGGAGTATACAACTTTGTAATATTTTCCCTTATCTAGCTAGCTTTTCCAAATGAAATTGCCTTTAGTAAAGCAACATATTGACACACCCACGCATGCCAAACATATATGGTTAGTGCCCTCCAAACCATTATAAATATAAGCCAACTCCTAGCTTTTCCTTTAGGGAGAAACACAAAACACTTCCTCAGGTGTTCTTCCTCTTCCTCTGTCTATTTTCTTCTCTTTCTTCCTTTTCAAAACTGCAACTCTCCCTTTTTGCTGAGTTTTTTTTTTTTGTCCCAATAACTAAGAAAAAATGGAGAAGTTGAGATGTTGTGGCAACTTCCTTGAGAACTCCAAACCTTATTTTGCGATGATTTCATTGCAATTCGGGTATGCCGGTATGAATATTATCACCAAAGTTTCACTTAACAGAGGCATGAGCCACTACGTCCTTGTTGTCTATCGCCATGCTTTTGCCACTGCAGTCATAGCTCCCTTTGCTTTGATTTTCGAAAGGTTTGAAGATTGACATTCAAATTCAATATATATACAAAAGAAAAACAGTTAATATGTGCTGAATTTTACTATGTTTTTAACATTTCAGGAGAGGACAACCAAAGATAACATTCCCAATTTTCATGCAAATATTTATCCTAGCTCTTCTTGGGTTAGTTTTTTCTGGAACCCTTTTCTCTTTCATGCATAAAATTTTGCTTTAGGATCTTAAATTTAAGCAAAGTTATTGTTTCCTGATACCAAAAACAGGCCTGTGATTGATCAGAACTTCTACTATGCTGGGTTGAAATATACATCTCCAACTTTCTCATGTGCTATGAGCAATATGCTGCCTGCAATGACATTTGTCATGGCTGTTATGTGCAGGTATATATATAATTTTTAGAATAGATTTGGCTAATTAAAGCTAACTAATGAATTGACTGATTGAAATTGAATTTTTGGTTGGTTTGGAATGAATATTTATATATAGGATGGAGAAGATTGATGTAAAGAAAGTGAGATGCCAAGCAAAGATAGTGGGAACAACAGTGACTGTGGCAGGGGCAATGTTGATGACATTGTATAAAGGACCCCTTGTTGAATTATTTTGGAGTAAGAATATCCATCCTAGGCAATCATATGTCACTGACACTACTGGAACTACTGACAAAGATTGGATCAAAGGCTGCATCCTCCTCATCATTGCCACGCTTGCTTGGGCTTCGCTCTTTGTCTTACAGGTAATTAGTTGAACAGGAAAAAAATTTTAGAAAAAGAAATCCCAACAAATTAATTGATTAACTTTGATGGTTTGTTTAATTTTATCATTTTCACCAGGCAAAAGCGTTGAAGACGTACAAGAATCATCAACTTTCTCTAACATCATTGATGTGCTTTGTGGGCACTCTTCAAGCTATTGTTGTGACATTTGTGATGGAGCGCAAGGCCTCAGTTTGGCAAATTGGTTGGGACATGAACCTCCTTGCTGCAGCCTATGCTGTAATAACTCTTTCTTTATCTTTTTTCATCTCTGCCTCTTTTCTATACAAACATGAAAAAGTGATCTTGGAAGTCTCAAATAAATTTAAAAAAAAAAAAACTTTTCCGATTTTTTTAACTTTTTAATTTATAATGTTTATAGGGAATTGTGACATCAAGCATATCATACTATGTTCAAGGACTGGTGATAAAGAAAAGAGGTCCAGTATTTGCCACTGCTTTTAGCCCTTTGATGATGATCATAGTTGCAATCATGGGCTCTTTCATCCTAGCAGAAAAGATTTTTCTTGGAGGGTAATATTTAATTTCTCTTTCACACCCTTTTTTTTGCATGCATGCATGCTTTCTTACATATATGCTTGTACAGCTGTTTTTCACTTGTATCAGCTGCTTTATCTTTAGATACAATTTTGTACTTCATTCCATATTCAATGACAACTCAAATATTATTGGCATGCATCAGTATTTGTAAGATTTAATCAAATTTAAGTCCTCTTTTGGATTGTTTAATTGCAGGGTGATAGGTGCCATTTTGATAGTAATAGGGCTTTATTCAGTGCTATGGGGAAAGCACAAGGAAAACAAAGAGAAAGAGATTAAGGAGGAGATCCCAGAACCAATTAAAGATATCCTAGCAAACCATGGCAACACCATCTTGGTGATTGGAGATATTGAAGCAAATCAAGTTGAACTGCAAAAATCAGAAGCCAATAACAAGCTTTCAGCAGTTGCCATAACCATGCCAATGCCAGAATCCCCCTTCAAAGCCAACCAAGACCAAAAATAATTCAAGTTTAATTTTCAATTGGGAAATTTTGTTTCTATCATTTTTAAAATATGCAAGATAGATATTATGTCATATATGGGGCCCTTTTTTTCTCTGATTATTATAAAAGTAATGTTGTAAGCTAATGCTTTTGTAAGGAGCCTGTTCTGAATGAAAATATGAGAGAATCCCAGAATCTCTTTTTCTTTTATGTGATCAGAATTTGTTTGTGTCTTAAATAAAAAGGAAACTTTTTGGTTGGGAATTTGATTTGTCATCTGATTATACATATGGCAGAATCTCTGACGTCTGATTCAGATTTCACTAATGTATGCTTGCTAGTGGTTAACCTTTTTTCTGTGTTAATTGAGTCACATATTGGCAAAAAAATGTTCTAAAAGAATCATAATTGCATCTTTTTGTCTTGAATCTGATGCTTCAATTTTCTAATTCAATGAAACAAATTAATTTTTGTTCACCAATAGCTGACAGACAGATACAATTTGGGTTCAATTGTTTTCAACTTTGTTCATGTTCTCTCCAATTTATTGGAATGAATAAAAGCATAGATTCAGGTGGCTACTGACAAGCAAATTAAATCACTTTCAAACATTATATTCCATAGAACAATGGGGAGGGGTTCTTTATCATATGGTATCATATATGGATATATAGTTATTTACAAGAGAGAAATGATCAAGAGTCCAAAAAACATATATTATATTATATTTATTATATATATATATATCCATTAATCAATGTTCAATCCCTAACAGATTCAATTATCAAGTATATATATTTAAAAATATATATTTCATACTCAAAAAATTCGATTCGAATCTGATTTTTTGAATTAAAAAAAAGGAAAAAAAAAGTCTATTTTATATGCATAACATCTTCATTAGATTTGTGGTACAAGAATTACTTCCAAGAGAATTCTTATCTTCTTCCAAATTGAACTATGTACCAGCTAGTAGACAGTACTTGACGTAGCACCAACAGCGATGTATATATATTCCAAGAATTGATCTGCCTCCCATCAGCCAAACTATTGACAAGTATATATATCACATTAGCATCTTCATTCTTCAATCTGTATGCAGATTTCAAAGATTTAGCATCTTAATTAATTATATTCTTCTTTCTCATCAATCCTCATTTTGATCCACACCTGATTGATTTATCATCTCAAAGGAGCTGTTTCCTCACAAGAATTTCTTCCCATACTACATTGCATCCAATGGAAGAAAATTTTGGTCAAAGGCAGTCCTCCTTTGTCTTTTATAGGATAAAACTAAAGCCTCAAACCCCCCACCCCTTTCTTTTTTCAATTTTTCTAATCAAAGATCCCAACATGCATAGAATAACGGAGCTGCATTGAGCATCTGTTGCTTCGAAAAACGACAGAAGCTAGTGATTAATGGTTAAATGCTCATTATAAAATCCGAAGTTTGCAAAAAATTTTTTATTTTGATCATTTTAGGATTCCAACTTTATGATTTTGATTACTTGAGAAAAATTAGTAATTTTTGTCATGATAGGTTTCATTTTTTTGATCAATTTTCTCCGACTAGTTAAAAGTATATTTGGATGGATAGTTAAATTAAAATCAACGATGACGGTAAAATTAGAATTATTGATAGGATACATGTATAAATACAAATATAATAATGACAGTGAGGTTAAATATGAAAGTAGATTAACATAATTAAAAATCCTCTTATTTTTTCAATTTTATATTAAGATAATCAAATGTTCATAAAATCTTGTAATGCACTGGATCCTTCCCCTCCAACCTCCAACTGAAGCGATAGTGAGGTTTGGGCCCCCAATTGTACACTAAGGTTTCATTTATTTCGCGAAAAATAAATTTTTGAAAAATATTTATATTTTTTTATTTGAAAGATATTTTTTATTATTTGGATGAATTAATGAAAAATATTTTCAGTTCGTTTGGTTATTTTTTAAAAAATCTGGTTTTTTTAAATAATATTAATATAACTATTTAAAATATTAAAAATTATTTATTATTAAAGTATATTGAAATTATTTATTATTAAAATTATTAATATTCAAAAATAATTATATTGTGATAACAATATTTAATATTAAAATATTATGTAAATATAAAAAATACTTAAAATAAAACTATTTATTATTCTTTATATTATTTAGTAAAATTAAATGAAATATATAGTAGTAATCATAATATTCCATAAGCACGGTTCCAAATTGATAAATTTAAGTACTTTCTGTGACAAATTCTAGCTTTTGAAAAGATGGTTTCATATTGCAGCATATTTGTTAGTGGCCAACTAGCTATAGCTAATGCTTTTTTTTTTTTTTTTGGTTGTGTGTGGTTGCCAAAGAATATCTCCATAACTCTTATTCTTTGAATCTCTTTGGCTCACATCAATTTCTTCCATGATTCTCATATTCTGTCCACACAAATATTCTACAATTAAGATATGCATGCCTCTCATCCTTCTTATCAACTACTATAGTGATTTAAAAGGTCTAATGATTTTTTTAAACTTTATTCTATGGTGGTTTGTTAACAATCTTAAGTTTAATTAGAATTAAAACCGAATCATTTGAATTAAAAATTTCGCACTCTACTGTCAGATTACACGGTTGTTTAATCTGAAATTATTCATTATTCAATTACAAGAATTTACCTTGGCAAAGAAAAAAAAAAATGTGGAAAAACGTAGAACAGAACTAAGAGGTTTTAGAATCTTTAAACTCAGCTATTTTGCATATCATACTAAATATCCCATTACTTGAACATCTTCCAAATTCTAGTTTGGAGGCAGAAATCTTTGTTTTTCCTTTTCTACTTTGCCTAACAAATATTCGAAGTACTGATTCTTTGAACTGAACATATCAAATAATCAATGATTCTGGGCTGCATTTAACAATGTCAACTTGCAAATATTTCATTGTTTTTATTCTACAAATGATTCTGAAGTAGAAATGCCATTAACATGTTCATACTAAGCACAATCTGACTTAATTATCTCTCAAAAATCTTTTGATAACTGATCAAGTCTTTGTTCACATTTTTTTTTCTTATTTTCTGTTACATATGAAGGAAGATTCAATTAAGCTACATTATGAAAGAAAACTTTCTTCTGTACCGTAAATCTCACTGCTCGACCATGTTAGGATTCGAACCTGAGATCTCCAAAATAAATTACTAGAGTATATGATTGCGACTTTGGTTTTTTTTTTTTTTTCTTCTTCTTTTTGGTTCCATAGTGCTTTTGTAAATATCATTAAGTGAAACCTATTGGAGATGTCATAATAATCCACTTGGAAGGATTAATATTAATCTGCATGGAAATCACTAAAGTATATATATGATTGATACTTCTCTGATAGCGATGGATCGGTTCTCCACATACAATAATAATTTAATTAATTATAATTTTCTCTAGATAAGATGTTTCTTCTAGCATGTAAGACTCCATTGTTCAACTTAATGGAGAAAACTCAACTAACCTCAATCTATGTTTTAGAATATTAATTTATTCCTAATGCATTCTTAACAACTAAGGATTAGTTTACAGATGTTTTATGTGCCTTTGCCCTTTAGCTTTGCATTATTCCTTGAAGTTTCCACAAAAATGACATAAATATTTATCTAAGTACCACATGTATAAATTAGTTCATTTTGATAAGAATTTTTGGCTACACAAAGAGAACCTTATTCCAACTCATAAATTACACACGTCAATCACAAGATATTTTTTGAACTTGAAAACTCCAAGATGGATATTAAGAATCTCAAACCCTACCGTTATTTTTGAAAGGGTGATGAATTTTGTGTTCTTCATAAATTCTTCGACTTAAATATTAATTTAAACAAATAATTTTTTTATATTTAAAATTATCAAGGATTCAATCTTAAGTACTGTAATTAAGAATCTAACATTTTATTAAAAAATTACATGGCGGCTCTTGGCTTAAACCAACAATACTTGTGGAATCTGATTTGTTGCAAAAATATATAATTGGGGAAATGATGAATCCCTCACTCTATATATATTTCTTTCAAGTGGAGAGTTGAGACTTATCTTAAAGGAACCCACATTTTATAATGCTCCAGAATCAACTTACTATATAGCATGAATCATGATGTCAACCTTGCGAGAGAATTTATGCTTTAATATGTCATTATTTCTCTTTTAGATTCTTTTATCTCATAAGATTCATAAGCATTCTTTTCTGATCAATATTTATCCATTAAATTTTCCAACATCTAAAATATCAATGGCCAGTTTCCATGTAGATAGAATTACAAATCCACATTCTTATTTAATTTCTAAAGAAAATTTTAAATAAAAATATATGATTGTGGATAGTTGTTAACGATAGAAAAATTAAATAAGTGAATAAAAATAATAGCAATGAATTTGGCATTGAAGCGTGAAGTATATTTTTTTAAAAGTAATTATATTTATATGATATAACAAAATTTCAAAACTTTTCAAGCAAAAATAGTGAAAATGATTATACATAAAAATTTATTTATATATAATTGATGAACAAATATATATGTTCTTTTAATAAATAACCATATCAAATTGTTTAAATAGTTATAACTCTTTTGTTATTAACTAGTATAAACAAATATTTCTATTTAAACATAATTATTCACTTAATAGTTGTAGATCTTTTGTTACATAATTATTTTAAACAAATGTTTCTTACTTAAACATAATTATTCAAACTATGAATAATTAATACAATATTAAATTGCATAATATTCTAAACTACCAACAATCCACATTAGTTTGGAATATTAGTGCTTAATTTTTTAAGTTTTACACAAATAACTATTATGAATATAAGAATTTATCTCTCTATTTAAACATTCAGTTAATATATATAGTATATATCTTAGAATTCTAACAAATTTGATGGTATCAATAGATTAAACCCCAACTCCTAGTGTTATAATTGAATACATAACATACATAACACTTACTTATTCTTCTATCAGAGGTTTATAATGATTTTAACACATTATTATTATGTACTTATCTTATTCATAAACATTTAGAAAAGAGATCCCATTTTTTTTTTTATTAAAGCGACACTACTTCTATATTTATATAGGTAGTGTTTTCTTAAGGTCTCCATTACTTTAGATATTTACATATTAAACTTCATTAAAAGTATAAACTCAATCTTCCCACACAATAGATCACCTTAATTTTTAAAAACTGAAAGGGTTTTATTAATGTTTAATAAATATATAATAATAACTTATTTTTACGTATTAAACTTTATAATTAGAGATTATTAATTCAAAATTGAGTCTCATTATTGGTGTCTAACAGTATGGATTTAAACCCATTTCACTTGTAATGCTACTAACCAAATATCTTGAAATTAAATTTTTTATGGTAATTACTCCCACTCAGATTTAATCTCTAATATAATCACTTTAATGTCTAATCCAAACTTTTCATTTTGCATATTATTTATATGCTCTAGACGTTATTGTCTCATTTTGTCATTGTAAAATATAGTTAGCATTAGTTGTGACCACAACTCTATACATATTAATATAAATTTCAACCATTATATTTTCATACTTTTATCCATCTTTAATACAATTATATTTCTAGTAGAATTGGATAAAATGAATAAATAGATCAAGCCATTTTAGTCCTTATAAGATATTTAAAGACTTTTTTTAATGACTTTCTTTTAATAAATTGTACTAAAATTATTTGTTTGTATAATTTACATATAGTAAAATTATACCAAATTTCATAACCCTATGATGACAAATTTTTTATTCTTTTGTTTCTTAAAAGTTATACGAAACCATCACCCCCTCCATGTGAAAACGTTCATTTTTCTATTAACGAATACATCATTCAATTATCAAGATATCATATATATTTAATTAATTTGTTATTTCATTTATCTTTTCACTGTGATTTTTTTTTTTTTAGTAGGAGGCCTCCAAATCCACCATTTGTGAAAGTTAACATATCTTGATATTTCTTTTCATAAAAGTTTTTAAATTTTATTTCAATTTAGTGTGAGAGCATACATTAACAAGTATTATATGTCAACTACAATTAGGGCTGTAAATGAGCCGAGCCAAGCCGAATAGTGAGAAGCTCGAGCTCGAGCTCGACTCACAACTCGGGGCTCGATACTCAGCTCGAGCTCGATTCGTAATCGAATTCGAGCTACTTGAGCTCGCTCGATTAAGCTCGATTAATATGTAAAAATAAGCTCGATTCATATACTCGACAAAAGTTCGATTATTCATGCTCGAACTCGGACTCGAAATATTTTATTAATTAAAATAATAAAAATATATTTAAATATAAAAGCTCGATTAGGCTCGCGAGCTACTCGAATCAGATATAAGAATACTCGAATTCGGCTCGATCGATAAGTCGAACTACTCGAGCTCGAGCTCGAATCGACAATAATCAAACCGAATTCGAGTTTTTTTCGAATCGAATCCGAGTAGCTTGCGAGTACTAATGTATCATTTACACCCCTAACTACAATCACCCTCAAAATTATTTTTTTTAGTAAACTCATGCTTTTATAGTCTATTTTTGATACTTTCATAACAACTTATGGATATTTATTAATCTATTTCATCATGGATACTATTAACCATTTTATTACCATGAGCAAAATAATATCCATCACCGAAATGGATTAAATGGCATTCATCTTTCTATTTTAAAAGTTTTCATGTTCACAAAATCTTTGAATCGTTCATAATTTTCCAAAGTAAATAATAATATAATTTTATACTTTCACTATATCTCAAAACTTTTAATAAAATCATGATATAATAGATCATTTATACAAGGCATGATTATTATCAAATAAAATTGCACAAATATATTACTTTTATGTAAAAACCAACGAAAAAACTATTTGTGTATTATATACAAATAAATCATTCTTAAACTTAATTATTAAGAGCACTATTCATTTAAAAGTGATACCACCTTCTCCATGTATAACTCATTTAGTGAAAGCCAACATCATTATCAAGTCCATACATTAACGGTGCATGTATCGGTTTACACCGGTACCCTTGCCATCAAATTGTAAAAACTTATGTACCAAAGAGACTTGTGCACTTTTATTCTCAATGTTTTGCACATAAATGCCATATATGCTAACAATAAGATAATTGGAGCTTGTATTCAAATAATCACTCATTTTCGTTTTCTTAATATATAGCAAGCCATATGTATGTTCTCCATGTCCAATTCTAGGCTTATGAATGTTTCAATTCATTGCTATATAATTCAAAAAAATTCACAAAACATATATTCAAGTCATGAAATGTGATAACACATGGAACCATAAAATGAATTTTAACATCAATGAGTGATCTTTTTCTTTCATTAAAATTGTCTTAAAATATTTAAAAAATTAATATCCACTTTTAGCTAATATATATAAATATAAGAATGGATATATTCTTTATATATATATATATATATATATATTATTTTACATTGCCAAAATTTTCATGGCATCTCAATTAAACATGACCTCTTTATATGCATTTCTACCATAGTTCCATAGTATCTCCCTTGAAGATCTCTCACAAATGCTATATGCATGGTGGATATATTAAATATAAGTGCATATATTTCACCTTGGATATATACATGGCCATATATAATCATTATATTAATAATGCATACATCTATTACCCAAACTAAATAAATATCATATGGGCAAAATATTGAAGTAGCATACATACATACATACATACATTCATACTTACATACATACATATATATATATTACTACTTTAGTTTTTTTCAACTAAAACATTATTTTATGGTTGTAATAATTTTAATCATATTTTCATAATTCTTCTACTTAACAATCGTCAAAATAAACATAAATTCATGTTTATTTAAGGATTGAAATTTCAATCATGCCTTTGAACAAATAATTAATGTATTTTATTAGCAAATTGTAACAAGCATAAAGCTTAACTAATCAAATTCTCCCCTATAAACATTGCATTTAACTCAAAATATGCATGTTATGACAAGCATGATTAAACAATATAAGCATAAAAGATACAATAGCATCTAAATAACATATGGACTACTTAACCACAAAAAATTCAAAAAAAAAAATATTGGGAGACTTCATTACCGTTCACTTCCATTGTAAACAAAGGTCCCAATGAATGGTCTCCATTTTATAACTATTTATTTTCCAAATTCTCCTTAATATTGAACAAAAGAGATCATTTATCATGTTTAAATCCAAATTTTTTCACCAAATATATATAGAGGTACTATTCTAAATCAACCTCAGTGAATCACATTATAAATCCATGCATAAACCTGCTCTTGACTTATCATCCAATCCAAAAATAATGACAATTTACATGCATATATATCAATTCATCCAATCATGTCTTCATGAAATTCATAGACCGATTTTAACTTTTTTTTTCCATTTTATATATAGCCAAGGTATGATTATTAAACAACTGCCATTCCACTAAAATCCAATTTATACCATGACTAGATGATAAGGGAAAAGTTTCTTGAACATAGAGGGATTCATTTCTTTTTTTATGATTACACTATTCTCCATCTTACCCTTTATATACATTGGGTTTTCAATTCATTAAATTAATTGATAGCTAATTTCAATCAATATGCAAAAAAGTTATGGTACTGTAATCAATAATTAGAAATAGAATTCTAAGCATACACGTAAATATAAGTATTTACTATTAAAAGTTAACAAATTGTTGGATTAGCAATAGTAATTATACTTTACTACCTAATAATTAGAAAGTTAATGTAATTAGTGGTAGTAGTTCATTCAGATAATGGATCTGACCTAGCACACTAACACGCTAAATTATCATGTGGTTTCTTACATTTTGTTTTCAAAATTCTATTATATTCCATAAAAATTTTAGTACTTTATATTTAAATTCCCAAAATGAACAATGGTGGTTTAAGATGAGTGTAGGAGATAAGTACAATGTAAAACTGTTCGTTATAGAATTAGAACTTTGATTTTGAATGAATTTCAATCTCCATTTTTACATTATTATATCTAATTTTTATAAAATATATCATTATAACCAAAAAAATCTCTTTAAAATTCAAAAAAAAAAAAAATTGGAAGCTGTAATTTTTTCCAAATTTTAATTTACCTTATTTAATTGATCATATTAAAGGTAAAAAATAGAAATGAAAAACGAAAAATATTTTCTAAAATTAAATAGGCCCTTCGTTTCCATCTGCTGATTGGTTTTCTTATAGTATTTCATTATATATATTGAGTAATCAGTGAAATCAGCCAAAGCTAGTATTTCTCCTTTAATATTGGTGGTAATTTGGGTGTTGCATTGTTGTCAACTATATTTGCGCCCCTCAATTATGAAGTTGAGTTTTGTTCTTGGTGAGATTTTTGGTGTTTGTTGAATCAATCTATATTGATAATATATAAAGTCTACTCATTCGTTTTCATTTTTTTCGAAATTTTAAATTCAAATCTTAGGAGGATTAGAGGATTTAGATTTTTTTATTGAGAGAATGTTAATCTCGAAGTCATGAATGTGCAATTAAATAGTGTAAAAGTCAGTTATGATAATATTAAACACAATAACACAATATATACCAAAACGATATGATTTAAAATTAACAAAAATTATATATAAATTTAAAAAAACAAAAAAAAAATCTTTATATGCTTGACATATGGACACAAATTATAATACAATAATTTTTTTATTTTACACGTATTTGACATAAAACAAACACAATAAAAATAAGCGAACTAACAAATCTGATAAAAGTGCATTTCATATCAAATAATAGATCAAACATCTTTGATCTCAATGTAAAATGCACAAAATCATAAAGGCTAGGATAGAGAGTTCAACTTTTCTTGTGTATCATTTACAATGCTGTGATAAAAAGAAGTTCAAGGCAATCTAATTACCTCGAGAGACGGAGTCATCCTTAGGGAGAGCAACAAAGTTCAATGGTATTACATTGTTGACCCTAGCACTTTCTCTACGTTCCTTTAAACTTGAAACCCCATGCCTGCCTGAAGGAGTAGAAACCCGACGACTGATTGGTGTTCCAGCCATGGTATTAGTCTGACCCAACGGCTTCTTTGGTCTTGATCCGAACAGTGCCTCTTGCTCTGCAGCAAATTGTTCTTGCAACCGTTTTTGCTCCTGCAAGATAAAGCATAATCAATCAACTTTAGCCAATTTTTTACTCAACTAAAAATCTGCCATCCTCCAACGAAACTAAATGACAACAACAAAAATGGCAAATTTAGTTGTGTAAGCAGATCCAACATAGGGAGTGCATGAATTGGAGAATAGGAATAAAGGCATTTCATGTTCAACCTACATGCTACTTCGATATCATGATGCAAGTTGTATTACATTCAAGTGCATGACAAACATTTAAAATTAGATTATGGAATAAAAATGAGTCCATAATATATAAAAAGGTCAAAACACTTTCATAAACATTTAATGCCATTTCACTTCTTTGATAGAATTTATTCCTTTTCATTTATGAACTTTCCTTTTAAATCTTTTTTTTTCTCTTGTTCTTGTTCTTTGTAGATCAATCTAAACCGTATCCAGTCCAATACAACCTATCCATGACTCAAAGGCAACAGGTTGCACATAATAGTTGATGCAAAGTGTTTCATAAAGTTAAGAACTAAGAAGGAACAATTTGTATTTTAGTGCCTAAGATGTATGGTGAGATAAGTAGCTCTTTAAACCTTGTGAATCGATATGTACCTTAAAGAATTGGTAGTGCAATAGGTTTAAGGTACTGAAGCTATGATGATGCTTAAATAGTAAATATGCAAGCATACCCGAGATCGACGCTTCTCCTCCTCTCTCTCTTGGCGTAGCACAGTATATTCCTCCAACATGTGTAAGAGCGAAGCCTTCAATCATAAATCAGTTTTGAGACCAAAACAATCATAAACTTATTTAAAAATAATAATTATAATCACAAGCCACCTACCTTATCATATAGAAAAGGGATTCCTTTCTCCAGCTCCCATGCTTTTACTTTTGTAGTCAAATTCTCAACAACAGCTATCCAACAAGAAGAAGGTTAAGTATTATACAATGGCCATTCAACACTACTGGTTTATGAATACATTAAGCATGGCAAACCTATCTCCTAGTAAACCTTCATAAACCTTTAAAAACATTAGTCACATGTTTGACAGGCCAAGGAAACCTTGTTTTCAATATGTTCTTCTTCAATTCATAGGCTATCCATGATATTAGTAATGTACTCAATGCAGTTCAAGACATAGAGCAGTTATGTGCATGGCTCCACACATCATAAACATGTCATGTTCCATAGATAGGCACATACTTTCACAGTTAATGTACAAACTACATTCACATTATTTTGATGCAACAATCAAGATGATAAAGTAACTATGGTTCTTTTTAAGCTTCACTACTAGCAATTGAAGCTTAGTTTACTCAGGAAAATTCTCAGTAAAGGCCAAAATGCACAGCAGCTATCAAATAAATGTCTGTATCATGCCCCCAGCTTCTAATTCTAATATTCAATTTTCTCTACTTGAATTGATAAGTTAAATCATCACCCTTCTTTAATAGCTTTGCCGATAATTCAGATATTATTTGTTGATCCTCTTCATAACCTGTTTCTTCCTTCAAGATACAAATGTTTGTAATCACATGATAGCTTAAATCTCACCTTAGCATAACATTCCAAGTAGAAGAGCAGCATTTAACTCTAGAAAATAATTCTGCCTTTTAGAATTAGGAAGAGAAAGTTCTGGAAAGACTGCCAAAAAGTACTTTGGAAGTTGTTAAGAGTTCAAGAAAATCTGTGAGGCTGAAGTGAAATATATGCGTAGGATAAACATAGGAAAGACTTATCGCCTTATCCCACTGCCTAGCCTTCCCACCAAATAAATAAATTTGAAGTAAAATTAACAAAGTATACGAGCCTCATATAAGAAGTTCTAGAGGATTCAGAAAACAAAAAAAAAAAAAAGAAAAACCCTGTGTACAAAAAAAAGTCCTTGTCTTCCAATGAAATAAATAACAGGATAGAAAATACTGCTAAAAGGAAAGTAAACATTAGAAATAAAATTTAAAACTACAAATTTTACATCAAATGCTGAAATATTTGAAATCACAACAAATTACTTTTAAAAAATTAGTTAAATCACATCAATGAAACAAGAATAACCAATTCCCTACTCATTGAAGAAATATATAAATGAATTAAGTGAACGATGACAATATAATGTATTACAAAGAAACAGTCCACAAACAAACAATTCATTATCAGATAGATATTCCACATTTTCTCTTTTGAAAACTTGCATTGCAATAAAGCATGTTTCCTACTAAACAGAAGAAATTAATTTAATACATCAGAGAAACCTATATTATGATGAAACATGATTATAAGCTTACATGGCAATTTGCTGACCAGAATGCGTGCTTTCTCTGCACGTTTCAGATTTTTGTGCACTCCTCTTCCTGCACTATATCGGTTTTCATCCTGTATAAAACAAAAAATAAAATAAAAATTAAGATAAAAAAAATGAAAGGTATAACTCTATAACTGTACATCAATAACTTTCACCTTCTTTAAGCAGTTTACAGATAGCCCATCTAACGACAATATTTCACAGGTTAAAACAATTTTAAAGAGGGGTAGGGGCAATAATGCCAATAACTAGTGCTAAAACTGGTTCAGTTCTGTCTCAATGATAATTTGACTCAAATTTCATATTTCACTGGCTCTTTAGGAAGTTGATTCTTTAATATGGTATTTATAGGGGATTATTAATATTAAAAAAATTATACTTCAATTTTTTTAAGAAAAGTCCCCTTCCCTGAAAATATAACTTTAAACTGGTCAAGATCTGACTTCAAGAAATGTGAACTTTGAAGCACCAGATAAAATTTTATGTGTGGCCAGCCCTCTCTAGATCATAACAACTTAACAGTGATCATGATTTCAAAAAGAAAACATTACACTAAAGCATGCATATTTTAAAAACTACTATAATTTTGGGATATTAGCATATTAACATAAAGATTACATTTTATGCAGCAGAAAATGTAAGGGTGAGAGTCAATCTAAGGATCTCTTAACAGAAATTCCAATGGAACACTGAATGCAGCAGGAAAAATTCCAAATAGTTTCTAAAATAAGATTTACCTTTTCATAGTCATCCAGCCATTTTTCCTCCTCGGATGCATGTCTCCATTTCTCTACCTTGTCCAAAATATCTTTCCGGCTTAAAGCTTCCTGTTTGGCTTTTGCAATCTGATCATCCATGCTAGACAGCAGATTGGACACATCAACATTACCTGCAAAGACATGTTGAAGGAATAATCACATCACATATTAACAAAAATTTCTGCATCAAGAATTGCATCCATGATACAAAAAAAAAAAAATTTTCAAAAGCAAATGAATATTTCCAAAGAACATAACAGAAAACATGCAAAGAACATACACCTCATTATATAGTTATTATGTATGACAAACTATGGGGCACTAAAAATGGAAATCAATTTTCAACATGAAAGACAGACACATTTATAGAAATGCAAACAAATATAGATAATTCAGAAGAAGGAGATAATTTGGTAGAACCAGATTCTATGAGGTTGATAAGAATCTGCCGTGCTGCATCACTGTTTACATCCATATGGACTCCTCTGTAGATTTCCTCAAGTTCATTTTGCCTCTTAAATACCAACTCCTTCATTTTACTACCCTTCAGTACATTTAATCTTTCAACCTCAACCTCAACCTGAAAACAATAACATATATATAAACATTAAGTGCAAAATACAATAACCTCAGAACATCAGCAGTTCTAATAAAATAGAAAAAAAAAAAAAAAAATGTGTTACGTGTTCAATGATATCAAGACCAAGGCATCCTTGTCTGGAGACCTCATCAACTGATCTAGAAATCAATGAAGTAACATGCTCAAATCTCTTTTGCTCATCAGCAGGTGAATCAAGGAGATTCCATAGTTCCATCAAAGTGCTCCCGAGACATTGAAGCTACATGTAAAACAAAATGTTTTAGAGAACAAAGTTTCTGGTGAAACTCACATAGAAATACACAAATTGTTTAATGCTCGACATAAAATTGCAAGAATACAAATAAACCAATTCTCATGTCAACTATAGAGACAGAGAAAAGAAAGCCAATTTTAAAAGTTATTAGATGCCACTCAAAATTTATTAGCCTACAGAAAGAACCTCAATTCTCAACTCCTCTTTAACTACTCAAAAAAATAAATAAATAAATAAATCATAAAAGAGAAAGAATAATCCAGCTGGAACAGAGGATAATGTATTAGACACGATTCCATACGTATTATTTGCATGAGAATTACTTATTGAAAACTAAAAAGAGGACTTTGTTCTTGCATATTTTCTAAGATAACTCTATGTTATGACGTGGAATAGTTAAGCGTCATTCTGCAACCATCAAAAAGGCATTCAAGAAAAACAAGAGTCACTGCCCTATAAACCTAGTTTTGAGAATGCTAACTACCTAACATCAAAAACCAAATTGACTTGGAAGAACTTGCAACCAAGATTTCTTGCCAAAACAAACTTAACTTTTAAAGTTTGAAGCAACAAACTGTACCAAGCAAATCTTGAACTTCAGCTATCGGTCCCAATTCTTAGATGCTGGACTTCTGACAAGCTATACATGTTATCATCCTAAAAACTATGAACACCTAAACAAGGCAGCTTTTCTGATTGTATGGCATGTTCCATACTGAAGTAACACAGTAGCTAAAAAACAGAGGATGACCCTTCGCAACAAGTATTGAACTTACAGAAGATCAAGAGAAAACATCCTTGTTCTTATAAAACAATGCAATTTCCTCAAAAAAATTGCTCATGCATTAAAAGCTACTAGTAATCTAGCTGTTTAAGAACTTAAGCAGATTGGATCAAAAGGAACCAACTATAAAACGCAGCAATTCATGCAGGCAGCACTAAAACAAATATGATACTGGAGAAAAAAATAAAAGGCTCCCAAACTCCTGCTTCTTTTGGTAAAATTATAATTCTATAAAACACTTTAACTTTCCCATCCTACAAATCCACTCTCAACAAACACCTAAAGAAAGTACTTGGTTCACTAAGAAACTTCAGTTCCTCAAGCAGAATGGTTGACCAACAAACATAGCTATATTAGGGAAATTGTAAAAATTTTTATTTAAAAGTTTATTTTAATTGAATGGTGTTTAAACACTCAGACCTTGTTAAGAAAGCTACTACTACTTGAGATTTTGACTTACAAATGAAATTTTAGTAATGAACTAATATATGCAATACATAATAAGCAAAATTTCCATCCAAGCATAAAGCAAGAATATTAGCTTTACCAAACAAGGCAATTAATTTTTCATGCATGTAACCCTTTAAAACCATTTGTTCATTGATATTTACAATTGCAAAATTATCATTATGTTTTTCCATCCCAAAACTCCAAAACATCTCATGATAGCAAAATTTTTAAAGTGAAGGAAAGACAAACTAAATTGATGTCTCAATGTCCGTTACTGATCCAAAACAATTGCAAATTGCTTCCCTGTGAAAATCAGTCGATAAGTCTATTTAAATAGTAAGTAAACGGCAATAAAAAGGAAACTTATAGTTAATATTAATTCCATATCAGTAAAGCATATATCTTAATTTTGATTATTAAGCAAGAGCAAGCACAAACAGTTACAGACCTGCATATGCATAACTACATTGAAGTAAATTTAGTGGCATCTATGCATGGAGATATGCAACGTGTCAATACATGAAAAAGATTGGCAGAATCCCTAAGATGTCACCTTTTGTAACCTTTTTTGCTTCTCTTGCTGCAGTGAATAAACCATGCCTGTTAATTTAGCTAGAGTATCATTGCTGATACTCTTTGATTGACCATTTGCAGGATCAATCAGGCTCAAATGAATGTCACTAACCGTCTTCAAGAAATCAAAGGACATCACAACTGACAGCTCATGAATCATATTAATGTGGCTGTTAACTTTCTCTAACCGAATAATCTGCAGATTCAGTAAAAGTCGAAAAACAAATCATTAGAATATACAAACTACAGCACTATTAGTACAACTTAAAAATCCAGACAGCAGTTATCAACAAACCTTCTCATTCTGAAGCTCCTGAAGGTGAGACTTAAGCTCCCCCAGTTTCTTGACTGTCAAATCACGCTCATTTAGTTGAGGATCAGCAGACATGATAGGCTGACCATTGCCAGCTATTTCTGCACAGATTCGTACAATCTGTGATTGGGTTTCAGTAAAATCCTTGACTCTTTGCTCCATTTTCGACCTCAGATCCTCTAAAACAGGTCTTACAGAAGATATTTGCTGTTTGAGAGTGCCCTTTCCCTTCTCAAATTGTTGTACAAATAAGCCAAATCAACACACAATATGAAGGACAAAACAGCTATAAAGCGGATATAACCTAAGATAGTAGATGCCTAATGTAGACCTCCATATGATTAATTTTAAACATAAAGTGGGGCTTGTTATATGGATCATATATTGCGCTAATCTGCTCTTTAAGACCACATCATCAGAAGCACTTAAAAGCAAAGGTCATTTTTTCCACCCATGTCCTATCCAATTTTACACATAGAAGGCCATCTTTCATATGATTTCACAATTATTCTTGCATAATTTTTTCTCTTTCTGAACCAAAAAAAGGAAAGCATTCCCTATCTTAAGAATACTAGCAGCAAAAACCAAAACAGGTCTTAAAGCAGATATTTGCTGCTTAAGAGTGCCCTTTCACTACTCAAATTGCATAAACGAGCCAAATCACACATGGTATGTAGCATAAAAAAAATTGTAATCCATTTAAAACTTAGATACTTCGCACATAATGTAACCTGTTGCCTACTTCATTTTACATGCTAAAGGACATGTTTTTCCTAATGATTGCACAAATGTAAATGATCCAAAGCAACACATGATGTGCAGGAAAAGACAACCATAAAGCAAATATATACCCAAAGATAGTATATACAGAAAGTAAGTTACTGTCTATGCAATTTTACACATACAATAATAATAACATAGTAAGCTTTTTCACACAAAATAGGGCCGAATATTATGCCACTGTGTCGTAAGAGCATGTCCTCAGTAAAACTTAGTAAAAAATGAGACATATTTTTTGCATCCATGTCCTATTCAATTTGATGCAAAATATAAACCAATCTTTTCCCTGATGATTCCACAAGTGTTCTTGCAACATCTTATTTTTCTTCATTTTGCAACCAAAAAGGCAAGCATTTTCTACTGCAAGGATAGTAGTAGAAAAATCAAAAACAACAAATTTGGCCTTTGTTTTTGCTACTTACTTTCAATATTTGTTTTTGCTTCCTAAAAAAACTGCTAAAAAGCAAAATCATAAATAGATTAAAAAAACATAAATGAGTAAATTACTAAAATGTACACCAATCTTAACATAAATATTCTATATAAAAGTAAATTTATGCATTTTACATCGAAAAGAATTTTAATTTTAATTATTCAAAATTATTTATTAACTTTTGTATCTAAAGTGTAAAAATCAAACAAAAAAAGCAACAATCAGACAGAAGCTTAGAAAATGCAAGCATTTGCGCCTTGATTCAATTTTACATCATTTCACATTGCAAAACAGTAAGAACAAGAAAAAAGAAAAATCAACGAACCCTCGAGAAGGAGATGGAATGTTCGCCGAGGGCGGAAACGAGGTTGGCGATTTCGGATTCAGATTGAGCCAAACAGTGATGCAAATCAGCCTTGTACTTTCGCGTCATTTCCACTTTTCTTCTGTATATATCCAAACATTCTTGCTCCAATTCCAACAGCATCTTATCTCTTTCTCCATCACTTTCCCCTATTTCATCCCATATTATCTAGTAAAATAACATCAAATTATTTGATTTTCTCAGTCAAATCAATTTAAAAAATAAATAAATTTCCCAAAAAAAAGTGAGAGATAGAGAAAGAACCTGCAATTCTTGAAGGAGAGAAGCGCAAGTGGTTTGGGAGCGAGAGGGAGAGAGAGACGGGGGCAAAGTTGTCATTTTTTGGGACAAACAAAACACAAAAAAAGAAGATTAAAGAAAAGCTCGAAACCCTAAAGAAGAAAAGCAAAGCAAAATGGAAGCGTTAGGAATCAGAGTTTTGAATTTTAATAAAGAGGGAAGATTTTGGATTTTTTTTTTTTTACATTTCCGAAATTTTGATTTGATTTCCTTTTTTTTTCTTTTTTAATGCAAAGATTTTATTTTATTTTACTAAAAAGATTTTCCACTGAGAGAAAGTGAGAGGAAAAAAAAAAAAAAAAGAAAGAAAGAGAACTTTCCTTTGGAAAACAGTAGCGATACGGAAATTTAAGTTGTTTTGGCGCGAAACTGCACGCCGTGATTTCCCTTTTTTTGTCTTTTTTCTTTCTTTTTTTTTGTTTCTCTTCTTTCTTTTGATTTTTACTTAAAAAATTAGAATAACAATTTTATTTGTAAAATGAATTTTTCAAGCCTCGCTAGCCTTAAAAAAGGCATTTAATTTACAAAATTTTGGATTTCGAAAAAAAATATAAATCCCAAAAAAGTGAAATATTTGGAGTTTTTTTATTTTTAAAATATCTTATATTCAAAATTACTTGTTTAATTAGAGAGACTCTACATATATTAATTTTTGAATAATTATTATAACATATTTAAAATATATAATGACTTCTTGATATATATGATCATAACTTTTTATTAATTTTTATTAATAATATATACCTAAACAACAAATGTGCCTTTAATAACAAAAGAAAAAAAATATTTTATTTGATTGTTGTTTTTATTTATAAAATATTATTAATAAAAAAAATTAGAGATTATTTAAAATATTTTTAGTTGAAAAATGTCTTAAATAATTTTTTTTTATTTTTTTAAAATTAGATTATTTATGTTCTAAAAATATCTTAAATAAATATCATTTAAAAAATATGACTTTGATACATTTTAAAATGGATTATTTAAGGTATTTTTTATTCAAAAATACCTTAAATAATCCCTTTTAAAATGTATCAAAAGATTACTTAAGGCCTTTTTGGATAAAATCCTTAAATAATGTCCTTTAAAAATTTTAAAAAGATTATTTGAGGTATTTTTTGTCCAAAAATACTTTAAATAATTCTCTTTAAAATGTATCAAGAGATTATTTAAGGTATTTTTTATCCAAAAACACATTAAATACTCTTTTAAAATTTTTTAAAGGATATTATTTAAAATATTTTTTCACCAAAAATATCTTAAATAATACCCTTCAATTTTTTGAACTGTATTATTTAAAGTATTTTTTATCAAAAATACCTTAAATAATTTTTTTCATCAATTATAAGATTCAGAAGATAAAATATAAAAAAAAGAAGTAGCTCAATCAGTTAGAATATATGACTATTAACTATAAGGTCACAGATTTTATTTTTCTTTCTACCATTTATTTTTTAAGATTATTTATAAGATTTTTTTTATTATTTAAGGTATTTTTTATCAAAAAATACCTTAAATAATGTTGATCAATTTTTTTAATGGATTATTTAAGATATTTTTTGCTCGAAAAGATCTTAAATAATCTTATTTAATTTTTTATAAAAAATTATTTAAGGTATTTTTTTGCCAAAAACACCTTAAATAATCTCTAAAAAATTGAATAAACTTATTTAAGGTGTTTTTGGCTAGAAAACACCTTAAATAATACTAAAAAAAATTGAACAAGATTATTTAAGGTATTTTTCATGCCAAACGCCATTAATTACTATATAAAAAAATTTAATTAACAAAAATCTACAACTGATTTGTAGTCACTTCAAAACATGTTTTTCAAAATGAAAATGACTATTTCATAATTTTTTATTCAGGTCAAAATTTGAAAATAACATAACTTTTTCCCCTAAAATCTTAGAATACTACAAAAAGAAATAGGTTTCTAATTCTGAAACTTTGGATACTATTGAAAATCTATAACTTTTCTTTTGAAATCGGATTATCTTAAACCAAACGTTAGAATCAAATACCTAGCAGTAAGATTTCAAAAAAAATGTAAAGATTCCCTTGAACTAAATGCATCATAAGAATTTCTTATTCAAGGTTCGATTTCATTCGATCTATAAACCTAAAGCACCAAAAAAAATTAACATTAAAATATTTAAAATAATAATATTTTAATATAATTTGGAATTAGAATTAAATAAAAATCATTTTTATTAATGAAATAATGTCTCAAGTCACACTGGACAAAGGCTTTAAAATTTTTGTCTAAGATTTGATCAATTAGGCCTACCTACTCAATCTTTGAATAAATTTAATCATATTTCAAGCAAAAATCACTTAAGACAACCATCAAATTTCATAAAAGAACCATAATTAGCGAAAAAAAAAATCATAAAGAACAAACCTTCTTTTTACATAAAAAGAATCCTTCCATTTCAAGTCAACAAAACAAATTAAAAAAAAAGAAATATCAAAAATTATGCATTAAACTCAAATCATAAAGAAATATGCAAAAAAATAAATATCAAGTAAATAACAAAAAATTAAAAAAAAAAGTATTTTCTCTCTCCTAAAATTTTGGTTTAGGGCTTTCTATAAAGATTTTAACGATTCAAAGCTATGGAAACCAAATAAAAATATTGAAAAGCTATCATGAAAGTTTATTAGCCAACAGTGACAATCCTAAATTTGAATAGTTAGTTATAGCTTTAAGGCTAGATTTGTAGAGTTTTAAAGAATTTTGTAAAATTTTAATTTGATAGAAGTATAAAAAAAAGGTCAAAGGAAGATGTGGTGACTTTTAGGATAATTTCATCATTGATAAATGGTTGTCGAAGAATGAAGCAACAATAATAGTTACCTATTAAAATTTACAAATAAAAAGAGAGAATTTGAGGTAAAAAGATAAGGTGTAATTTAGAGAAAGATAAAGCTAAAATTGAAGAAATGAAAAAAAAAAAAAGATAATCTAGCTCCTAAACTGATGCCATTTTAGTGAGTGAGAAAATAACAAAGAGAAAAATGAAAAGAAAAGAGAATCTATGAAAATAAATGGGTCAACTCGACCCAGCTTGTTTTGGAGTTAGGTTTTGATTAAATGTTTATTTTGGGCTCACTCCAAAAAATAACAAAATATGATTTATTATTATTGTTGTTGTTGTTGTTATTGTTGTTGTTGTTGTTGTTGTTATTGTTATTTTTATTTTTTTGTTATTATTAATGTTGTCATTATTTTTGTTGTTGTTTGATAAAATTCATTTTTATTATTGTTACAATTAAAAATTTTGTCCAAACATAAAATGGGTTTCAATGTAAATTAAATTTATGAAATTACTTTAAAAATTAAAATAATATAATAAAATAATAAAAATAACCATCGAAGGTCTGTGTCCCAAATAGCCAAACTTGTTTTATTATTTTGATTTGTTTTTATGTAATTTAAGAATTCTTTCACTTTAAAAGTTTTACCTTTAGCTCTCAAGTAATTGGCTAATTACTAACTAAATGAACCACACCATTGTCCTTATTATGTTTCTTAATGCTTCAAATAAGTAATATCACTTGAAAAAAAAAGAAAAAAATTATTTCATTTTTAAGATAAACAAACTAATATTAATGCAAAGTATATATAATACTCCATGTAAAATATTAATGTAGCAAAGGAATTAGGATTCTCACATTGTTTCTTGAACAAGAATGAGATTTGACTGCAATAAATTATTCTTTCCAAAAATAATCCTTTGGTTCTTTACAAAATCAATCCTAGATAAAACTCTACTAATGAAGTGTGTTGATCTAGGCTATAAGCTCATAAACATTTCTTTCACGAGGCATGGTAGGCACACACAATTTGATTAAACCCTTAACTGCATATATATAAAAAGTCTTTTGAATAAAAATGAGATGTTTTGCCCACTTTGGATAACTCTAAAAAGGGCTTAAACAAGGATTCTTCTTTATTTGTCAATGCCAAATTTAAGAAACTATTTCTTTGTTAACTATTTTTCCAATTCTCATTATAGGTTATAATAAATTTGACTTATTGTTTGAATTAATAAGCTTACATGTAAACATAATTAATCTTATATTATTTTATATTTTAGCTTATGTTTTGATATAGTTTAACTTTTATATTTTTTCTTAAAGATGTCAAATGAAATAATTAATATAAATACATCACCTAATGCTACTCAATCAATCCCTTAAGTAGACTCACATGATGGAGTAAAAAGTAACGTTGCAAATTTTAAAGTGAAAAGGAAACAATCTAACTCATGGTCTATAGGACCATTTCACCAAATTTATCAATGATAAAGGTAATATATCTACATTAAATAATCACATTGACTTTTGTGCCAAATTTTCTTATGCTAGTGGTGATCTTTCTTAGTAAAATTAGTTTTAAACTTATGAAGATTTAGGCATTACATGTCAGATTTTGTGTGCTATCATAAGGGATTGTTATGAGGGATTGTTATTAACTTTATATAAATGAAAAAACTTACCTAAAGCAATTCTTAAAATCATCTCTATGAAAAGTAACTCTTACCATTAATAAATGAATCTTATTAAAAAGAATCAATTATATGTGTCTTACAACTAGTCATTTTATAGATAATGATTGAAAACTAAACAAAATGATATTAAAATTTTATAGATAATGATTGGAAACTAAACAAAAGGATAATAAACTTTTGTTTCATTTTTAGTCATAAAGGTGAGTCTAATAATAAGGCAATTGAGAAATACTTAGTGATTGGGGGATTGATAAGGGTTTTATTATTACAATTAATAATGTTAGTTCAAAAATGTTGCAATCTCGCTTAAGGAAAAAATTAACAATGCAATAACTAGTATTGGATGAGGTAAATATCTTTATTTGAGATGCACTGCTTATACTGTTAACCTTATTGTTAGTAATGGGTTAAAAAATGATTGATTCAATTGCTTATGTTAAAGGACAATGAGATATACGAGACAATCACCCTATAAGTTAGCCAAGATTAAATAGTATGCTACCAATTAACATATTCAAAGTAAGAATTTATTGTGTTTGTATATTAACATTAGGTGAAATTTTACTTACTTGATGTTGAAATAAGCCCAAAAGTTTGAAAGAGTTTTGAGGCATTTGATGATATTGATTTTTATTATAAAAGTGAACTATTGTTAGGAGATGTGGTTTCTGATCAAAATGATTAATAAGTGTTAGGATATTATGGCTTTTCTTGAAAAATTTGACAATCTCAAGGTAAAAGTTTTAAGTTATTCTTATGTCACCTCTAATACTTTTTTTGATGATATTTGTAATGTTTATAGTACTTTATGAGATTGGTAACTGAATCATGATATTGAGTTAAATGCAATGACAAAAAGAATGAATATTTTTCTTATTAATCAATGAAGGACTGGTTAGATAAAAGGAATAAGAGGAGTAAGGGAAAGTGACCTTACGTCACCATATGTGTTTGTCATAGCCATGAATTTTTTTGTCCAAACTCTTGGATATAGTTGTTGTTCATGTCGTAGTTTCTTACCATCTAAAGTGTAAAAAGGTTAAATTGATATATTTGAGCTTTTTTGATAATTTACTCATCTTCACAAAGTGAAAAAAGAATTCCATCACTAACATATAAAATATTCTGAAATTGTTTTACTCATATTTTGGACTTCAACTAAATTATGAAAAAAGTGAGTTATTTTGTACTAGGGTGTCAAAGGATGAACTATCAAATATTCTGCAAGAATCAGGCATCAAGTTAGAGTCTCTTTTAGTTCATTATCTTCGTGTCCCACTAATTCCTTAAAGGTTCTCCATGACAAATTGCATGCCATTAATTGAAAAAATTACAACAATAGATTATTGTTAGATAACAAAACATGTTTTATACATATAGGCTAAAGCTTATTCAATCTGTAATATTTAGTATACACAACTGCTAATATAGACATTTTGTTCTCCTTAAGAAGTTTATAAAGAAGATTACATAGATACGCTCAAGTTTTTCTACAAAAGGTTAATCAAACATAAGTAAAAGTGCCCGAGTCAATTGATAAACAATATGCAGACCCAAGTTTAAAAAAATCTTTAATTGAAGGATATTGAAGCTTGAAACCAAACTTGTTTACTAAGGTTGCTTTGGTCTATATTCACGCAATCAGGATGGTTGTGGATTACCTAAATTTAAAGATGTGCGCTTAAACAAATGAGTATTTGAGAGATATTAACCAATCAAAGTTACAACTGTTGCATGAAGAAGCTACTTCAAATAAGGGATATTACTTTTAGATTCTTAACCTAAATAAGAAATGGTATAGAATGGAACAACATAAGCTTTAGTTATTCAACTATCAAGGTATGGGAAGAAATAAGGCCTAAAAAGATAAAGGTTAATTGACATAAACTTATCTGGAGTAAACTCTATATTCTCAAGTTTGCTTTAATTGCTTGAATGGCCATCCTTAATAGGCTTCATATTAAGGATAGGTTGGTTGTATTGGGGGTTCATACAAATAGGGACTATGCGTTATACACATAGAAAATAAAGATAATGAACCATTTTTTTTAACTCTAGTTACCCAAAAGATGTATGAAAACAAGTATTATAGTTATGTAATTTACAGAAAAATGTAGCAAAATTGAAGATTGAGTTTTAATGAGCTATCAACACGTTTAAAAGAAAAGTCTTTGATCTCAATATTCAAATTAACTTAGGAGCTTATATAAACTAGATTTGGACAGAGAGAAATAAATGGCTCTACAAGCTAAAGAAAAGTGGAAGAAAATAAATTTTAAGAAAAATTAAAGATATAGTCAAGCTAAGATTAGTAGAATTAAAGAATATTAAATGTGATCATGTTAATCAAACTTTATGTGAAAAATGGGAACTAAATGGGACATGTTTGTATTGTAAACTAATATTGTTGTACTTATCACATGGCAGCAATGTTTAACTGTTTCTTGAATAATGAGAACACCACTTATCCAAAAAAATGGTAAAAAGAATAAAAGATAAGTATGACAAATATTGAGGAATGTAGAGAAAATGAATATGTTGATTTATATTGCTTATATTCTTAACCTTATAAAAAAAAAACTTTGCATTTTTGTAATTTTACTTTGTGAAAATGTATTCTCATGAGTAAATTTTAATGATAATTAAAAAAAATGTACGAAGTAATAGATGAGTTATTTAATGAATACAAAAGAATGTTGCAACCTTAGTTTGAACAAGTTAGTGAAAATAGCCAAGCAAGATAAGTTAGAATTCATCGATGACATAATATTAAAAATTTATATGACTCACAAGCTGTTATGGTTGAGTTTAAGAGGTATAGGATTGAATATGAAAAATAAGAGAATAAATCAAGTTGGATAAATATGTAAATAAGGAACTTGATGTTATTAAGAGACGATGACTTTGACATTTTTATTTGTTGGAAATTCAATAGTAATAGGTAACCTATCCTCTCTCATCTAGCTCGTGGTATATTTACAATTCTTAGGGATGAAATGATATACTAGTACTCACAAACTACTCGAGTTCTAAAAAAAAAACTTATATTTAGCTTGATTATTGTTGAATCTAACTTTAGCTTAAATGACTCGATTTATCATGCAAGTTGAATTTAAACATCTTAGTGTCTAGCTCGAGTGATTCATGAGCCTATTCAAGCTTTTTTATTTTAATATATATTTTATTATTTTAATTATAAAATTACATTTTTACCTTTAAACTATATATACCTAACAAAAAACCTTAAACCTAAATTAAAATAAGCCTCTCTTTCTCCTATTCTGTCTTTATACCCATACCATTTCCTCTTAGACCTCACTCTTTCACCTTTTTTTATCTATTTTTCCTTTCCTTTGCTAGTCTTAATCAGCTTTCATCAATTTTTTTCACTATTTAACAACCTTTATTCCTAGCCTTTTATCACTGTAATCGCATCTTTGAGTATTTTTCACCAATTCATACTCCCATCTTTCGTCATTGCAACTAAAAAGTTGACAAAAAATGTGTAAGGTGATTTAAGTTTGCTACTGTTAGGGTTCTACTATAAAGCCTTTTACCCTTGTCATGTCTCTGTTCCTCATTACCCTTTATTTTATTTATTTTTTTGTTTATATCATTACCTTAGCTTGCAATTTGGATGTTCCCTTTTTTTTTAAAATGAAGCATGGACAATGTTAGGATTTTATTCTCTTTGTTTTACTATTAGCTAGGCATTTACATGTCTTATAAGTTTACATTTCATAGGTTATATGGTTTTTGTTTGTAAAGTTTAAGTTCTATTAGCTATAACAAGTTATATTAAACCAATCATCTATTGTTTTTATAAGCTAACAAACTATATTTTAGTGAATCCAAACAAGGTAATTGGTCCAATGTTTTTTAGCCATCATATAAAGTTTTTTTTTTATCTTATTCGTTTTGGATTATTAATTTCTCTTCCTCTTTTTATCTGCTTGAACTTTTGTTATCTAACATATTAATCAAAATTAAAAAATTTTATTATGATTCAAGCTTAATTGAGTGAGCTCAAGCTTGGCTCAAGATTTACTTCAAGTCAAGCCCTAGCTTGAAAAAATAACTTGACCAAGTTCAATATGAGCTTTGATTTTTTAGTCGAGCCTGAGCTCAAGCATATTAATTTATTGGCTCAACTTGACTTGATTACACCCCTAGTGGTTCCTATATCTACAGTTGCTTTTGAATCTGTTTTTAGCATAGGTGGCCATGTGTTTTATGCAAATAAAAATTCTTTTACTCCAAAACTTGTGCAAACTCTTTTATGCTTTAGATTGGTTACGGGGATTTCACATTCCAATATAAGTGCCTTTGAAGATAAAATGGTACAACCTAACAAAAATGATTTGGATAATTATTTTATTTATTTCTTGATAAAATATATAATAAATTTTAATTATCATATATTTTTTAACTTTTTTAAAATATCTTAATAAAATATATAATAATTTTTTAATTTCATTTATAAAATTTAAAAACATCATGTCACCAAAGCTTTTAAAATTTGATCTTTTATAGCTTTTTACTAGATTTGATGATTCATATATTTATATTATGTAAAATATTAAAATTCGTGTATTTGTATTATATTTTATATAAAAAATATGTGCTACAATTCATATCAACACAAAAACATGAAATATATTTTTTGTTTTATTAAACTTATATATAATTATTGTTAAAATTTTAAACTGTCACATTTGCATATTTTTTCATATCATATTTAAATCATATCATCATGTCACATTTTATATTATTAAATTAAAAATTTAAGATGTTAAGGTTTAAGATAATTTAAAATAATAATAAAATCACATCGATAATTAAATTACCATAATAATCTTGAAAATATACCAAATGCTATCTTAAATAATTCATTTTAGCATGGGTGCCTTCTTCCTTGACACTTGCACGTGAGAGCATGCTAATTATTTTCATTATACGGGTGAGAAGTTTTGGATAAATAGTAAAACGAAAAGCATTTAATAATAATAATAATAATATCATTACTATTATTATTATTATAAAAGAATTTGAATTCAACTATTTAAGTTTAAAAAATGTATTTTAAAATATTTTTTTATTTTTTATTTTATAATTTAAAATAGAATGAAGTGATATAATACCAAAAAAATAATAATTTAAAATTTTAATAAAAATTATATATATAAATTTAATAAAAATAAAAAATATGTTTTTAATTTTTATATTAATATAAATTATAATAAATAATTTTTATATGATATAAATATATAAATTATAATAAATAATTTTTATATGATACAAATATATAAATTATATAATCTATTTTAAACTCAACTTTCAAAAATAAATTGATGCCCCACCCATGTTTGGATTTGATCACTAGCTTGCTGTGGGCGCCAAACACGCGGCGGGTCATAAGTCCTTCTTTGTCCGGCTCTGGGGCCCTCAGCCCATAACACCCTTATGCATTGCTGGCGCTTGGTTGAATTGATTGTCCCACCACCACCTTCCATATGACCTCTTAATTTCCATCAAAATCAACATACGATTTTTCCTTAAAATTCTTTTTCACAACTAATCTCTAACACAATTTTTTATTAAAAAATTATTCACAAATATAAATTACAATCATAATCCAAGAATTTTAAATAATATTATATGTAATATAAAAATTAATAAAGAAATTAATATAAAATTAAATCAAAGCTATGTATAACAAAACTAAACTTAAAGATACTAAGCCTAAATCTACATATTAAAATTCCTCCATCCAAATTGACTTGATAGTGACCCTAAAAGCCTAAATCATTTTTATAACTCTATTTTAGAGAAATTTAAAAAGTATATAAAAAACATAAATACCCTTATTATTTTCAGAACCATCTTTATCTATTTTAAGTCAATTTATTTTTTTATTGTTATCTAATGGGATCTCTTTTTTTTTTTTTTTTCTTTTCACTAAAATAGCAAAGGGCCATTAGCCATAGGAAATAAAAAAAAAAAATCAAATCATCTTCCAAAAATAAATATGAAATGTGATACTGGAATCGATGAAAGTTTTAAATTTAATTTTTTATTAAATTTGTCAAGATTTAAATTTTAATTATTAAAATTTAAATATTTTATCAATAAATCATATAATTATTGATTTGAATTTAAATTTAAATTATTACTAAAAATAAAAATGTTAAAAAATACAAATCAATATAGCAAAGAAAACCTAATTCAGCTAAAGTTCTGTTTGTTTTATAAAAAATGACTTTCAAAAAATAATTTTAAAAAATATTTATATTTTTTAGATTGAAAGAGATTTTTTGTTATTTGAATGAGCTAATAAAAAATATTTTTTGTTGTTTAATTGTTTTTTGAAATTTTTTTTCAAATAATATTAATATAACTATTAAAATATTAAAGTTTATATATTATTAAAAAATATTAGAATTGTTTATTATTACAATTATTAATATTAAAAAATAAATATATTTTAATAATAATATTTGATATTAAAAATATTATTTTAATATAAAAATATTTAAAATAAAACTATTTATTATTTATTATTATTTATTAATAATATTTATTTATTAATTTTTTGATCATTCAAGGGAGACAGAACCCTATATTAAGAGGGAGGAACCTAATCTTAATGTTTTTTTTAAAGTTGTCTTGACCACTAGATCAAGCAGCTGAAGATAATAATATTTATTAATATATTATATTGGTAGTATATTATTTATTAATATAATAGTATTTATGAATACATTATAATATTATTTATTAATATATTATATTAATAATATATTATTTATTAATAATATATTATTTATAAGTAAATTTAAGTTAAAAAAATATTAATAAATAGTTTTATTCATAAGTTTTTTTTTCAAAAAAATATCTTATCTTTTTATATCCGAAAAATAATTTTTTTTAAAAATATTTATTTTTTATTAATCTATAAATTATTTTTCATTGATTAATTAATATTTTACTAAATAAATATTTAAAAATATAAAAATTATTTTTTAAAAATCATTTTATTTCGCGGAGCCTAAAAAGGTAATATATCAACTTGCTTGTACATTAGTTAATCCATGAATTGCATTTGAAAATTCATTTATGACCAATCATAAAAGAAAAAAAAATCAACAATAATTAAATAGTACTGGTCATTACTATAGCATTAATTAATAATTTTCAGTACAAAATTTGGTAGCTGTTCATATCAGGGCCGCCTGCCTGGTCAAACCCGGTTGCAAGTGGCTTGGAGTTGTAGGTATTTGTTTATATCTTTACAGGGAATTAGAGAATAGGGCATCAAACTCAAAGTATTTATGGTTTGTTAAAATAAAACATATTATAAAAAATGAAATAAAATTTGATAAAAATTTATTAGAAAATTAAAATTAGCATTTTAATTTTTACCATTCATTTTATAACTTTTTTTTTCTTTTCTCTATTTCACATGTTATTTCTCCACAATCATATCCTCAACTCATATCATTACAACTTATGCAAAACAACCATCTTTATAAATAATTATGTTAGCATTCACCTTATCAAATCAAATCCTTATTGCTTGGCCGTTAGCTTAAGCCTATATCAATCACAATCAAAGAAGAATATATATTGGGAATAAAATTACATCTAAATGATTGCTTATAATTTTATGTAAATTGTATAATCAATATTCACAAAAAGTTAACTTAAATTTAGTTTAAGTAATAACAATAAAAAAAATATTGATAAATATTTTAAATTCAACTTATAGTGCTTTCTTTAAAAAAAAAATTCATCATATAAAGTTTTTAAAATCATTTATTATAAAATGGTTTTATTTGGTATTCAAAATTTAATATTTATCGTTGAAATATTTTTATAAAAGGGAATAAAGATATATTTATGTTTCAACTAATGTGTTGAAAGATGATATTATATATAAAATAAATTGATGGTTAATTACTAAGATATTATGCTCAAATTTTGAGCAATAACTAATGAAAAAAAAAAAAAACTTTTTGAGTAGTCCTCATAATTTAAACATAATATAGTAACATAATATAAAAAAAATACAAAAACAATATAACATAAAATTTTAACAATAATTATATTTAAATTTGACAAAAACAAAAAAAATGTACGTTATGTTTGATATGTGAATACAAATTATTATATCATAATTTTCATATTTTATACATATATGACACAAAATAAATAAATACAAATATATGAATTATCAATTTTTTTCTTAGTATAAAAGATTAAAGAGGCATTTGGTTCGTAGAATGTTAGATTTTAAGAGGAAAAGTGATTATAGGGGAAATTAATAAAGAGAATGAATAATTCTTGTGTTTTGTTAATTTTAGATTGCATAATGAATTCTTTTACTATATTGCCTTTGATGATTCATGAATAACACATAATATTTATTTAATATTTTTATAATATATTTATTAACACATGAATAACTTATTTATTTAATATTTTTATAACATATTTATTTAACTTACAAGTAGGTTAATTAAATTAATTTATATATTTAATAACATTAAAAATATATATCTATTCGTAAAAAAAAAAAATCAAAATTCCATTCAAAAAAAATTTCAAATGTGTCATTACAAAGGATCTAAAATGCTTGACAAATGAAAATATGTTAATGGTTGTTATAAACAGATGAAGATCGTTATAACAATCATCATCTATTTCATAAAAAAAAAAAAGAAAATGACAGTTGTTTATAAGAATCATCATCTTATAAAAAAATGACGGTTGTTTATAACAATTGTAATTTATTCTATAAAAACAATTTGATCAAACATGCCAAAGGATTAGTCAACTTTTGAAAGTAAGGACAAGAGTTTGATAAAGTTTCTTGAAGTTTTTTTATTAAAATTATTACATAAAAATTAAATGAAAAAATTAATATATATACAAAATTATTAAAAATATCATTTTATAATAATAAAAATATCACATCATTTGCCATCATTATGATGAAGCCGATTGATCAATTCTACATTTCGTTTTCACAATGTTTAACACATACTTCAACAAAAATATTTTTATTTTCTTATGAAGAATCTTTTGCTATTAATTTTTCATCATTTTTTAATCAAATTGAATATTAAATTGGTAAATCTAATCCCTTATTTAAAAGAAAAATTTACAAAAAAAATAGAAGAAAATGAAAAATAGTAAATTTGGATTTTGAACCTAGAAAAACTATGTTAGCAAATCATTGTCAGCTAAAAAAAATCATATAACGCAATGATATGGACTCTTGTGATCCAAGTACTTGAGATTTGTTGGACTATAGTGTATAAAATAATTTTTCAATCTAAATATTAATTAAAAATAAATATTTTATTAAAAATGTTTGTTTTATTTCAAATAATTAGAATACTATAGACATAATATTCTATACTAGTAATTTTTATTATATATTTATTAAATAAGATCAAATTAATAGTACAAAAACACACTTAAAAAAAACTAAAATAACATAATTAATTTATATTTTGTATAAAATGATATTTTTCTATGCGTGATGCTAGATGTCAAATGTTGAGCTTCAATGCATTTGCATGTGTTAGATTAAGCTTTGGTTTATAGTACCATTTTTATGATATTGAAAGGTATAATGGATACAAAGTACCAATAATTGAGGGCAATAGTGGAACAAAGTTTGCATTTTGTTAGAAATATGAAAAAAACCACAAGGAGATTGAGATTTTTTTTTTGTTTCGAGCTATTTTAACCTTTCTTGATATTGTTGGTAATTTTAAAAACCCTTAAGGAATCACATTATGCGGATCAAACAATATGAGAATCATATTATGAAAAGTAAGATTTTTGACTGAATCTTACTTTTCTAAACTAAATGTCCTATGAGATAGTGTTTGATATAGAATGATTACTTAAAAAACATGATCATCGACACATGATGGTTAGATCATTGTGTTTGGTATGCATTTGATGATTTTATATGATGATAATCTTGGATCATTGAGAGTGATCGGACCACTGGCTTAAAGAATGATATAATTCTCGTATAAAAGGATAGTAAGCTTTTTGTAATTGAAGTGAAATGATATATAAAATTAATAATAGTCAATTTTACTCATTAACATGTGAATAAAAAAATTACTGTTACTTAAAATTATAATTATTTTATATTATAAATTTTTATATTTTCAAACTAATATTCATTGTAACAAATTTAAAATAATTTACATATATATTTTTTATTTTTTAAAATGTTTTATATATAACATATTTTTTATTTTTCTTTTATTATGAATTTAATACATTGGTTTTATTTTTTAATTCAAATATTTTTACAGAATTTATATTATAAAATCAATTTATTTTTTACATAATTTATATTATAAAAATCAATTTACTTATCAATAAATATGTTTATTAATTTAATAGTTTAATTATATTTTATTATAAAATAAATATTACTAATATTTTACAAATTATTATCTATAAACAACCTTAAATATTAATTTATATAAGTATTACAATATGCATAATTATTTTCATATTTTTACACAAAATATTATTTGGTTTTTAGTAATACTAAACATAATGATCTTTTAATTTCTTAGAATTAATCATTGTTAACTAAATAAAATGATTTTAAATTACAAGTATTAAGATCACCTTAATAATAAGATTACCCTAGTAATTACATTATTATAATGATCTTACAAAAAATATCAAATACAACTTAAAATAAATATAAAATAGTAATTAGGATTTCCTAGTAAACAACTATGAAAATTTATTTGAAAACTTCTATTTACAGCCCTAAAATATTCTTTTACAGCCAATTACTATTTACACTACAAATTCAAAACCTAAAATTTAATTTTTACTTATTAGACCCCTATTTACATTTCTTATTTCCTTTCAACACCCCACACACTCATTTTTCCAATTCCCTATCCATTTCCAATTCAATCTAACACTTCAAACCATAATCTAAAAAATTACCTTAAAATCACAAGTTTTAGAGTGAATGAACTCACCAACATTCAACTTAATTGTTGCCTTCGATTTTGTTAGATTTGTTTTTTTGAAAACTTTTAAAAGTTTTTGGAGATGTGAATCTAGAAGGTTTTTCAAGTTTCAAAAAATATAAATCCAAAAATTTTTAAAAATATAAATTTAAAAGTTTTTAAAAGTTTTTTTAAAATATAAATTTAAAAATTTTTAAAAGCTTCTCAAATTGTAAATTCGAAAAGTTTTCAAAAAATTTAAATCCAAAAATTTGTAGAAAAAAAAAGTAAATATGAGTTTATTAAAGATTGAATGGTAGTTAGTCAAAGGTTAATTAAGTAATTTCATATAAAAATATTTTTGAAAATAAAAAAGAAAGAGTGCAGAGAGCATTTATTGGAGTATATCTAGAAGGACCTATTTTATTTGTTTTACCAAATAAATTTTGCTTTGATAACTACTTTCAAAATCTTTTGATTTATTGCCCTTGTAACTAATTGTACACTGTTTTACTACTTCCTAGTGAACTATAAATCTATGATAGTTTATAGTGACATGTTATTGGACCCACGTCTCCCCAAGTGGCACATGCTCTGCCATATTTTCCCATCAATCAAACACCTCCACCGAATATCTCAAAAGTCAAAAAAATACAACCGAAATAAAAAGAAACTCCAATTTTTTTTACAGAAACTCAAGCTCTTCCCATCCCCATTCCTTCAAAAAACCCATCAAAAACCAAAAATTTCCATCAAATTTCCTCCTTATGACAAAACAGTGTAAAAAAAAATGAAGTCATGTACCACTACTGTTTCCAATTCTTTTCTTTCCTTTGTTTTACAAACATGGAATTCTGGTTCCTGTGATTTTGCCCCGGAAAGTTCTCGTTTTCTTAGATACTATGCTGTTTGGGAAATCAATGCTTTTCTTTGGATTTCTCTTATAACAATCACTTTTCTTTTAGCTAACAAGCTTTGTAAGCTCTTCAAGTTATGGTCTCAGGCTTGCAAAATTCCAGGGCCGCCTTCTCCTTCCTTTTATGGCCATTTCAATACCATCTCCAAACAAAGTCTTACAGGTAAAAACACTCCTTCTCCTTTTCTTTAATATTTTGCATAATTTTTAATGCAAATGATGAGTAGCTGGATTTTTGAATCTGGGTTTTTCTTGGATTGCCAAAATCTTATCTTTTGTTCTCACTATTTTGGCCTTTCAGCCTTATAGTCTTACGATAAAGCTTCTTCTTTTCTATAGAGATATACCAAATTTTTAATGAAAATGATCAGTAATTGGATTTTTAGAATCTGGGTTCTTCTTTGTTTGTCAAAATCTTAATTTTTTTTCTTACAACTTTACTTTCATAGCTGTTACTAGAAATTTGAAATGATTAATAATTGGATTTTGGAATCTTTTTTTTTTAGAGCTATTGTCAGATTCCCATGAAGAATATGGTTCAGTTGTGAAGTTATGGTTGGGTCCAACACAGCTTTTGGTTTCAATAAAAGACCCAGAACTTATCAAAGAGATGCTGTTGAAGGCTAAGGATAAACTGCCGTTGACTGGAAAGGCTTTCCGTTTGGCCTTTGGACGATCTACCCTCTTCGCTTCCTCTTTTGATAAGGTACTTACACTACGAGTTTATTTGCTGTTATTACTGTTTTTAAATTGTGAAGAGGATGATCAGAGCTTATCCAAATTAATAAGGCTATCTACCACTCTATGGATGGCTATGGATAATAAATAAATGAATATCAGTCGCTATTTGATTTATTTATATCTGATTCGGATAATTATAAATGGATAATTAATCAATTTGAATAGGAGATATACTATTTATAACGGATTCAGATAAAATACGGATAGTATCTCATGGATATCTAATATCCAAATCTGCTTAAGTTTTAATAAATAGTAATGGATGTCCGAATCCATTATCCATTTACAAATCTAAAATAAGTAAAATTTTATACATGTAAAAAGTTTTGAGTTTGAACAAAAACCTTTATTTATTATTAATTAAAAATGAACTTTAATTTTAAATTTAATTCTTGTTTATTTTATATTTTAACAAAAAATTTGAATAAACAGATATTTTAATAAATTCAAATATTTTAACAGATAGTGTTATATAAACATATTTGGATTTGGATAGTGATACTAAACTTAAACAAATATTTAAATGGATTTGGATACGAATACTTAAAAACTAACTGATATCTGCTCCACTTTCATCCCTATACCTCAATTTTGCTTTCTTTGGTTGCTGCTTTTACTATTTGATTTGTACTTATTTATTTATTTGGGTTCTTATGTAAAATGCTCCATTTACCATACATCTTTTGTTAGTTTGATATTTAAAAAAATAAAATTCTCACTTTATTACCACTACTTTTATTTCGTCAAATGCTTTAGTACTTCGCCTTGTTACCATAAATTAAGTGGCTAATATGGCATGAATATCCAATAAAAAATCATGCCATGTGTCAAGAATGTTCAGTTATCATCATTTCATTTATTATTGTGTCAGCAAAAAATTTTAAAAAATTTTGGTTTTTATTAAAAATAAAAAAAGAAAAAATTCAAAAAAAAGGAAAAGATTGGTTGGAGAGAGGGGGAAGGAGGGAAGGGGAGAGAGAGGGGGGAGGGGCGGCATCACCAGCTTGCCTAGGGCCTGTCCACTTAGGACTTAGCAGATTAGTGCCGGTCCATCTCAAACTTGGCAGATCAGTGTCGATCTGGGTCAAATGAGTCAGGTTAGCGTTGATCCGCAAGGTCAGAGGCAAACTGGCCCTGATCTGGCCTTGGGCTGGCTGGTGACGCCATCCCTTGTCCCCTTTCTCTTCTCTCTTTCTCCTTCTTCTTTCCCTTTTTCTCTCTCACCCTATTCTTTCCCTTTCTCATTTTTAAAATTTATAAAAATTTTGAACTAAAAAGATTTAAATTTTTTTTTTTGAATTTTTATTTAAATGCTAACGTAGAAAAAAGATGATATGATGGTAATTGGACATTTATGTCACATGCCATGATTTTATTGGGTATTAATACTATGTAAGCAAGTTGACTAACGGTGTTAGATTGAATTATCAAAGTACTTGACAGAATGAAAGTTTAAGTACCAAAATGAGAATTTTATTTCTTTAGGTATCAAATTGACAGAAGGTATATAGTTTGGCAGCATTTTTGTATTTAACCCTATTTATTTTTATCTTAAAAGTCTAAATGTCAAAGGCAAATGGTAGAAGTGGAAAATCATATTCAACTAAAACTTACAAATAACTAGATTGTTATGTTCATTCAAGTGTAATCTTTGGATGTAAAAGTTGTATTCATAAAAAAAAGCTTAAATTTTAATAACTAAATTATTCAAAAGTATTATTTGATTTTGTATACAGATGCATGCTTTGCTAATTTTTCTTCAAAAATATTAGGAAAAGCAATAGCCAAATCTAGGAAGCATGGACATAAACATGCAATACGGGTACAATATGATAGATGGCAATTTATAAAAATTAGGTCATGGGTATGGTAGGACATGAAAAAAAAAAATTATATGTATATAACAACATTTAATGAAAAGGTAAAATTTGATAATTTTCATTCAAATATAATCAATTTCTTCACAAAAGGTCTTTTGTTATTTAAAATTCAATTAAACAAAAATGTACAATGAAAAATATACCAAAAAGAATAAAGTAAATATACAATCAAAAAGCCATGAGCCAATGACCTTATTAACATATTAATATCTTTTTGGGATTCAAAATCTCGATTTTAATAATGGGCTGCTTTAGGCTAATATTGCTTGGACTCAGGTGTGGTGGGTACGTATAGGAGCATATGATTCATTAATTATCTAAGATACGAGGATATGGCTAAAAAGGATCCTAAATAGGATACAGGTGCTAAGACTTGTTATAAGTTTATTTTATAAGATATGTTTATCCTGTTATATATATATTTGATTACTTCATTGTACTTTTTTTTCTTTGAATCATTTTTCAAATATCAAAGTGCAAATAGGCTTTCCAAAATTTTAAAATAGGTTTTGAGTTTAATAGTGTAAACTTTTAAAAACCTATTGGAGCTTAGGCAGCTCAAAGATCTTAAAACAGCATTTAATTCTAACTATAAAAATTCTAATTTTTTAGAGTGAATTCTTTTCATATTTGGTCTTTGTGCCATTGTTTATTTCTCTCTCACATCTTTACACAGCTCCCACCTACTTCCACTCTTTTTAGCAACACCTAAGCCACCCACCCATCTTCCTTATCTTCTATGTTTTCTCTTTGTTATCTTCTCTTTCTTTTTAACTTCTAGCATCCCACTTCATTCTTTATTATACTCTTTTTATTTTAAGAGTTGTAGCATTTAGCTTATAAAAGCAAGATTGAGAAAAAATTAATCAAAACTAGCATCGGTCTATTATTTGCTGTCAAAGTGTCGAAGTTATTTTTTCATATTAAAATTAGACACGGGTAATCTTCCATTTTTTAAGAGTCCAACCATCATAGGATTTGAGTTTTTGCTCTTGATTGTTGATTCTAGATTTGGAAAAAAACAATGCAAAAGAAAACTTCCATCCCTTGTCTAGTTATGTTCGAATGTACCTTGCCAATGCCTTATTTTATTTTATTTTTTTGTGTGTTCCTGTGTTACATGTCGGAAGCATGTCCATGTAGGACACATGTTTGACACTGTGTTTCGTGCTTCAAAGAACCAAACAGAGCTTCCTTTTTTCTTTCTGTAGTGAATTCTGCCTCATGGTTGAATGACTTAGTTACACAATTATGTTCTTGTCTATGGTTAAGTCAACAAAGGGATCAAAGTTGGCTTTAATGGGGACCTTAAAACCCATTAGTTTATTCTCGAGCTATGAAGCATGGACTCACCATCCATTCCTATGTACTAGTGTCTGACATTTCTCTGACATGGTGAGATACGTGTTGGACACATGGGGATAATGCTAAAAAGTTAAAAAAATGGGATACAGGCATGATATGAATTTTTTGCCTTTTTTCTAGATATGAGATAAAAAAAATCCAAATCCTATGATATTGGAACTCTTAAAAAATGGAGGAGTATCATATTTGATACTAAAAAATAACTTCGACATTTTTATAGTAAATGGTAGCTTGATGCTAGTTTTAATTATTTTTTTTTCTTAATCTTGCTTTCATTGGCTAGATCTAGATGTTAAAAATCCAAAAATATAGAGAAGAGAATAAAGAGGAAAGTCAGATGCTGGAAATCCAAAAAGAAAAAAGATAATAGAGAGAGAAGTGAAAGATAAGAAAAAAGATAAACTAGGACATGTTTGCATTTTCATTAAATATTGTTATATAAAAATTTTTTTTATTAACGTGTCTAGTCGTAAATATGTCCTAGTTTTTTTAAAAATTGTCTGGTCATTATGTCCATATTATGTTATATCTGTATTTCATGTTCATGTCCGTGCTTCCTAGCTTACAAGGCCGATGAAGCACAATTATAGAATGTTAATGATTTTTTTTTCTATTAGGAGGGAAATAGCTGTGGGATACAATTATGGTTTTGGTGGCTAACTAAAGAGGCAAAAACATGTATTTATGGGGAATCGAAAAAAAATTTTCTGGTAGATGAAGGAACTATAGGAGAATAAAATGCTAGTAGAATTTGCATTGAATGATGGGTCCTAGCACATTACGCTAATCAAGTATAATGGGTTCTAGCTGATTATTCTTGCAAATTAAGGATTTGTGAGGAGAGAGAAGAACTTTCATTAGACATTCTATGATATTGTATGATAGGTGCAAAGCCTATTGTTGCTATCTTAGCCCTTTTCTAGTGTTCTATACAGGGGCTATTCTTCTTCAAAGCTATCAAAGTATCAAGCAACTAAATATCTTGAGTACCCTGTTCTGTTTCCATAGCTTGTTGATGGCTGTTGTCTTCATTAATTAATATTTCTGTAACTTAGTAGGTGCTGTTTAAGGGAGGGAGGGGGGGAGCAATCATATTCCTATGGTTTCTCTTGTGCATTTTCCTGCTTTACGTGTAATGCTATTTAAGGTTTTTCTTTGTAATTGTTTCTAAATTTTTGTAATTAAATGTCAATTGAATGCTTTTGAATTTGTCTACAACAGTAAACTTTGGAATAAAATTGAAGTGTTACAACCTCTCTAATTCTTTGCTTCCCAACGTCGAGGCTGGAAAAAATGATTTTTTTCCTTATATGATTATGCATGAATTGTAAGCTGAAGCTTTGATAATTTGGTGTCTGCAATCACCATATGGATAATATGTTCTGTTTCATCTTCAAATTCTTCCAACAAAAAGGATATTTAAAAGTAATCCTTTTCTAAAAGTAATCATATATAAGAAAATGAAGTGATTGTATATCCAATCTTCTCTCTTTTTTCATTTTCACTTTGATAGCATGATTGAACACCTTTTCTCTTTTCTCTTTCCTTTTTTCCCTATCCCTCTATGGGGATAACTTATTTATTTTTATCATCTGAAGGTGGAAAAAAGACGAGAATCATTGGCATCTGAATTGAATGGAAGATTGGTTGAGAGAGCAAGTGTGATCCCTACCAAGGCTATTGATTGTATCATGGCTAAATTACACCAGATCATGGGCAAAGGAAGTGTTGATTGTAAAATGGCTTCTCAGCATATGGCCTTCACTTTGCTTGGAGCTACAATCTTTGGTGACACATTCTTGGCTTGGTCTAAGGCAACTGTTTATGAGGAGCTCTTGATGATGGTTGCTAAAGATGCTTGCTTTTGGGCCTCATATAGTGTTACTCCCTTTTGGGAACTAGGATTTTGGAGGTATCAACGATTATGTGCAAAGTTGAAATGCCTAACTCAAGATCTCATGCAACAGTGTTGTAAAAATTACAAGCTATACCATGACATGGATCCAGTCTCTCATGATGAAACTGCAAATGCTGGAGTAGAAGCTACAGTTGGTTCAAAATCCTGTTCTGGCATCTTTTTGCAAGATAACTTTTCCCTGCAAGAGCTTAATGGCCATCTTAATGCAAGAGAAGAACCTTGTGGCAATGTTATGGGTTTGATGTTTCATGGATGCTTAACAACCGGAGGTTTGATCAGTAATATGTTGATGAGGCTTGTTACACATCCAGAAATACAGCGTAAGGTAGGCATCCTCTATTCCCGTTTCTTTCTTTTCCCAATTATCCATTTGCTCATCTACTCTAAGAATTTCACCGTAAAAGAACTGATGTTAAGGGGGTTCAGACCTGTTTGCAGAACTATTAGCTTTAATGACTCATTCCTGAATATTTTGCTAAATATTTAAAATTCTGTATTTTTCTATAAGACTGGGGTCTGAATGTAGACTTCCTTGTTACAAGGGCCATTGTTTGTTCTTCTTTTCTGTTTCATATTTTTTGCCTCATGCCTTCCTTTCCGACTAATTATCTTTACTATGTTACTGCAAGAATGTTTTACTTAGTTCCTTTTACTGTTTTTGGTATAGTTTTCGTGTTTTTTATATTACTTTAATTGATTTTATCATTTGAAAATACTTGGATTTTATCTTTCATGCTTCATAAATGGAGATGATTACCTCGCCCATAATATCCATTATTTGTGACGTACTGCTTATTAGATCGTGAATACATTTGCTTCGTAGTCGTTAATGACCTCTGTGCTAGAATGTATATCAGGGTATATCCACTCATGCACAAGTTGAATTTACAGAATTGGTTGGTAATGCATACTTTCTTGTGGATCGATATGTACTTGAAGATTTGGTTTGTAGTTGTGGGATGCAAGATTTTTGGGGTTGGTGAGGTCTGGGACTAGATTAATGCAAGCTTTTCGGTTAGTTTGCTATCAAGGTAAATGGAAAGGAAGAAAGAAGAATCATCCTGTTAGATGTTAACGGATTGTGTAGGAATATGGTATGATTATGGCGGATAAAGGTGCTAGTCTTTGGTTAGCGTAGGAGAGCTGTTTTCTGGAAGAGTGAATGAAAACGGAGGACAAATTTAAGTTGCATGTCAAATGCAATATGTAGCAGTTATCTTTAGAGTTTAGACAGTTTGTTCTGGTAAGAGTTTTGGAGTATGGTATTAAGTGGGGAGAATTTGGTGCTGGAATTTTATGTTGTCAACCTAGTGCTAGGTTGATTTTTCGATAAAGAAGGAGAAAGAGCTTCCTTGTTAAAGTTGCTTGCTTGTGCAATATTTAAGATTTTTAAGATAGCATACTCTGTGACCCTTAAAATAGCATTTCTTGGGTTCTAGTGTAAATAGTGTTTTTAGTAGATTCAGATTTTCTTGAGCAAAGTGGTTGTGCTAGCACAAGACTACTAAATGACTTAGGTTTAGGTGTTAGGATTCTTAAACCCTCAAATACTTAAGAGACTTGTGCTGAACTTAAAAGACCCTGCATTACTCTTATGTTGTTTTACTTACTATTTATTAGTTGAAAAGAAAAGTCAATTATCAGCTTTTTTTTTTTTTTTTTATGTTTATTGACTAAAGTTTGAAGTTGAACGTCCTAGATTGCAATTGATTTATGTCTTTGAAACTGAACTTTTGCAGATTTACTCAGAGATAATTATGGCACAGAAAGGTTCAGGGGAGAGAGATAAACCTAATATAGAGAAGATGCCTTTATTGTTGGCAACAATCTATGAGTCTGCTCGTGTTATGCCACCTGGACCTTTGCTACAGAGATGTTCTCTGAAACATGGTGAGCCATTGCTTTTTTGAAGGTTAAAATTGGAATCATCTGGCATTAGATACACTTTTTCTTATCTTCCTTAATCAGTACATGATAATTACCTTGGATATGGATGTGGAACTTGCAACAAGTGCTGTCAGTACCTAACTTTCACCTCAAAACCTCAAATTTATGTACATATTTGTAGTGTTCAGGGTCCAAAATCCTCCTTAATTTTGTGACATTTTTTAGAGCGCTTAAAGTTTTCTGTTATATTGGTTATTAAAATTTTTTGCAGATCTTACCAATCATCTTTTGTAGTAGTGGATGTAATGGAGGATGGTAAAATCTCAAGCTTGACTTGATTACAAAACTTGAGGCGTTAAGCTTGGCTCAAGCTGGGCCAAACTTGAATTTCCATGCATGACCATAGATAGGAACAGTTATCCAGGTACTTGAACTTGACTAGATCAGGCTTGATTATTATCAAGCACATATCAAGCTCGAGTTCAAGTTGGTTTTGATCCTTACAAATTCATCTAATGTATAAAATACATTTAAAAAGAAAAAAAAAAGAATCAAAAGTTTGAGTGGGCATGTGAGCCACTCAATTTGTTTATTGAAATATTTAAACTCGGCTTGTTGGACTAATCGAGTTACTTGACCTTGAGCTGTACTTGATAGTTAATGAATCAAGCCAAGTAGGTCACCAGTAGGTTTGACTTGCTAACTTCTCTATTTTCTATTTTTTCTTATGTTCAATTTTACAGGGTCTATTTATATTTTTAGAAAAGGCATGTGGAGGTTGACTTTCTTTTCATATAAAACTGAAAGCATTTATATATCTTCTTTTGAATTGAATTATGCTGTTGAGGCTTAGAACCAGAGTCTTATACAAGTTTTTGTTGCATGATTTGGCTACTGTGTTTTTGATGCCACTTGTGGTTGTCATTACTAATTATGACACTACTTGTATGGCTACTGATACCAAATCTTCCCTTTCTTTGTGTTTTGAAGATTTGAAGCTTAAGTCTGGTGTAATTATACCAGCTGGAGCGATACTTGTTGTACCTGTACAGTTGGTGCAGATGGATGATTCTAGTTGGGGAAATGATGCTGGTAAATTTAATCCATATCGTTTTCTGTCTAAGACTGAAGAGATATCTGGTTCGATGAACATGGATACTTCCATTGCAGGTTCCACTCACTACCTTTCCAAATGTGTATTAATTTAGAGTTTTTATGCTACTTTTTAATTGCCAATTTAGCATTAAGCTTTGTGAGGTTGTTATTTTCACTGTTCTGTGTCATGCATAGCAGTGCTTTGAGTTATGCACTTTATTGCATCAATACACCTTTTGAACAATATCGAGTGACTCTTGTTGTCCATGTAGCTCAGCTGAGTTGATTCTACCTGTTGCTAATAAATACTCCGTCTCATGATCATGTGGGTGTTTTGATTTTGGATGTGGGTTTTTAATGTCTTTCGATTTAGTTTGCATTCAGTTGTGTCTCAATAGTCAGTCCACAGGGTATTAAGTGGGGAATGTATGATGATTATATTGTCTCTCTTTGGCTCAGGACGTGCTGGAGAACGTCAGGACCAAAGCCACAGTTCTTTTGTTTTGAATGATCCAAATGAGAATCCAACTTTTCTTCCCTTCGGTTCTGGTACACGTGCCTGCGTTTGCCAGAAATTTGTCATTCAAGGAGTTGCAACATTGTTTGCATCCATGCTTGAACAATATGAGGTTTGTCCTATGAATAATTTATCGGTATTTTCTACAGCTTCATTTCAACTTACTGCTACAATTAGTCCTCTTATGAAGTTATCATCAGATTGAAATGCAGGAAAAGGTCATTTTTTGCCAATGCTAGATAATGGAGACATAGTTTAATGTTTATATGAATACATAATGCCGGTTTTGATAGATAATAACGTAACTAGTGTTTGTCTATGACAAGAATCACAAATAATGATTTCTTATTGAATTAAACATTGGGAGTGAATTATGATGTTTCTTTAAACTTCTTGAATTTTGATTATGTTTTCGATTAATGAAATTCTGATTTTTGATGAGATGTGATTGTTTTGTTTGAATGAATATAACAGGTGAGGCTTCATCCGAGATCTAAGACAAACTCAAAACCATTGACGAACGACTCTATTTTTAAAAATTTTTCAAGTTCCAAAATAGTTTTCATCAGAAGGAGTAACTGAAAGTCCGAAGAAACATACATAATGTCATCCTTATGGTGCTAGTATTTGGTTTTTTGTTTTTAATCACCCAGCTTTTTGATGAAGACATCTTGTCCTCTTTTTTCTCCGAAATTGTTGGAGAAGCTCTTTAGCCGATGAACAGAAGGATGGTGTCACATGAGCATATTTCATAACTCATGTTTTTCTTTTCCCTCCCTGGTTTGTAATTAGCTCAAAGTGCTGTATTTGATGCCAAGCTTTTTAGTATTTGTTTTTGAAGCACTTTGGGGCTGTGTTTGCAGTGAAGTTCTGTACTTTTGTCTTCCCCATCTTAGGATTGTTGGTTCCTTTTATCAAACTACTTTCCTTTCTGTTTGTTTTTCCTCCTAAAAGGAGTTTGTGTTGTAATATATATGCTCATTGAATATTGTCTAAGACCTTCAAAACTTGTTATGATATAAAATTAAACTTTATGGCTATGATTAATGTTTCATATTAAAATTAAATGTTTAATTTAATTAGTTTATGTAATTATTTTTAAAAAATGGTATGAGATATTTTTTATGAAACAAAATTATAAGATTCAATAAAATAAAATAAATAATATCTTATAAATAATATATTACTTTAATTCAAATTTTAATAAATGATTTATATTGCACTTTATATTATAATTTATTTTATGCAAATCATTTGTTAAATATAAATATTAAATGTTTTTTTTGGCAGAAAAAAAATTTGAGAATAAATAAGTTGTACAGTCTTTTAAATTAAAGTAAGATGTTTTATATTTGAAAATTTAAGACAAGTAATTTTAGGTCGTGTATTTGAAATGATTTTAATAAATGATTCGAATTCAAGATTTTTTCATCGAAAATGATAAGTTTTAACCAATTGAATTAATTATTTATTGATAATATTAAATGTTTCGAATATCATGTAATAATTAATAATTATTTTTTTAAAAATCAATTTATGTAATTAATACTTTTCAAAATTAACAAAGATAATTATATTATAAGTTATTTTTTTATTATTTTAATATTTCAGCATGATATTATCAAACTAAACTATAGGCTATTCCACTTTATAATCAACTTTTGGTTATCTCATTTTATAATAAAAGAGACGTTTTAAGGATTGTATTTAAATTTTTTATTTTCATTTTTAAAGTTTTGAATTTGAATTTGAAAATAAATGAGAAATTTATTGAAAAAAAGAGGATTACTTCTTTTAATATATCTTTATTGAGCTAAACTTTTGCTTTTCTGTCTTTTTGTTTTTCCGAGGGAAAAAGGGCCCTTCGCATTGCTTACCTATTAAGCAAAAGTATTTTATTTCAACTAACACGTGCTATTCACGTGTCAAAGACATTACTATCCAATATTTTTTCCTTAGCGGACCAAACAAATCGCTAAAACGCTTTGATTGATTCAAATCTTCCAATTTACCAAAAAAAAAAAAAAAATCTTCTATATAAACCCAAATGCAAAAAGCCACTTTCCTGCTCTCGTTTTTATTCTCCATAGCAATCCCAATTCTCTTCTTTAACAATTTTTCTGCCGAATCAACCCTCTGCTCCGTTACAATGGCCACAACCACCGCCGCTTTGGGCGGAGTTCACCCTTCCCAAGGATCCCAAAACAGCGCCGAGCTCGAAAACCTCGCTCGCTTTGCTGTCGATGAGCACAACAAGAAAGAGAATGCGATGGTTGAGTTTGTGAGGGTAGTGAAGGCCACCGAGCAAGTGGTGGCTGGTACGCTTCACCATTTGACGGTGGAAGCCATCGATGCCGGAAAAAAGAAGCTTTATGAGGCTAAAGTGTGGGTTAAGCCTTGGTTGAATTTTAAGGAATTGCAGGAGTTTAAGCATGCTGGTGATGCTGATGATTCCCCTTTTACTTCTTCTGATCTTGGTGTTAAGAAAGGTGCTTCATACTTCTGCTTTTCTTCCCTCTTTTATTGTTTTTATTTCGTAAAGCTTATGGTTTTTGTATGAAATTATTGGGTTTTCTTCTAAATGAAGCCTTATTGATGTACACAATATATATATTTGAGATGGGTTTCTTTTAGATACTGCAATTTTAAATGAAATGAAAGTGGTAAAAAAAATTGAATATGAGTTAGAAAAAACAACAATAAAAAGTGATTTGTGTTTGAATTGTTACATTGAACTGTGACATCACATGAATTGTACATGATAATTTTCGTATTTGACACGAATGGTTTTGTATTTCACAAGCCATTTGTAGCATGAGCAATGTCCTCATACCCTGTTTCTTCTTGTCAAATGTTTTTGGTAATGATCTTGCTATTTGTTGGAGGATAAGGATTCTTATATGGTGTTTCATCTGAAACTTTATTATTCTTATATAGTGTTTCATCTCAAACTTTACTGACAAATTGTTTTAAATTATTGTTAGATGTCCATGGCCCTGGGGTGCAATCTGTGCCAACACATGATCCTGTAGTTCAAGATGCTGCACATCATGCTGTCAAGACCATACAGCAGAGATCCAATTCCCTGGTACCTTATGAGCTTAAAGAAATCGTTCATGCCCAGGCTGAGGTGAGCAGTAAACAGCTACCCCTCTTTTCTCCTATCTTTTTCATGTTTCAAATATTCGATTGTTCTTTTATAATTGGAAGTGAGTACATATATTAATCCTGTTTAATATGGTGTTTCAATATCTTGTGGCATTCAGAGCACTGGTTGCTCTATGTTTACTGCTTTTCTCAACATAATTTATCCCTTGTTTTACTCGTATGTTTGATTAAAAATTTGTCTTATAATGTTAAATAAAAATCTTCATAGTTTTACATTCTGCACGTTTTGCGAAGATGGAGCTTCTGTTTGTCACTTCAATCTCCATCTCCCTAATACTAGTTTCTGGTTTGCCACTTTTTTCTATGGTAAAACTCTAGATTCTGCCTTCACCTTTCAAGGTGTTTAAGATATCATTGGACTGGGAACTAGAATCATCCAATCTAGTTGAAATATGTTTGAACAACAATTTGAAACTCTATGCTTGCATCAAAGGTAGAATAAGTAGGAACAAAGTGTCTGCTGTTGAATTTGGAGCTTAGTTCAGTTGGTTCATGCAACCATCTTTTAAGTGGTGGTATTCAACAGATCTGGGTTCAAATCTCAATTCTTGCAATCTTTTCCCTTATCCTTAGGAAGTGGTATTTTTACCCCAAAAAAAAAAAAAGTGACTGCAGTTTCATTTGAGTGCTAAATGTGTGAATATGCAACAGGTGGTAGATGATTTCGCTAAACTTGACATGGTTCTCAAGGTCAAGAGAGGAGACAAGGAAGAGAAATTCAAGGTCGAGGTACACCATAAGAGTGAAGGGACTTACCATCTGAACCACATGGTGCCAGATCACTCTTGAAGCTAATGTTATTATAAATTATGAAAGTTTGAATCTAATATTATCGTATGTCATAAAAATGGTTGGAACCTTGCATCATGTGCTGATCTTACACCTGCAAAACCTATATATATAAGAATGTTAGGTCTCTTGTTTACGTGTTAACCTACTGAAATGCACTGCTTTTCTCATTGCATAATTGCTTCACAAAAGCTTTTGTTTGCAGTTTAATAGTGGCATGGATTATTTTTATTCATCAAATTTAAGTTAAAAGGTCTTGAAATTGCCCAAAGATACATGTGCATGTAATTGCAAATCAAGGTGGGAGCTGATTGAAAGTGAAATTTCAGCATATTTAAGAGGGTATCAATGTTTTAGAGGGTTGACATGCAATTTGGTTTCTTAATTATATTACTATATTACTATTAAAGATTTGTTAATAATTTGGTACTTATAAAAACTTATGGTTATATTATTGATTAACATTGTTAAGTGTTATTATATTATTTTTTTTGTTATATTAATTTATCATTAAGAGAATTAATATGTAAAGTAAAATGCTTGATAGAAACAAAATATGGATATTGTGAACTTTTTAATAGATTTTCTATTGGTACTAAATCGTGGAGGTGATATAATTTAGAATATTAAATCACACGTTAACCTTCTTTTGAACTTTTTATGAAATTTGAAAATTTTATTATTAGAGTATAAAATAATAATCCAAAAAATAAATTTCAAAATTTTGCTCAATGAAATCTTAAATTTCTGACTCAGAAAATTGATACATAAATAAAAATAATGATAAATGAAATGACATGTTTGTGAATTGTGAAACGTTACGGCACTGACAAAAAAAAAAAACGTTTACGTCACTAATGAAAAAATTTAACGTTTACGGCACTAATGAAAACAAAGTAAAAAAAATTGGCTGGACCTAGTGGCATGGGCTTGAAGTAAAATCAGAAATCTCGCATTGATTGATTTGAGATATAAAAATTTACATTTTTTTTTATGAGATATTTTTATAAGATAAAATTATAAGATTAAAAGAATGAGAATAGATAATAACTCATAAAAATATAAATTATAATAAATAAATTAATCTGAAATATCAAATAAATATATATTTAAATTTTAAAATCACATTAATTTAAAAATTGAATCTCGACCCGTGACATTAGACACCACCGTAGTGAAAGCTTAGAAGAAATTCAGAAGTTGGCTAACTCGAGGGCTCATTTTGTAGAAGTAATTGATTAGCTTCGAGACATGGCCTTACGCGACCTTTGGCTCTCATACATGATTAAGTGACTTACACAAAACCGAAGCAATCACTGTATAAGTGTCATGATTTTAGAGAAGAGTTATGAATTTATCTTTGATTACGTACTACAATTGATCATGAGAGATAAAAATTTATATTATTTTTTTTGAGATATTTTTTGTGAGATAAAATTATGAGTTTTAATAGATCAGAGTGGATAATACTTCATAAATTACTATAGATCTTGTGTTAAGTTGATTTGAGACAATAAAAAAATCATCTTCGTGTTTTGGAGTAACGCGAGTCTGAAGCTTAAATTTCAATCCGTGACAAGTGATATCAAAACTTAGATCGGAAGAGCTAAGAGTGAAGGTACTAACGATGTGTCATTGAAAACGATGAACTTTCATTTGGAGTTAAAAAATATATCACAATTCTAGAAAAGAGTCATGAATCCTAAATTGATTGTGTACTAGATTATAAAAGTTCACACTATCTTTTTATTATGAGGTATTTTTTGTGAAATAAAATTATAAAATCCAAGAGTCAAAACGAACAATATCTCACAAATTACTATAGATATTGTATTAAGTTGATCTAAGATGCAAAAGAAACCTTCCCCGTGCTATGAATCTTATGTTAAGCTGATCTGAGATACGAAAATGATCTTGAAACTTAGATCTTAACCTGTGACATTAGAACATGCCTGAAACTATCATGATCGAACCGAGCCAACTTCCACTCAGGAAACGTAGCCTAACAACCCCCCAGCGTGTTTCTGGGTTTAACGGAAACTAAACCAAGACATTAGGCTAGGGAAACAAGCTCACACAACTTATCTTTTAAGTCATTTGCAGTCTTTTATATATTACTAGGCTTAGACTCAAAGCAATGTGGGACGGGTAAATGTTGCAAATTCCTTCCTCTTATCTTGATCGATCATCGATGTGGGATCGGGCAATTATCAATATCAACAACAAAACAAAAAACCTAATGTTGTCGGTGTTCCCGAATTCTTCACAGAAGCATTTCGTATGTAATTTTTTTATTATAAGTTTTAATCATAATAAAAAATTATGTAAAATTTTATCACTTAAAAATATAACCTCCATACAAAATTTTGATAGATCTTATATAATTGTTAATTATAATTGATTAAATGTAAGTGATATACTTTCATCTTTACAGCCAACAAGAAATTACTTGCACCATTAATGCCACTTAACAAACTCAGCACTATTTTCAGGAAAATCACAAGCCTGGGCCTAGGCTACCCGTCTTCCCTCTTAATCCAAGATGCTAAAACATGTCGACTCATACTTGTGAAAATTGATATGCATGAAAAAAATTTCTTCATTGCATCCATTCTCATGAGCTCTAATTCCTAGCGCTATGGAAGGATGAATTGTTCCTTCCTGCTATATGAAATGCAAATGACAGCTCAAGTTCAAACTGTCTATTATAGGAGATGAAACTGGCAGACTAAATTAAAGCAATTAAATAAATGGCCAAGGCAGCTGAATTTGACAATCATGAACTAAAGTTAACGAGCTAATCAAAACAAAACCAGTAAATGATCATAGTTAATAGAGTTTCTAAGGGCAAGTCTTTTACACTAGGGAGCCATATTCTCTTGTTGAGTACGGGGAAAGTTCCCAGACTAGTGTCTTGCTAATGTGAGAAGCTACCCTTTTAAAGTTATGTTAGCAAATGGTATAATAGAAAGTGAACGAGGAGAGAGAGAGAGATGCATTTGAGCTCTTGAGACCTAAATAGGATATACTCCCATACCCCAATGAGGTCATCTTGACTATTTTGCCTTTTCTCAACATTTCTACCGAGGTGCTAATCTGATCTCAACCACTAACTTTTTCTAGGAGTCCTGCTCCATAAGGACCATAACTACTTACCCTTCCTCGTCATAATCCTCTTCGTCCTCATCTAACCTTCTGCCAAGCTGAGCAAGTTGAAGAGGATCAATAGCCATCTTGTCCATATCTGAAAGAGACCAGCCTGGGTACTCTTCATGCTTAGTCTCTGTTGTAGGCTCTGCTGAAGAAGACTGAGCTGCTGCCACTGCTGCTATTGTTGCTGGCGCAACAACAGTACCAGCACCTGCTGAGGCCTTTGTATCCACGTTCTCATCTACCTCAGCATTCAGATCAAAATTCACAACAGCTTGATTGGTATCTTCAGCAACTGTGCTCTCTTTCATTGGTTCCTTCAAGTCAGAACCATCATCTATCACCATTCCAGGGGTTGAATGACTTTTGTTGCTTTGCTGAAGAGTTGAGCAGGGTTCTAGTTCTATTTCGCGATGAACATCTCTTTCCACATTTCGAGCTCCTCTTCCACGCCCCCTCCCTCGTCCCCTGCCTCTCCCTCTGCCACTGCTGCCTGCATGACCCACATCATGCTGCATAGAATACATGTAAAGGAAGTCAGTTATTGAAAGTACTGAAATTCACATAAACATAAATAACATGATCCTGAAAACAACATCTGAACGACAAATTAAACAAATAACTTACTTAAGTTGAAGTTACAATACATATAAGAGGCCTGTCATTGTAAGTATTAAAATTTACAAATATCTAAAATAACATGCATTGCAGAGAACCAACCTGGTAGTTCTTATGCAGAAGTACACAGCAAAATACACTAAAGTTCACCAATTAATTTTTAAACTTGACACCTTTATGTCACTGAAGAAAAACATTTTGCATTGTTCATTCTTAAAGTTGCAAACAAGCTCATCCTATACACTATAGTGTGTAGGTCTATACACACATACATGTCACGGGTCGAGACTTAAGCTCCGAACCCGCGCGGCTCCGGGACCCGAGCATTCACCCTTTCGGCGTCCCAGATCAGCCTTCCTGCCACGGTTCACACCCTTGTGAGGTATTGTCCGCTCTGACCCCCCTGACCTCACGGTTTTGTCCTACAAAAGGTGCCTCACAAGGCGGAGGTGGTGTGAACCCTTTTATACCCCAGTGACCTTCCTATTATGTTCGATGTGGGATTCAGGACTCTTCCTTAGGTCCGTGACATACACACACTTGTTGAAAGGAAGCCCTCTTACCATTCTGCTCCTTTTTGATTCTTCATCGCTGTCATTGGCTTCATCTCCAGCAGCTTTCCTGGCAGAATGATATGGAAATGTTTCACCAAATAAGTAAATCTTTTTATGAATTAAAAAGTGAGAAAGAAGAAGGAAGCCAGGCTTTCTCTAACCTTCTCCTGGAAATAGTTCGATCATCGGCAGCAGCATCAGAATGACCATGACTATAGTCAGGAACTCGGCTGACAATGTCCCTCAGAAAATCAAATACATTATAGCTCTGCACACAATGCTTTCTGCAGTTTATTTGGAAACTTTAGTTAGACCAATGCACAACACATTGAAAATATATATCACTAGGGGTAACAAAGAGCAAGGTTGGAAACAGCATAATATGATACCATGCTGAGCAGAAGACTTGTTAATAGAAAAATGTAGCATGATCTAGAATGGATAAAAAGATTCGATTTCTCCCAGAATAGTGATTCAATATCTACAATAATCTTCATAGTGGATCTGTATCTAATACTTTATGACCCAAAAAGGAGGAAATGTGGATCAGGTTCAACATAAAATTAATCTCTTTTAGGAATCAAATTTGTGAGAAAGGATAATCTCTTGATAAAATTTGGTACAGTAGTTTCAATTATTGAAATCAAAGAAAAACACATTTTAAGAAACTTTCTATATCTTTACTCACCCCCTTAAACCCCCAAAATGCTCTTGTATGAGTGTACATGAATGGATGTTGGTTGATCACAGTGGAATCTTGATATTCTCATATCTTGTTACTTCATATTAGAGTTTGCAATGATGTTGATGTTCATGATTTTCCATGTGTTTCTTCTTTTACTTCAATCTTGATATGACATTGTAGTAATTCTCTTCTAGCATTGATAAAGGGCATCTTTTAAGGGAAAAAACAAACAAACGAAAAAAAGATCAAACATTCTTGGTCTACTAAGTACTAATGTAGTTGCTAAGTGGTAATATGCTTGTAAACTAAAATAATTATTAGAAGTCTTTAGTAAAATCATCTTACAAGTTGTAATTGAGATAAAATAAGAAAGAAGTTGAAAGTTAGTAAAAGCAAAGTAGATAAGGCTAATGTTTGGAAGTTGCTATTTTGAGAGAAGAAGAATATGTGTAGTAAGTAAATACCTAAATTTGTTACTTTCAAACACTATTTGGCGGTATTGGATCCATTTTCTGTTCAGTTTCTCTCTCTCTCTCTCTCTCTCTCTCTCTCTCCCTATTTTCTCTCCCACACCAAATCAATTAGTGTTGAAATTTTTACTAAAGCAAGAGGAATGAAATAAAACAGAGAATAAGTTATAAAAGTACAGTACTTAACTACTAACACCTTTTTTTACAAAAGCCTATTGTCCAAACCTTTGACATAAAACTCCAACAAGTTTCTAAGGCATTAATGTGGGAATCATATTTATATCATCGCTACCTATACAACTAGTAGACATACACATAATCAAGTAAAGAGGAACAAAATGGTCAAAGAACATTTATGTGTATGCAAATTTATATAAAAGCAGAAAGAGCATCAATTCCCCAAATAGATTACAGACATCGCATACTAAAAAGAATAATGTTAATTCTTCACTTACAAATGCAATGAATTCATGGTCTTTGCTCCTCTCTGAAGGGTAATCTCATATGTATGATCACAAAGGTCTTGTAAAAACAATTCCAATGCTTTAGCTGAAAAGTAATAGAAAGAAGCATGAGCAAGTAATATACATGCATGGAGAAATTATTTAGGTACAATCATGAAAGTTACAGCCACTCACAAACTAAAACAGGCACTGCTAATGCAATCTTCCCAACATCTTCATCAGCTTGCATAATCTTTTTAATGCGAGCCTGAAAATCAAATACATTTGAAAGTTTCAGCACTAATCACAGCTAACATCTGTAAAAACAATATGCAAACCATAGATAAGCGAATATCATTTGAAGAAGATGGCTCGTAGCCAGGGATGCCAATGCAAGCCATGGTCCTACAGCATATATAAAACATCATAAAGATATTTTCCTTTATTTACCAAATTTTTTAATCATTGTTTTACATGCAGCATTTTTTAAAAACAGCTTGAAAGAAACAAAAATACGTGCAATGTGGAACTATAAAACTTTATATTTTAATTATAGGCAATCAACATTATCTATTAATATCAGGATATCCTAACATAAAACAGCAGCCCCTCAACAACAAAGATCAGTAAGAAACCAGAGAAGGTTTGTTAAACACTGAAGAGAGAATATCAAGATAAGAAGAAAGGATCAGTGGTACATAGTGTTTCTTGATGCATCATTAAGTAAGAACATCACCTCACAGGTCCTTGTAAGTTGCTGGTTAAATACCATCAACATAATGCAAGTAACCTATCAAGAAGCTCACTCCTTTTACCAGGTTTTGACTTCAAACCAATCAAGTGACAAATAGATAGAGCACTGTAAGGATTTCAACACCAAACTAGAACAGGATGATCAACAAGAAACTAATGCTTCATTTGGATGGGCAGTGGGAGGGATTCCCAAAACAACAGCTTTGGTAAACTGGGAATCCCTCCCATCAACCATCCAAATGATGCATAAAGTTCCAGAAGTCAGTAAGCAATAAATTCTGCGGCCTACCAACTACCACTTGATATTATAGTTCATAGTATGGTTATGTAAGATGATTACTATAGAACTTGATGAAAAAAATAATTGTGAAAGATTTTCTAAGCAAGAGTTGCCTGCAATTCTTTGAAAAAGAATGGCAGTTTCCAAAGCTGCATTAGAGAAATTCTTCATGCAAATTTGATTTGGATAGAAAATATGGATAACGATCCCTTCTTAAAGCCACATTTATGTTCGCAAACTCATTGCTTAGTTCTATCTTTCTCTTAAATTACATTTTTTTTCAATAGTGAAAAATAGTTAAAGAAGTGAAGGCTTTAACATGAATCCTTCATCTTCCTGTAGAAGGCAATATGAGGTGCCCAATGAAACCATCCAAAAAAGATGCCAAATTGATACTACCGAATTCCGAAGTCTGATTACTGATTGCACTAAAATATCTTCAGACTACGAGAGGAGTTACTAGTGCGGGAACAAAAGGAGATACAGGTACATCTAAGAGTTAGCAACCACAGAAAGCCATGTCATACTAAACTGTTCAGATTCTTCCATAAACATTTGTAATCATCCAGCATTTAAAAATTGAAACCAGACATGAATATAATAGATTGACAGAAGGATTACTTATGGATCCAAAACAGGCAGTTGAAATGATAATAACCTAATCACAAGTGCTAGCCAAAAAATCAAATTCCAAGTTCCTTTCTACTGTAATATTGGCATCATGTGGAGATTCATACAACTCTCTTTTCCCGCTTCCAAGAAAAGGAGGTAAAGGAAAACAAACCAATCATAACTGACTATTGACAGTTCAACACGGGTGCTTGGACAAGTGGATCAAAACTGAACCGTGCTCAAAACCACATAAATCACTTTGCACATCCTTTGAAGAATAATTTCTTTTATAAAGAAACTAAAACATTCTAACCAAAGAAATCAGTGTTAAGTATGCAGACAGATTATAGCATTTATAGTTTGCCGAGAATCTAAGATCACTTGTCACCTTATTTAACACAAAGAAGAAAAAAAACGAATTGAAGTACACAAGCTACAAAACTAAAAGGGCTCAAAACCCAAAACCAGGGCAATAAACAAAGATTAGCATCAACAGTTTATTATGCTCTTCACATTTACATTCGTTAAACCAACCTATAGAACTCAATTAGAATGTTGATCAACAATAGCATGAAAGAGGTAAGAAGCAGAAACAGAAGCAGAAAAATTACCCATTTGCCCTTCGTTTCTTTCATTCCTCATATTAGAGAAAGAAAATCCGATCCCAATTATATACACAAAATACATTGCCATAATATCAATCAACTGAATTTTTGGTACCAAATCACCTAACGTGTTTGAAACCAACCAGCCTAAAAATGCATAATTCATGAGTCAAATCATACTTTGAAAATATAACCTCCATCTTAAGAAGCATTTAAAGACATTAGCAAACCATAAGACCTAAAACAAACTACCTAGGGTTCCTATGGAACAGTCAAAAAACAAAGAATCCTCCCTAAAAGGACTATGAAAAACAGAAATCCGACAACATATTCCATGAAAAAATTCCATAAAATTAAAACAATTATAAACTAAAATTTAAAAGACCCTAATTATTGAAAACGGCAAAAACTAATGATGACCCAGATCACAAAATATTTCCTACAATCAAAAAGCAATCACAAAACCAAAATCTAAAAAAGACCCATATTTCAATTTTAACAGAATAAATATAAAATTAATACCCAAGAGAAATTAACAACGGATAAAGAAAAAAAAAACAAATTCAATGAAACGAAAGAAAAAGAAAATAAAAAAGTAGGAAGCTTACAGCTGGGAAACGGGTATCGAGCTTCTTCCTCATGTGGTTTGGTTGTCAGATTTGGATCATTAAATTATTAAAATATTAAAAATGAAAAGCTAAAAAGACAATCAGTTTTTTTTTTTTTTCAATTACTTCAGAAGGAAAGCATTGTTATCATCATTTCAAATATGAAAATAAAATCTAACAAAAACCATCTCAGATCCGGACACTGCCTTTCCTTTTAGCTCATTAAAACCAAACTACAAACGAGTCTTTGTTTCAAAACCAAAGTTTGACAAAAAGAAAAGATAAAAATAAAATTTTTAAGTCCAGTAGATATTTGTTGATAAATTGACAGCTTCGCCAATTTAAGATTGGAACAGTCCAATACCTGACGGTCACGTTTGGAGGGTCAATTCTTTTATTCTTGAATTTAAAACAAGAGAATTGGTTGTTTAAACGTGTAATGATTTTATTGGGCCGCATTTATAGTTTTGACCACGGCATTTTTCGGATATTTGTTATTTATTTATTTATTTAAATCTTATAAGATGATACATATCTCCATGTCAGCCAAAGAAGCCGAACAACATAGGAGGAATTGTTTTTTTTTTTCCTATATTTGAGCTGTTTCCTCTATTTGACATCGTTTACCTCATATATCGCTTAGTATAATTTTAGATGTTCATTTTAATATATAAGATTATTGATAAAATAAGATAATAATTATTTTATATTATATTTAATTCATATCTTAAAAAATATATAATTTATAAAGAGAATATGATTATTTAATTTTTTCAAGATTATTTTTGATTTATGAAATTAAATATATATTTAATTATATTATTAAAAATTACATCAAAAATTTAAATTATATAAATTTAAAAAAAATAATTTTGACAAATAAATAAATTATTTTATCTTAATTCTTACATACATAAAATAAAATAAGATAATATTATTTAATTTAAATATATTTATAATATCATCTTATCTTATTCTATTATAATCTTGTGTACCGAACATAATTTTAATGTTCTATTTTATTGTAAAGTTACAAAAATAAATGCCAATATATTTTTTTTTTGGAAAAAAAAATCTATAATTATTTAATTTATTGATAAAGTGTTGGGTGTTTAATTTTAGTGATCCACAATCTTAACTAAAAAAGTTATAAACATATATTTGACAATAAATTCAATAAAAGTCGTATGCATTACGAACGCTAAAATATGAAAAAAGACTTTGAAGTATTCTAAAAAATTTAATTAAACCCTTTATATTATTGTTGCATTTAAATAATTTTTTTATTTTTATTTTTTATTATTTATGCCTTTTCTATCTTAAGATGGTAATGGTGGTATTTAAATAGAATTCTGTTTATCTTAACTCTTAAAATATTTTACTCGACTCCAACCCAACTCAACATTGAGTGTTTTTTATATCAACTTCAATTCGATATATATATATATATATATATATGTATGTATGTATGTATAACATTCGTTTGATCTATGCTTGACCCAAAATTAGTTTAATAGTTTTAATTTAGTATAATATTCATAAACATATTATTTTAAATATAAATTGCATCTTAATTATATAAAAATATAACATTTTTATTAAATTCATACTTAAATATAAAATTAAGTAAATAATAAATATATATATATACACCAGAGTGAGTTGAGATGAAATACTCTAAAATTTGCCTTTAAACCTTGACTTTTTTTTAAAAAAAATTCTAATTTGCCTCCAATTTTACTTTTGGTTTTCAAAAAAACTAAGCTTATCAATATTTTTAGATTGAGAGGAAAGGAAGGAAAGGGAAGGAAAATAAAAGAAAGTAATAGAAACAGAAAAACATTTCTTTTGTTTGGATAAGATTTTAATTTAAAGGAAAAGAAAGAGATGGAAACTCAATAACCCTTGGTTTCTCCTATAGTCTTTACTTTTCTAGTACTCCAATTTGGAAAAAAAGCTGAGCAAATGAAAGCTAAAAAAAAATTATTTTTATAAAAAGACTATTATATCTAACTTTTTATTAATACCAAAAGCCTAGTAAAAAAAAACTTAACCATATCATAATTTTTCTGCAATTTTTTCAAAGTCATTTCTTTTTCCAAGTAAGTTTCATATGTCTCTTCCAATATAATTTTTGTTTATAATTTTTTGGTAATTTGATATTGATGAATAATTAAATATAAATAAACATATTTTTTAGGTTTATGAGATGTCAAAGTGATAATGTGTTGAAATTTTGATAATGGCCAACAAATCTATTAATGCATGTTTGTAAAATATCTTTTTGTTTCACTTGATTAAAAACTACTAATATAATAGCAATCGTGAAGCTAGATAAGATAACAAACATATTATGATCCAAAAGTACTCTATAAAATCATAAGCAATGAAAATTTATAATTGAAAAAAATTATTATAATGAATTTTTTTTTTACTATTTATCCAAACAATGGTTGTTAGAATTCCTTTCATTTTTTTTTCTTTATTAATTTTAATTATCCAAACAAAAGGTATATGTATAATTTCTTTTCCTTTAAAAAACTTTATTTTATTTTATTTTTCTTTCATTTCCTTTATTAATATTTATCCAAACATAACGTATAGGATCGAGATGAAACAGAATCTATTGGTTTGGGTTATTTTAACATATCTACTTCTACCTTTAAATTAATGATATGTTAACATATTTTAACATGTGAATAATGATGTAGCAAATAAATGTATAGATGTATAAAAATGGGAAAGCTTAAAAAAAGGATAATCTAAAACATATTTATTAATTGATACCATGATCAGACACAATTATTAAAAATATAATAATATATATAATTAATAAAAATAAATGTCTATATTTATATGAAAATTAATAAAAATGATTAATTATTTAATACCAATGTCGCAAATAATTAGTAAAAAGGATATGTATATAAGTAAAATTATTATTATTAATAAGAAAAACATGTTTATATGTAAAATTAATAAAAGAAGAAATGTCTATATTTACATGAAATTTATAAAAGGATTAACTATTTGATACTATGTTGAAAAATAATTAGTGAAAAGGAAATGTATATATGTAAAGTTAATAAAGAAGGAAATATCTATATATATATTTATATAGAATTACAAAATTATTTTAATTTCCTTTTTATTAATTTTATATAAATATAAATATTTTCATTTTTATATAAATATAAATATTTTCTTTTTTATTAATTTTATGTATAGACATTTCCTTTTTATTAATCAATAATAATTACTATTTATTATATTTATTAAAACTTACGTACATGGAAAATGTTTATTATTTGATACCATAATAAAAAATAATTAGTGAAAAATTATCCATATACAAAATTAATAAAAATAAAATTACTTATATGACCTCTAATGTACAAATTATTTCACTAAATGTACATATATTTTGTTTACATGCATAGGAGACACTTGTAATCTTGAGCTAGCACTTATTAAATATTAAAGTCATAAAAATAATTTTTATTTTTATTAATTTTATATATTAATATTATTTATTTTTTAGTAATAATTTTGAGTCATGGTATCAATTAAAATTTTTTTGTCAAACTATCCTTTTCTGAAAATTTCTTATTTTTACTCATTTTCTGCCATGTGTACATTTTATCACATCATTGTTCACATGTTTTAAAATACACCAACATATCATTAATTTAATTGTAAAAGGATTTAGATAGTGAAAAATAAAATTGAAGAGTTTATTTAGAAGTAGCAGTGGCTTTGAAGTTATGTGCTAGATTAGTTTGATAAAGAAACAGAAACATTTATCAAACAATAAAAACTAAAAACTTTAGGCATTTGCCCATAGATAAAAAATTATAAACAAAAATTTTAATTATAAATGTGTCACATTATGTCACGTATTTAAATTAATACCCGCAATTTCTTGTAATAAGTCGCTAACTTAAATTTAATTTCTTTTTTATATCAATATATATATATTTGTTTTATTGGATCTATTTTTATTACAAATTTTTTTTATTTAATTGAATATTTGGTATCAAATACTATTTTTAATAATTTATCTCTATTTTTTCATATTTATATATGAAATCTAGGTATAAATGTGATTATAGCTGTTTATCATTTTTTGAAATTGGTGTCTATTTAGCTATTTTTGAACCAACAAATAGTATGTTATTAATGTGTATAATTTACAAAATTCAATAAAAAATTAAGGTAAAAATGTATTTATAAAATAATTCTTGATGTATATTTTGCATCTCATAAATATTATCTTAGTTTATTTTTAGTCAAATTTTTTAACTTTGACTTTAATTGTTTTAAATATTTAATTAAATTAAATTTTAATAAATTTAAACAGTTTTTAGTTTTAATTAAAAAACTTTAAAAAAATTAACTAAATAAATGAAACTCAAGCATTAATTATGGGTCATAGTGAGTAATATTTTAGCATCTACTTTGGTGTTATATATATTTTTTATATTATAAAATATAGTTTATCGTTGGTGATATCAAAGTACTTCTCAATTTTAATTAATCTTTGAACTCTACTTGTATCATATTTTTTTGGCAGCACCTATAGTTTATTTCTTATTAAAAAATAATTTATCTAGCTAAGAAAAAAAATTCAACAAAATTTATATAAATGCTCTAGATTTAGAAATCTAAAAATTTTAGACTCTAAAATAACTGAGATAAAATTATAGTATGTTATTGATGATATTGATTTGGCTCGAAAATGTTATTATATTAATAAATTAGTTTTTTATCCACACAAATACATGGGAATTTTATATTTATAATAATGTTTAATTTAATTCATTAAAAATCTACATAAAATTTTTATAGATTTAAAATTTTATTTTTATCACTAAATATTTGTATTCTGTCTTTTTATTTTTAATTAAATTTATATATTTAAAGTTAAACTTTTTTATTTAATTTTTAATTTCATAAATTGAAAGTACAAAATTTCAAAATATAATTTATCAACAAAATTTTTAAATAACTTTTTGATCTCCATCTTAATTTAGAAAAGTATATTAGTAAATATTTAAAATATTGAAATTTTTAATTCAATTCACTTCATAAATTTGATTGCTTAATTGGTAAAAAAAGGAAATTTGCTATATTAAAAAAAAATTTTACATAAAATCTAAATGTAGTAAGTATTTATAGATCCTTGTAAACTATAATAAAAACTGATAATTAAGATAAAGTATAACTGAAATTTAATAATGAAGCTGATCAAAAGAATAAAGGAATTTTAAATTGAAGGCAAAAATGTAATTTACGAAGTTGAACTAAGAAAAGTTCGTTAGATTCTAAATCATTTTTCAATCCTCTAAACTTTTATCTTCTCCACGCGTATATGTACATATATATGATCAGAAAAATACATTCATTATAAAAAAAATGATAAAAAAAACTCCAATTTAAAATTTTTATCACCATAATAGAATAGAGTTTAGAGTAATAGTAATAGAAGTAATATATATTAACCAAAAAACACATGAAAATCAAGAAATGAAAACTTTTAAAAAATAAATCACATGGTCAAGGAAACAAAAAAAAAGCTTTTTTTTTTTTTGAAAAGATCCATTATTTATTCTTATTTATCGAATAAATCATTGTAAAAAAAATAAAAAAAAAGGAAATTTAAGGGAGAAAATTGAGTTTCGAAAAAGCAATATGAATGAAAAAAAACTTTTAGATGAAGCATTTGAAGAAATATGGAATGGAAAAAGTAAAGAAAAAAGTTTTAGAATAGAATAGCAAATATTTATTATGTTTTCAATTCTACATCAAGTATTTTAAAATATAAATAATTGAACATGGTTTTACCTATTCATTTAAATGGATGCTTTTATCTGCTTATTTAACTGAATATTTGAAAAAAAGTATTAAAATGAATATTTTTAAGTCCATAAACCAAAATATTTAAATAGTAATTTATGCATACCCTTATCAATTTAAACAAATTTGAATATTTTAAATGGATTTGGATAATATTACATAAAGTAAATAATCATATTTCCTTTTATCATTTTCATATTAATATTTGAATATTTATTATCATTTAATGATTTAGTTTAAAAGTTTTAGATATTTGATTATTAATATATATTATAATTATTTATTATTATCTTATGTGTCATTCAAAAAAACTATCAACTTAAGTGTCATCGTAAGCAAACCTTATCAGATTATACTTTAGTTGTTATCTCTTTATCCTTTTTTTTATTTTTTCAAACTTATAAAATTTAATCATAAATTATAAAATATTAAAAATAGAACAAATTAATAATTTTTACTATTGTTAATTATTATCCTAAAGTTTAATTTATTACCCTCATGACAAGATTAAATAATTTTGTGTTATTGTGTGGTTTATTGTTAACCTTTTTTTTCTTTGCAATTTTTATCATTTTAAATTTTTTATGATAAATGTTCTTTGTTACTTCACTTTATAGTTTTTGTTATTTTCATTTTTTATTTTATAATATTTACAATTATTAATCATTATTTGTTCCTTAATTTGGTATTTTTATAATATTTGCAATAGTTAATTTTTGTATTTTTTATAATTTTTGACAAATTTTTTGGTTTTTATAATTTTAAGAGACATGGAAATATCCTTTTAACCCTAAAGACAAAATACCCTTCAAAATCTTCTATCTTATCATGAGATATTTTGGTAATTTTCACTTTATATTGCTTGACGAAACAATCCTTGAAAACCTTTTATCTTAACATAAATGGGGTTGTTTGATAATTTCCACTATAACTTACTTTCAAATTTCAATGTACTTTAGATTATATTATTATTTTTAAATTATAAAAAACAAATTAATATTCTAATAATAAAAAATTATGTAGAAGTAGATTAGGCCAAACTTGGCTTTTAAAAGTAAATTTAGTAATATAAAATACGACATAAAAATAATATAAATAAAAAAATATATAAAAATGATACGACTTAAAATTTTAATAAAAATCATATATAAATTTAACAAAATTAAAAAATATATTTTATATTTTTGAATTGACACAAATTGTGATATATAATTTTTGTATAAAATACAATAAAAATACTCTAATTATCAATATTTTATATGATATAAATGCATAAATTTACAAATTTATTTAAAAATATATATTTGATGAAGTCCAACCCAATTCATGAATGCTTTCACTTATTTTTTTAAATGTAAACACCTTGACTTGTTAAGAATATTTTGTATTCAAATATATTATTTTATTTTTCCTTAGCATTCAGTTCAGGGATTATTATGTGATTTCTTTGTCTAAAAAATAAAAAAAAAGTTTGTTTATTGTTTGATAAGATGTCATTAATTTTGGCATGAAGGAGATTAAAAACATAACTCAATAATGGAGAAAATCTATACATTTATACTTTATAATCTATAAATACAAGAACAATGTGAGATCGCTTTTTTAAAAATTTATTTATAAAACTTTTTAAATTAAAACACATGATAAATAATAATACTAATTATTCAAAAATTAATAGTATTAATAATAAAATAAAGTAATTATTTTATAAAATTATTTTTTGAAATTAAAAATAAATAGTATAAAAATACATTAATAAAGAACGAATATATTGATTAACTTAAAAAATTTATTTATAATTAAATATTATAATCAATTATAATCTTGCAAAATTTTTTGATACATAAATAGTTCTCATTATTACATACATTATCACACTTGAATACTTTATTTTCTTATTTTTAAATAATAAGTATATATTGAACCTATAGTTGCATACATTGTACGTGTACAAATAATTGAGATTTACATATTAATAGAAACTTGTATTAAGCCCCATTAACATGTATGTAAAGTTTTTCTTATTCTTATTTATAAATTGGATAAATTTTATTGATGAAATAAATTAATTCAATAAAAGTGGAACTAGCATTCTTATTAATAGATCGAATAAATCTTATTAATATATATATTTTTATATAAAATTTTTAAAATGTCTATTTAAATTATATAATTAACGAAAATATCCGTTTTCATTATTTCGTAGTATTTCTCTATTATATCATAAAAAAATTTAATTTCTCATTGCCCCATTTCTTGTTCCCAATTTACAATTTAAATGGCAAGACAACATTGTGCACAAACAAATTTTCTTATAATCAATAGCCATTTCAAGATTTTTTTTTAAGAAAAAAAAATTGAAAATGTGGACCAACCTTGAGTAATTCAAATATAGTATCTCCCTATATATGTTCAAAGACCTTTTCAAAACCACATACCAAAAATGATTATTATTGCAAAATAACTTACCAAATATAGTGTTACCAATTAAATCTCATGCACTCAAACAACCCCCTTATGTTATTCACTTTTTTCAATTTGTTTCTTTGCATGTGGTAAAATGTTAAAATGTTTTAGATATCATGATAAGTATCTAACCCATTAATTAATGTCAAGAGTACATATATGCTAAGTTTTAAAATTACTAAGATATTAAATACTTTAAAAAAAAAATCTGATTCCAACTTCAATTAATTTTGGCAAGAACAGCTTGATGCCAACTATGGCTTAGACATTAATCAACATTTTTGAATCTTACTATAACTTATTCTTAACCAAGTTCATTCTTATCTTAATTGACAGTAAAATTAAATGCCTTACATCTGTATCTTCCAAAAGAAAATCATGATTTTTTTAGGGTAAATTTGGCAAATAATTAACAAGAGAAATTATAAAGAAAGAATTTTGGAAAGTTGTTATTTTCATCGTCATAAACCAACCACAATGCTCTATATATGGAAGTTTCTCTGTTACATTCAAATAAGTTTATGTTAATTTCCGATTAAGCTCGCTTATACAATTCATGATGTATAATCCCTTAATTATCATGTAATCGTTTATTTTTTATTCATTTAATTATTTTTACATGATATTTTCATAAACCGCGAAAAATAAAAACTATTAAAAGATAACAAATTATCAAGCTTAATTTAGTATTTTTATCATAACAGATAAATATGCTAGATTTCTTTATTCTTATAGCAGTGAATATATGTAAACATTAATTTATTAAAAGTTATATGCATGAATTCCACCAAATATCATTGAATCTTTTACAGAAGTTTGATCTCCTGAGTAGGCAATTGCGTTCACATGGTACTTTGAAATACATCTAGAAGAATTTGATGGAACAAATTTTCCTGAGGCACAAAATCTTATCAACCTTAGTCCTGATTTAAATCTTGTGCTAAAATGATGCAAGTGACAATTCAAAATGGGATTTCTTTCCATAATTGAAAGGATATTACATTCATTCAACCTTGTTATAAACTAAGCATTTCTCTCATATTGTTCCCCAAACCAAAAATATTTCGGCCATGGTTGGAATTGGTGGAGAACCATACCCTACTGCAGCCTCTAGCATTTCAGCAGCCTTGGAAGGAGTTCCACACAACATGGTTAATGAACCTGTTGGAGCATCTGAATCCGAATCGAGCCCTGGTGTTTTTCTTGATTTGAAGCTCTCGAATGATGATAATTCACAAGGCGAAACAAAGATTGAACTCAATCTTTTCAGCCCTATGAACCCTACTTCATCTCAGTCAAATGAGTCTGGTGAGCAGGAGACTTCAAGCGAGAAGCAATCCGATGCAAATAAGGTTTACTCATGCAAGTTTTGCAAACGAGAGTTCTCTAATTCTCAAGCCTTAGGGGGACACCAAAATGCTCACAAACAAGAACGTGCATTAGCCAAAAGGCGTCAAGGGATGGAGGTGAATGGTTTTGGCCATCCACAATTTCCCTATTACCCTTATCCAAGCTTTTCTTCACGCCCTATTTATGGATCTTTGAATAGATCACCTCTTGGGGTTAGAATAGAGTCCATGATCCATAAGCCTTCATATCCATGGGCATCGCCCGGTGGATATCGTTTCGGTTATGGTTGGTCTGGGCAAGCCATGATGAACCCTCCTCGGCCAAGCATAAGCATGAACAATGGTGGATTTGGAATCTCAAGGCCTTCAAACTCTTCAAGAATTGAGGAAACTGGTGCACCTCGAAGCTTCCCTAATATTTCTCAAGCAAATGTTGCTGTAAGTAGGGCAACTGGAATTGATTATCTTCGGCCAAGCAATTCTTCAGGAAGTGATGATCACAAGGAAGCTTCAGAAATTGATTTGTCCCTTAAGCTTTAATTATTGCTATAATATTCTGTTTTAATTAATTAGTTTCTAGTGAAGATTGCATGCTTGTTTAATTTCTTGTTCAACTAGGACACATTTGCATGAATAAATGAATGAAATTCAAAGTAATATTATTTTATTTTTTGTGTTTTTCTTGTGTGTGCGCGCGAAAAAGTTTAAATCTATAAAAAAATTATTTTTTAAAAAGGAAAAAGAAAAAGGAAATCCAATATATTTCCTTACTAAGTTTGATATTAATGGAAATTTTTTTTTTTTGAGAAAGACACCAAAATGATCACTAATGATGATTGCCTACCATAAACATGTTAATTTTTCAATTTCTATGGCTTGCCATAATGCCATCACGTCCACACCATATTAAATATTTGCTTGATTATATATTGCATAGCTCAGCTTGATATTTACTTATCAAAAAAGGAAAAAACCTTTGATATTTAGTCATTAGAATATGGTCAATCATGGCTTACTTTGGCATAACAGATGAACCTTTTTAATGAGTGGCTAATTTGAGGAAGATGAACTTAAATCTAGTTGTTTTGTTTTTTCTTTTCTTTTTTGGAAGAAATGTATGATTGGAAATATTGAATCATAACAAATTTATAATACTCTATTTAGGATGATGAATCAAATTTACTATTCATCTTTGAACAAGTGCAATTTAATCATTGCACACAATTTCTAATTTGATTTAAAAATAAAATATTTTATAAAATATTTCATTTACAAAATATTAATATTTTACTATTAAAATTTGATTATTTTTAACCAAATTTAAAAATATAATGATATAGTGACTTCCATTGAAAAACTAATGCAAATTTTAATTCTATCATCTTAATTAACTACATAGAATGGTAAATTTGAATCTTATTTTAGTTGGAGTTGAGTGATTGAATTTCTAACAAAAAAGGAATTGAGTGACTAAAATATAAATTTAATGGAAGTAGAATAACTTTTTAAGAGTCCTATAGTAAAAAAAATTTTTTTTTTTTTGAGTTTTAGTTTTAATTGAGTTGAAAGCAACCAAGCCCAAAACTCACCATAGGTTAAAAGTTCAAGCTTGGAACGTCACCGTTTGCAATGTTTTGGATAAAACAATTTATGCCAGAACAGCTGAAATGGAATCCTTTTGTGATAATTTGGTTATTATAATTAAACTTAATTACACTTTTGGTACTCAAAATTTGGGGAAAAGTACAAATTAATACTTAAAAAAAGTAAATGTAAAACTTGCATCCTAAATTTTCAAATAAAATATAATTTTAATCTAAATTTTAATATTTTAATTTAATTCTTCTATATGATATCCAATTAGTATAATTTGGTTATATACATGTCATTTGTTAGATAAAAATATTAAATATTTTGTAAAAAACCTCATGAAGATATCATATGGATGTCATGTGATAAATAATAATTGATCAATTTAAAATTTTTTTTATTTAGGTAAAAAAATATATTTTTAATATATATTGAAAAAAGATATTGATAGTATGTGTGGTGAATACATAATTTGATAATATTTGTCAAACATTATATATATATATATATAAATTGATATGATTAGTGATATTAGAGTTTAAGTTGAAATGATATATAATTTAAAAGTTTATGATACAAATTATATATTTTATTTTTTTAGGTATCAATTTATACATTTTTTTTCAAAATTTAAGTACTAAAAGAGTACTATTATTATTATTATTATTATTATTATTATTATTATTATTATTATTATTATTATAACAGTTCTAACTTATCTGAAATCTAAAACTTGGTACTCTTTTCATAAGAACGGACATTTATAAAAAGAAAAGGTTGCCTCCAAATATATATTTTAATCATTGAAAATTAAAGGTATTAAGATGAAATTGTCACTATAATATGATTTAATATTGAATTCTATCATTGTACTTTAATTTTATTAAAATTTATCATGTACTTTTAACTGTAATTTCAATTTATTGTTGGACAAAAAGGAAAGAAAATTTGAATATTTCACAAAATATTTTATTAATGCAAATAATAAATTTTATTACCGTACCTTCAATTTTGTTAAAATTTTAACAAAAAATAACGAAATTAAATTTTCTTATGAAAATATTTTGTTAATGAAAATGACAAATTTCTCTTTTTTTAATTCTATGTCAAAAAATAAAAAAAATAGAGTAAGATGAAAAACTTTAACTATATTGAATTATAATAAAATTTAATAATAAAATTTAATATTAACTCATAATGCAATAACAAATTTGAAGTTAATCCCGAAATTAAAAATTAAGAAGCACCAATTTTTAGTGCTTTGGGGTTAGCCTATAAGTTTCATTATATAGCTAGTTTGTATCACCATCTTGTATAAATAAAAACATCATCTCAATTATTAAGAAGAAATGTTTCACGTAGAATTGATTATCTCTTATGCAGGATACTGATTATCCAAAACGAAACACAAAGCAAATATACCAAATATCAATAGGGCTTAGCCTCAGGCTGCCACAAGAAAGTAGCATCAGCAATGGCATTACTGCAATAAAGGCAAGGATGCTGCTCAAATTCCTGCGCCTCTAAAACCTTCCTAGCCATCATCACAAGCTGTTTAATGGTTAATGCACCCCAGTTGTCTCTCAGTACAATCTGCACTGCATTGCTAAACGCTCCATACGCCTTTCCTCCACTCTCAATCTGGTTTATGTCAGCTGATATCTCATTTGCTTGGCACCCACTTAACAGAATCCCCCATCTGCCTTCAACGACTCCAATAAATCTGATTCAGGCTGGGGGTTTAAGGAATTTGAGTCTGGCACCAGCACCAGAGGCATTTAACGAATGAGTGACGATATCTGATGATTGTTATAGATGTTAGTTGCTGAAGTATGGATTCCAAAGGCATGATCTTAGCCCTGTAGGAAACTGATGATGTTGTGTTAATCTTAATAGTGGAAGGTCGTATTTGTTCTTTCTCTTGGTCAATTAGACCACCATTGTGGCAGGAATCTGAAAGGATCGTGAAGCTTGCTCCTTTTGGTAGTCGATTAACTAATTGCCTGAAGTCCATATCTGCCCCCAAGGTTTTACAGATTGTTCTAGTGACAATACTGAGATTGAAACAGAAGAGCTATAACGTTCCATCTATATAACTAACAATCACAAAGAACCTAAAGCTTCATGCAGCTACCCTTAAGATGGGGGCCAGCAGGATTGGGGTTTGAATTTTGAGCAACTGCAACTCGTTTGTACCCAAAAAAAAAAAAAAAATTCACAAAGGAAAAAGATTAATTACCAGTAATGAGATTGAAATCACAAGGCATGATTGCCTCGTCTTGCCTGAAAGGATGGCCAGGATTCAAGCTTGGAAATTTTGTTCCATGTCCACTATAGTCGAAACATAAGACATCCCTTGCTTCAGCCTGGTTCACCATCTTATTAAGTGCAGCCTTAATGTTTGCGCCAGTAGGCATAACCGAGGACCCTGGCGCATCAGTCGAGCTCAACATAGCAAGGATCAAATCCAAACCATTCCACGAGCACTTCTCTCATGGCTACCACATCATTTATGCATCCATGCAACTCGTGTTGTGTGTTGAGGTAGTTACAACCAACCAAAACAGCCAATCTCTTCTTACCCTTCTCTATTAGTGGTGGGATTTTGAGATCTATGAAAAGAAAAAAAAGAAAAACTGGGTTTTTCGTATTTCTAGTTCAGAGGAAGTGTTCTTGAATATTTTTCTTGCCTTGAGCTTTGATTTATAGTAAATGCGTTTTCAAAGTAGACTTGGAAAATAGTTCAAGCAACCTTCCTGCCTTATTAGATGCCTTTTAAGCGTCGAAAGATTGCTTCGATGCTTCAATCTTGTGAACACAGGAAGACTTATCTTTGACATATGAATTAATAGTCTTTATAAGGTATTAACGTATTCCAAATTTGGACAATTAGTGCATTAATGATACATACTCCAATGCTTCAATTCGCTGAAAAGATTAAATATTGGATATGCTTCAATCTTGTCCTTTGTCTTTATAAGGTACAAAGAATTCTACACGTTGGAACATTTGTCTCAATGGTACGTACTCTAATTGCTTCGATGCTGCTTCGATGTAATCTTTATTATTTACGATATATGAACATTTGCCACAATGGTAAGTACTTCAATTGCTTTAATATAGTCATTTGTTTTTATAAGGTGTTAACGTATTTTACACACTTAACATTTGTCTTAATGGTACGTATTCCATTGCTTCAATTTAGTGTTTATAAAGTTTTTACGTGTTTCATATTTGAACATTTGCTTTAAAGGTATGCATTCCAATTGCTTTAATGAATTGACATTCCACACATGAACATTTGTCTCAATGGTACATACTGCAATTGATTCGATAATTCAATCTTGTCGTATAAAGGAAATTAACACATACTTTGATTTGGATTGAGCAATTCTATATTTGACATTCAGACAGATTAAACAATTCTTTACCTTCACTTAACGTTAGGAAAAGCCAGTGATAACAATTTGATGAATTTTATAATGAATATTTGTTAGCCCTTTTCTTTTTTTCTTTTTTTAAGTTACACTCATAATCAAATATTATATTCTTATAATTAACTATTACATCATTGAATAATCAACTAAAAAATTATAACTTGACCAAACAATCAAATCCACTTACTAGGACCTTAAACTTCTAGAGCCTCCTCCTTGCCATTAAGTCAAAGCCTCATTGGCTTGTGAGCCCTTTCCTTGTTCTCTCACATTAGATTCATAATTCTATACATCATGGTTCAGCTTCCAATTGCATATACATCAAACTCTTGTTTTTCGATAAGGGATTTTGTGATTTTGCTCAATATATATTTTTTTTGAGTTTGTCTAAACAAATTTATTTATGCCGATAATTCATAAGAAATTATTTTCCGACAGTCTCTCAGCAAATTTGAACTTAGGTAACAAAGAAATGAACACATTGTTTCTGTCACTTAAACTAACTATTCATGTTAGGATAGTGACTCAAATCTTAAAAGATTTAGTGAAAAATTAGTCTGAGATTTTTTCAATATTAACTAAATATTACTTGATAGATAAAAAAAATTATAAGAAAAGAACTCTAAAATGAAAGAGATTCTTGATAGGTAAGTTATTATGCTTATATATAGTGAGAGTCTTTATAGAGTTAGGCATGAGATTTAAGAGTGTTATAAGATTTTATGGGATAGATTTACCATAAGATTAGAGAAAATTGAAAGGGTTCATATAGATATGTATGTTTGATATTTGGTGTGTGAATGCTCCATGAGACTAGAGGAGAATGTCCATGAGTATTGTTTATGAGTGAACTAGAGAAGAAGGAGAGAGTTCTCATAGATATGTATATGTGAATGTTTGATTGGAATCATTAGAAATCAATTTGGGATTGTTAGAGATCAACTTAAGATTCATATTAAGATTGCATGCTTGTAATTCTTTATAACTAATGGATTATTTTTATCTGTAGAGGTAGGCAAGCTAAGTGTCGAACCACATTATATTATTAGAGATAAGTTCAAATGATATCAAATTGGTTAAACTTTTTGTTAAATCACATACAAAAAATGAAAAATAAAACTATAAATAGACATAAGTGAAGAATAGTTTTTTTCCCTAATCCTTACAAATGAAATACTTAATAATCAAATAAAAAAAATGAGAAAAGTAGATTTTTACTCTTTTTTTTTTTGACAAATTGAATAATGAATTTATCAAAGAGATAGAAACACATAAGTGCTAAATATTAATAATAAATAAAAAAATCATTCAAAGAGGTCTATAAAAAAATTTAAACTTTTGATAAATTTTTTTTCATCATTCATGTTCTTTTTTAACATTATAAATTTTTGTTTTAATATGAAAACCTTGCAAGTATAAAATTAAAAGGAAAAGATTAATTATCAATTATTTTTCATAGTAAAATATTTAAGAACACTAAACCAAAACTGAAATAAAAGGAAAAAAAATCAAATAATCATAATTAAGATTAATCTAATAATTCTAACTTGAATAATCAAGGAAAATGTATTTACAAAAATATAATACTAAATAAAAAAATAAAAGAACATGTCACAAAAAAGTAATAATACTCAAAGAGTTATAATCTTACAACATCCTTTTAGAGCTTATTATAAATCGTTGAAAATTGGTGTAAAATATCAAAAAGTCATACCATTATTTAAACAATGTATCAAGGGTAGAAAAGAATAGAAGAATACAAATGAAAATTTTTTTACAACAGTATATAACATTCATATTCATAAATGTGAACCTCAAGAATTGAGCTATCAATAAATTACATATTATTATAAAAAAATTTTGTCTCCTTAATTACATATTATTATAGAGTTTAAATTTTTAAATAATATAATTTGACCTATTAGTTCTTTTTTATTTTTGTAATCAAACACCCAAATTTAAGGTAATGTAAGTGTAAAAAATTTTAGAGAATTTGAAACAAAATTAAAGCTATTGAATGCATGGCCAATAAGACTTTTATTGTAAAAAAAAAAAAAGAAATATTCATACTTAAAGTAAAAAAAAAAATTAAAGCCATTGAATAGGTAACAATATTTTTTGGACGATAATTGAAAAAAATATTAAAGATTAAATCAGTTTGTAATTTTAATTTTCAAATTTGAATTGTTGATTATGGTCAAAACACATGACATCATTTGATACTGTTCATATATGAAAAATTTCCCTACATACATAGACTTATTTCGTTTTTTTTTTTTTTTAAGTTAATTTTTGGTTTTTTTTTCTCAAACATATATAATAAATCTTTGGTTCATCATATACTTCAATATATAATTATTTTTTTCTAAAAACATATCTTAGAATATTTTAAATTATTAAAATTTCAAGTTTTAATAGCAATATAATTTTTTTTAATGATCTAATTTTATAATTAATATATGTGTATTCAAATTAATAAAAAGACAAATAATTATTAAAAGGAATCATTCATTTTCTCTAATCGATTTTACGAAGTAGGTGAAATCACTTTGAAATCTTAAATTAATTAAAGTAAATTTGATCATACTTATGAAAAAATATTTAATTTGATTTTTTTATTTAACTTGTTAATTATATGTAGTATCCATATGATAATGAGTTTTTTTTTAGATATTATTTGGATATATATATATGTAAATTTTATATTTTTATTAAAAATAATATTTTTATGTGTAATTATATAAAAATAATCCTGCATAGTAGGGGCCACAAATTAGTTTAGTTTAATGTTAAAGGTGATATTTAAAAAAAAAATCACCGATAGTAATTAAAAAGTAGCAAAAATGTGTACTGCATCATCCTAGCAGTGATTAATCTACTTTATTTTCAAATAAATGTCATCAATATTTATTCAAATGATTTTTTATTGTTAATTAATTTTTATTTATCTTTTTATTTACTTTAAATGATTTAAATTTCAATCATAAATTAATTTTAATGTGCATTTAAAATCTTATGGTGAGAATTTTTTACATATGTAGTGGAAAGTATTTGTACCTATTAACATTTTCTAAGGTAAATTAAAATGTTAATTAAAAAATATTTTTTTCATCTAATGTAATTTTTTCAGTAAATCCAATAAAAATGAATTTTATAAAAAATATAAATATTCTTTAATTGGTGATTGTAGATAAAAGGTGTAGCCAACCCATGTCAAATTAATCCATTATCAATGACGAGCTCGGCTCAATTGAAAAACGAAGGTTCGAAGCTAAGCCCAATCTTAATTGAATTTTATTTTTCATACTCAAACCCAATTCAATTTGACTTAATAAATTTATAAATATAAATGTTAAACATTTAATTTTTACTATTTATTTATATTACATATTATATTTATTAAAATAATAAAAATTTTAATTAAGCTCTTGAGCTCTTTTAAGTCAAGCACTCAAACTTGAGTGGATAATGAATGAGTTCCTCTTGAATATATGTTAAGTGGAGTTTGAGTAATTTATGAGTATTTGATTGGTGTACACCCCTTATTATATCATAGAAAATTTTTAATATTTTCCTTTGGAATAAAGTATAAATTGATCATTCTACTCATGTAAAAAGTTTAAATATGTCATTAATCCATCAATTGGTGTAATTTTACTATTATACTTTTAATTTTGAAGTAAAATTACCATCATACTTTTAATTTTAGAGAAGTTAAAGAGTATTTTAGTAAAAAATTATGTTAGAAATTATTTTATAATTAAAAAAATTCTTAAAAAATTCACAAAAAAGGGCCAAAACCAACTAAATATGCATGATAAAGCATTATATGTAGTAAAAAAAGTCATAATAAAATAAGAAAAATATAAAACAAGAAGAAAATTTATGATTATGGGACGTTATATTTAATAAAAAGTTCCATGATAAAAGAAACAAATAAAACGAAAAAGTTGAATTTTAGTTTTATTGTTAATTTTTTCTTAAAAGTATTGATGGTCAAATCAAGTCAAAGTTAAATATGATATCAACAGTATACATACTTGTCCAACTTCAATATGGCTCAACAATTTAAATTTCAACTTCTGCCCCTACCTATTCATATTAGTAAATGGTACATTTTAGACCCATCTAGTTTTTTTTTTTTTTCTAAAAAATATAAAACATGTTATTTTAATTTAATTTTACTAATTTAATTTTTTCTCTTTATTATGCTTTAAAATATGAACAACTTAACATAATTTCTAATATTTACACTATAATATTATATATTTATTTTTTATATGATATAAATTATATTATATATAAATATAAAAATAACATATATTATATATTTAATAAATAGGTGAATATGGCTCAGTCTGTTTTTAAAAAACCACATTTCTTTGTTCAAGCCCATTTTTTGAACTTAATAGTTTTGTCCAGACCTTGCTGAATGTAGAAAGAATTTTTGAATTTAAGCGAATAATTGACTTTGAAATAGATTTATTTTTTTCTCTTACCATAATATTTTTAAATTATTTTTCATATGTTTTAAACATAATTTTTTACTGAATATTCTTTAATTACTTCAAAATTTAAAATATGATGATAAATTTATTCTAAGATTAAAATTATGTTGATAAAATATATACAATACATGAAAAAATCTTTTAAGAAATCACTATAATATCCTTTTCGTTGTTAGATAAAAAATTGATTTGTAATCAAATTGACTAGAGTGCTTCTATTTAAATCCAAAAAAATTTACAATACACCCAAAAAATGAATCTTTAATGAAATTATTTAAATACTTATTAAGTAATTACTTTTTTGTCCTTCATACCTCTTTATTCTTCTTAGTAAGTTTTAGAAATTCATTTCCAGAAAAAGCAGTTATTCATTGAAAATTGATTTTTAAAATTGAACAAAAGTTACCAAAAATTTATTGTCAAAAGCTTCTTCAATATACCAAAAATTCAATTTTGAAAACTATTTAATGTACTGAAAATTTATTTTTGAAAACCACTTCACTATATTGACAATGCATTTTTGGAAGTAATTTTTTACTTCAGTTTCTTTGTTGCATTAGGTATGAAAAGGTAGATTTCAATATCTTGATTAGTGTCTGGCATGATAATATTGGATATCCCTTGCTATGATCTCCAAACGGGTCTTAATGATCTCTCCAAAATATGGGTTGTTTAAATCTAGCAATAAAGACTTTAATCTTTTGATCACACTGTTCGTTAAATAATGTTTGCAACATTTTTTCAATTTTGACAAATGTGCATATGAGAGAAATTGCTAATTATGAAGAAGCGCTCGTGTAAGTTGGTTACTGCAATCTGTGTAATGAGATAGTCATGCTCCATCCCATCAAATTTGATCCCATCGTAATGTTTCCTGTCAGTAACTGGCTTCCTTGTAAGTGGGTGTAAAAGTGATAGGCTACTAATAGGAAATGTTATGGTGGGGTCAAATTCGGTGAGCTAGAGTGTGATTGCCTCATCACACATGGTGCAACAGCCAACTTACACGAATGGCTCTTCACATTTAGCAATTTCTCTTAGATACATGTTTGTTAAAATTATAAAAATATTCCAAACGTTATCGAATGGACATTGCTTAGTGGCCAAAAGATTATATGTCTCTACTACTAGATTTGCTAGTTTGCTGATGACTTTTTTAAGGTTAATGTTTCTTATGGTGCTAAGTTATAATGCTAGGAGTAATGGCTTCCATAAACATTTTTAATGTACCGAAAATCCATTTGTAGAAGTTTTTAAAGGTTTCCAGAAATGAATGTCCAAAAACTACTAAAAAATTTCAGAAATCCACTTTAAGAAATTTTAAAGGTTTTAAAAAATAGATACCTAGAAGCCTTTAAAGGATTTTGGAAATGTATTTATGAAAGCTCTTGAATGATTTTGGACATCCATTTCTAGAAACTTTTAATAATTTTTGAAAATTCATTTTTGAAATATTCAAGTCACACCCCAAAACCTATAATCCTAAATCTTATAAAATTAAATACGAATCAAATGAAATAGTAGAAAGAACAAATGATTTAGTCTGGTTCTCAGTTATCTAATGTCAAATAGGTAATTGGAGCTTGATTTGGGGCTTAATCCTTTAAGTTTTTAGGGTTTTTGATTGGAAAATATAAGGTGTTTCGAGTTTTTAGTAAATTTGTGTTTTAGGTTTAGGGTGTGTTGAGTGAAAAATTAGATGTTAATAATAATAGGGTGTGAAAAGAATAAGTTGGGGTGCAAATATCAACCATCAATTGACTATTATGTCTTCATTCTATAAATACAAAAATATTCCTTCTCTTATAATTGACCAAAATTACTAAAATATCATTTTACCATAATTATGAAATACTTTTATCTAATCATTGATTAAAATTATTATAATACCTCTCCTATCATAATTATGAAAATGCCCCTATGAATGCTTAATAAAAAGTGGATATTGTCATAACGATTTTGGGATCGCCATACGTAAAGTGTTTTATAATAGGAAAAAATAAAAGGGCAGTCACCAACAATCTATTTTAGGGTGTGATTGGTCACCCAAAAGTTTATCTTCTTAACAAAACTTTAAAAGTGAGTTTAAAGTTTATCAAAAAGATAAATTTCGGTTTACGAAAAATCAAGTTGGGTCAGAGAGTCGGTTACCTGTGGGGAAGGATTAGCACCCCTACAATGCCCATAAATTAGTACCATTTAATCATGCGTTATTTTTGGTGTTGGATAAAATGGTTTTGACTTGAAATTTAATACTAATTCCCTTTGTTTTAAAAAATTATTTTTGCTAAAATATTTATTTAGAAATATTGAGAAAATATTCGAGTTAAAGAATTATCTTAAAATTCTCCAACATCTAGGCAGAATTTAAAATGATTTTTTTCGCTTAAGATTTAACACGATAATCCTTAAAATGAAATAACAATCTTTATAGAAGATAATTGTTAGTGACTCTTTAACATCTAGGCAAAGTACCAAGAATTATTTCTTTCGGAATGTTATTTTTATTTTATTTTAAAATTACACATTTTATACGAAAAAGTAAATGATGGTGTTATAAGGTAACAAGTAGAAATTAAAAGGTAGAGAAATGTAAACAAGTGCAAACAATAACAAATAAATGCATGTAAGCTAATAGGTGCTATGTATAATGATGGAATGCAAACTTGAAATTGGATTCTTAAATATAATGAGACCAGCTTGACTCTCCAACATTTAGGCAGAGCTTAGGTGTGACTATTTATATTTAAGATCCCATTTTATTATTATTCTCATTTTTTATTAAACAATTATTAACCTCGTTATTAAAGTGAATTAAGGACTCATGAGAAAAACTTAATGGAGTAAGATTTCTTTAAATACCTCATCATCTAGGCAGCATTCGAGAACAAATTACTCCACTTAAAATTTTCACCCGTGTCCTTAGGATTTTAAGATAGTTTTGGTTAGAGCTTAAGCCGAGGTTTTAAAGGTTAGGGTTTTGAAATTTAGGGTTTGGACGTTTTAGGGATTTGATTTTAAGATTTGAGGTTTGAAGTTTTAGTTTTAGGGTTTAGAGTATTTAGGGTTTAATTTTTAGGTTTGGAGGTTTGGGGTTTAATTATAGGGTTTGAAGGTTTGGGATTTGATTTTAAGGTTTAGAGGTTTTGGGGTTTAAAAATTTTAGGGTCTGGTTTTAGGGTTTAATTTTAGGGTTTAAAAAAAATACGAACATCTCCAAAAATCTCTACAATATAGGTAGATTTTTTAAACAAGTTTGATTTTCATAATTTTAAACATTAATTAAAAATTTCTTATATATTTCCTTTTTTATGAAAATTTATTATTATTATTATTATTATTATTATTATTATTACTTTTTTAATTTTTTAATAATTTTTATAATTTTTTTATAATAATTCCCTAACATCTAGGCGAAATTATTTTTAAAAGTGTGTTTTTATTCCCTCCAACATTTAGGCAGGGAAAATAAAATAAAAATTTTTTTATTACTTTTTAGATTATTATTATCATTTTTTTTTGTTATTATCCTATTTTCTTTTCATTTTATTATTAATAAAAATAATGAAATATTTATTTTAACAAATTTAAAAATCTATCATGCATAAATATAAAAAAAACTCAAAATAACAAAAATAATAATATATAAAAAACTTAAAAAATTAAAAATTTTTTTTATTTGAACCGGATCGGTCAACGATATGGTCAAAGTTGGTCTAGACCGGTTGGACCAGTTCGACGGTTCAATCTATGGTTCGGGTGGTCCATCGGTTCAAACTGGTTGGATTGGTTTATTGGCAGTTCGATATCGGTTCAAATGGACTGATTTTGAGCTAAGGTAAAAGTGGGTCGCGGGTTAAGTTACGCAGATCTCGGGTCAGATCTGGGTATACGTGCGGATATTCTCCTTAAGCAAAACGACGTTATTTTGCTGCTTTGGCTTTTATATAAAAGTTAACTTTTTTTTTGTTTCATTTCTTCCTTTCTGCCAAAAAAAGTTTTTCAGAGCTCCAGGAGAGCTCTATGGACTCCGTTGGCATCCGACTGCTGGCACTCTTGTCGTCGCACCAGCCACCACGTTGATCATCATCGGTCAACGAAAAACACCCAAAAGACTTCCTGTAATTCACCTCTATGCCCTATTTCCAGATCCAACGTCCATTTTGCCAGAAAAAACCCCGATCGATGTAGATCGAGGCTTAAAGCTTTCAGTCTCTTTTCTCTTTCTTTTTTTTTTTTTAAAAGAAACTAATGATTTCTTTGCTTGTTTACAGGGCTTTCTAGCACTGAGGTTCCTCTCTACGAGAGGACTGTTTGTCTTTATTTTTGTTTTGTTTTTGTATTTTTGTTTGGGTATGGGTTTGGTAAGGGTTGAGGCTCGGATTGGGGTGCTAGTATGGGGACTGAGCTTGCTGAAAGGGGGGTTGGGCAGTGATGAAGGTAAGCTCTTGGTGTGTCCGAGAGGAGGTGTTGAGGGGAAGAAGCTGAGGGGTTTTTAAGGAGTTTCAAAAGGGAACAGGTGGTAGCTATATGGTGGCTATAAGGGTAGGCTGTAGGTGGGTTGGGTAAGTTGTAGAGGGGGTTGGTCGAGGGTTGGACAGGGGCAGCAGTGGCGTCATACCAGGCCTCTGCTTTTTGCTTTCCATTTTTTCCCTTGTTTAATTATTTTTTTAAAAAATATTATTATTATTATTAATTTTAATTTTAATAGTAGATTCGGACAAAGTCGGTGTCTATAGCTGCCCCTCTTTGTATATTACTGAGAATCGAGAATAGGGCAAAAAAAAAGACAGCGATTTTATCCGGAAGTAAATCGTGGATTTTTTAAAGGTTTTTCTTTTTTCATTTTTTTAAAAACATAAGTCAAGTGATAAAAAAAATGACTGGGATGACATTACAAGTCAAAAAAATAAAAAGTCGAAAGGGACAATATCGCCAGTCGAAATTAAATAAAATCGATCGGGACAACACCGTGAATCAAAATTATGTCTGGAGATCTTACAAAAGTGACTGGCACATCACCGTAAGTCAAAAATAAGAAATCGATTGGGATAACACTACGAATCAAAATTATGCCCGAATGTTTTAAAAATTATACCCGGAGGTCTTAAGAATCATGCTTGGAGGTCTTACAGAATCGACTAGGATAACACCATAATTCAAAAAATAAAGAATTGATCGGGACAACATCGCGAATCTAAATTATGCTTGGAGGTCTTAAAATCATGTTCGGAGGTCTTAAGAATCATGTCCGGAGGTCTTACAGAATAGGCTAGAACAACACCGTAAGTCAAAAAATAATGAATCAATTAGGATAACATCACGAATTGAATTTATGTTCAGAGGTCTTAGAAATCATGTCTGGAGGTCTTAAGAATCATTTTCAGAGGTTTTAGAATCATGCCTGAAGGTCTTACAGAATCGACTAGGATAACACCATAAGTTAAAAAATAATGAATAGATCAGGATAACATCGTGAATTGAAATTATGCTCAGGAGGTCTTAAAAGTCATGCTCGGAGATCTTAAGAATCATGCTCGGAGGTCTTAGAATCATGTCCGGAGGTCTTATAGAATCGACTAGGACAACATCATAAGTTTAAAAATAATGAATCGATCAAGATAACACCGCAAATCAAATTTAAGTCCGGAGGTCTTACAGAATCGACTAGGACAACACCATAAATCAAAAAATAATGAATCGATTGGGATAACACCGTAATCAAATTTATGCCCGAAGGTCTTAAAATCATGCTCAGACGTTTTAAGAATCATGCTCGAAGTCTTATAGAATCGACTAGGAAACATCGCAAGTCAAAAAATCAAGAATCGATAAGGATAACATTGTAAATCAAATTTATGCCCAGAGGTCTTAAAAATCATGCCCGATGTCTTAGAATCATGCTTGGAGGTCTTAAAATCATGCCGAAGGTCTTACAAAATCGACTAGGATAACACCGTAAGTCAAAAAATAATGAATCGATTGGGATAACATCACGAATCAAATTTATGCTGGAGGTCTTAAGAATCATGCCTAGAGGTCTTACAGAATCGACTGGGATAACATCGCAAGTAAAAAAATCAAGAATCGATTGGGATAACACCGCGAATCAAATTTATGCCCGGAGGTCTTAGAAATTAACATCTTTGGATGCTCTTCTAATAAGAGATCTGTGAACTTTAAAAATTTAAAAATCTTTTGCTTGAAAATCTTGAAAGTTATGCTAAGAGACTTTAGAGATTATGTCCGAAGGTCTTACAAATCTTAAAATCTTTAAATACTTCTCGTAATTAGAGGCAATAAAACTTTTTAAAAATTTGAGAATCTTTTACTTAGAGGTCTTGAAAGTTATGCTCGAAAGTATTAGAGTTTATGCTCGGAGGTCCTGCAAATCTTAAAATCTTTAAACACTCTTCTTAATCAAAGGCAATGACACTTTAAAAATGGCTTTCGTATGATCAAAGATTTTTAAGACTTTAAAGGTCTTGTTTGAAGAAGGATCCTCTTAAGCAGAGGCTTTAAAATTTTGTTTGAAAAATGTTCCCCTTAAATAGAGGTGTTGAAATTTTAAAATCTTATTTTTTCTTTCTCTTTCTTTTTTCTTTTATGTATATATATTTTTTTCTACTAATGTGCAATCATGATATAAATGTCCATTCTCATCAAATGATGCTAATGGAAATGTCGATGCAAATGCTAACGCAAGAATGCAAATGCTTGGTGCAAATGTATTTGACTTTTTCATAATGCAATTGACAATGTTTTTTCATGTAAATGCCCTATACAGCTACCTTTTCTTAGGATGTAGATGCCATAATGCAAATACAAATTCTTCTTATAGTGTGAATGCAAATATCTTATACAAGTGGCAATGCAAATGATGCAAATACGAATGTCTTTCTTGTGATGCAGATGCAAACGATGCAAATGCAAAGACTCTTCTTACCTTTTTTTATTTTTTTAAAAAATTTTTGTTTAAATTTTCATTGTTTCATTTTCACCCAAAAAATGATCTCAATATTTGTTCAAAATGCTTAAATAATCTTGAAAATTTTCAAAAGTGATAAAAAAATTACCCCACATAAAGTATCTCCGTAATTAATAAAAAATTTAGAGCTCAAGACTTTCAAATATCTTGGAAGTCAGTGATTACTATTTGGAAAGCTTATGGATGGAAGGGTAATTGACAATTCAACTTCTTTTATTGGTGGGCATATCACATGGAAACGCTCGACAAGGGTTGCAAGGATTTTATCTTGGGCTTATAAAAGAGATAATTTTTTTAAAACATTTTTTTTTTATTGAAAACGTGATACTTCAATGTAAGTCAAAACTAGCCATTATTTTTCAAACAAGTTTTAGGAAGAAGACAAGGCTGATTTTTTTTAATAGGTTTTTAATAGGTACTGGTCTTTCAAAAGGCTTTGCATCGAGATTTTTTATTTTTAATAGAACCTTGAAACTCTGAGATTCATTTTGAGGCCTCAAGAATGATTTAACTCTAAATTACCTCCTTAGGGTTTTCACCTTAGAGCTATATTTTTTTTGTTGATGAAGAATTCAACAAGTATATACAAATTCAAGAACATTCCTCTTCAATCCAAGTGTCCACATTTGATCAAATGGACTTTTCAAGGTGTGTAATGTAACCGAGGTTAGGGCTTCTGAAAGAATGGATGAATAGGCTCAAAATGTATTATTCAGGGTAATTAGGCCAAAGATCGTGAAAAGCATTCTTTGACTTTCTTCTTTTACTTTTTTTTTGAAACATTTAGCTTTAATTTTAGCAATTTTATTCACCTCTTTTTTTTACCCTGAATTCTCATTTTCAAGCTACATATTTTTTCTTCTTTTTCTCTTACTTGTTTTTATTCTAACTGAAGCTTCAGATTCTTATCTCTAAGGTTTCTTTGCTTTACCTTAAAAATGCTTAACTTCATCTTTAGTTGTTTACTTTCTTGAATCTTGAAATTCAATTGAAGCCTTGTTCACTTTTTATCCCAGGCTTTTACCTTCGAAAGGCATGTTAGATACATTCAATTATCGGATATTTTTCTTGAAATTGATTTTGAATATATGCTAATTTTACCCTTAGTGTAAAAAATGATCCTTGACTAAGGTTTATTTTGGAATAAAAAATTTAATAGGCTCAAATGGGTAGCAAATGGATAATTTTTATGTATGAGAATGATAGAGAAAGATGGCCATTCATCATTTCAAACATGATCACTTGGCTAGAAGAGCAAATCATTGAAGATGTCCTTTTTGTTTTTTTTTTTATCTTTTTACTTTTTTTTATTTTTTTGTGAGGTCTCATCTTTTTTTTTTTACTCAAGGTTCTAATGATGATCAAGTCGAATAGGATCGATCACATAGTTCCAAAAGGCTCTTTGGGCTTCAAAATTTTTTTGGCATTTTTTTTTTGTAAAAGGAAGAGAAAAGGTATAAAGGTATGAAACAAATTATCTTAGGCATAAAGGGATTATCTTAGGTATAAAGGGATTATTCTTTAATGAAATTATTTAAATACTTATTAGGTAATTATTTTTTTATCCTTCACACCTATTTATTCCTCTGAGTAAGTTTTAGAAATTCATTTCCAGAAAAAGCAGTTATTCATTGAAAATTGATTTTTAAAATTGAACAAAAGTTACCAAAAATTTATTTTCAAAAAGCCTTCTCAATATACCCAAAAAATTCAAATTTGAAAAACTATTTAATGTACTATAAAATTTATTTTGAAAACCACTTCACTAATATGACAATGCAGTTTTGGAAGTAATTTTTTACTTCAGTTCTTTGTTGCTATTAGGTATTGAACATGGTAGATTTCAATATCTTGATTTAGGTTGTCTAGCATGATAATATTGGATATCCCTTGCTCATGATCTTCCAAGACGGGTCCTTAATGATCTCCTCCAAAATAATGGGGGTTGTTTAAATCTAGCAATAAAGAACCTCTAACTGTGGGAGTTCACACTGTCCGTTAAATAATGTTTGTCTTAATTTTGACAAATGTCAATGAGAGAATTTAAAACTAATTGTTCATGCCTTTGATGAGAATCATTTATTCTAGTCAGTAACTGGCTTCCTTGTAAGTGGGTGTATAAGTGACAGGCTACTAAGAGGAAATGTTATGGTGGGATCAAATTCGGTGAGCTAGAGTGTGATTGCCTCATCACACATGGTGCAACAGCCAACTTACACGAGTGGCTCTTCACATTTAGCAATTTCTCTTAGATACATGTTTGTTAAAATTATAAAAATATTCCAAACGTTATTGAATGGACATTGCTTAGTGGCCAAAAGATTATATGTCTCTACTACTAGATTTGCTAGTTTGCTGATGACTTTTTTAAGGTTAATGTTTCTTATGGTGCTAAGTTATAATGCTAGGAGTAATGGCTTCCATAAACATTTTTAATGTATCGAAAATCCATTTTTAGAAGTTTTTAAAGGTTTCCAGAAATGAATGTCCAAAAACTACTAAAAAATTTCAGAAATCCACTTTAAGAAATTTTAAAGGTTTTAAAAAATAGATACCTAGAAGCCTTTAAAGGATTTTGGAAATGTATTTATGAAAGCTCTTGAATGATATTGGACATCCATTTCTAGAAACTTTTAATAATTTTTGAAAATTCATTTTTGAAATATTCATGTCACACTCCAAAACCTATAATCCTAAATCTTATAAAATTAAATACGAATCAAATGAAATAGTAGAAAGAACAAATGATTTAGTCTGGTTCTCAGTTATCTAATGTCAAATAGGTAATTGGAGCTTGATTTGGGGCTTAATCCTTTAAGGTTTTTAGGGTTTTTGATTGGAAAATATAAGGTGTTTGAGTTTTTAGTAAATTTGTGTTTTAGGTTTAGGGTGTGTTGAGTGAAAAATTAGATGTTAATAATAATAGGGTGTGAAAAGAATAAGTTGGGGTGCAAATATCAACCCTCAATTGACTATTATGTCTTTATTCTATAAATACAAAAATATTCCTTCTCTTATAATTGACCAAAATTACTAAAATATCATTTACCATAATTATGAAATACTTTTATCTAATCATTGATTAAAATTATTATAATACCTCTCCTATCATAATTATGAAAATGCCCCTACGAATGCTTAATAAAAAGTTGACATTGTCATAACGATTTTGGGATCGCCATACGTAAAGTGTTTTATAATAGGAAAAAATAAAAGGGCAGTCACCAACAATCTATTTTAGGGTGTGATTGGTCATCCAAAAGTTTATCTTCTTAACAAAACTTTAAAAGTGGGTTTAAAGTTTATCAAAAAGATAAATTTTGATGTACGAAAAATTAGGTTGGGTCTGAGAATCGGTTACCTGTGGGGAAGGATTAGCACCCCTACAACGCCCATAAATTGGTACCATTATCATGGCTATTTTTGGTGTTGGATAAAATGGTTTTGACTTGAAATTTAATACTAATTCCCTTTGTTTTAAAAAATTATTTTTGCTAAAATTTTTATTTAGAAATATTGAAAAAAAATTCGAGTTAAAGAATTATCTTAAAATTCTCCAACATCTAGGCAGCATTTAAAATGATTCTTTTCGCTTAAGATTTAACACGATAATCCTTAAAATGAAATAACAATCTTTATAGAAGATAATTGTTAGTGACTCTCTAACATCTAGGCAACGTACCAAGAATTATTTTTTTCAGAATGTTATTTTTATTTTATTTTAAAATTACACATTTTATACGAAAAAGTAAATGATGGTGTTATAAGGTAACAAGTAGAAATTAAAAGGTAGAGAAATGTAAACAAGTGCAAACAATAACAAATAAATGCATGTAAGCTAATAGGTGCTATGTATAATGATGGAATGCAAACTTGAAATTGGATTCTTAAATATAATGAGACCACCTTGACTCTCCAACATTTAGGCAGAGCTTAGGTGGGACTATTTATTTTTAAGATCTCATTTTATTATTATTCTCATTTTTTATTAAACAATTATTAACCTCGTTATTAAAGCGAATTAAGGACTCATGAGAAAAACTTAATGGAATAAGATTTCTTTAAATACTTCATTATCTAGGCAGCATTCGAGAACAAATTACTCCACTTAAAATTTTCACCGGTGTCCTTAGGATTTTAAGATAGTTTTGGTTAGAGCTTAAGCCGAGGTTTGAAAGGTTAGGGTTTTGAAATTTAGGGTTTGGAAGTTTTAGGGATTTGATTTTAAGGTTTGAGGTTTGAAGTCTTAGTTTTAGGGTTTAGAGTATTTAGGGTTTAATTTTTAGGTTTGGAGGTTTGGGGTTTAATTATAGGGGTTGAAGGTTTGGGATTTGATTTTAAGGTTTAGAGGTTTTGGGGTTTAAAAATTTTAGGGTCTAGTTTTAGGGTTTAAAGAAAACACGAACTTCTTTAAAAATCTCTACCATCTAAGTAGATTTTTGAAACAAGTTCGATTTTCATAATTTTTAAACATTAATTAAAAATTTCTTATATATTTCCTTTTTTATGAAAATTTATTATTATTATTATTATTATTATTATTATTATTACTTTTTTAATTTTTTTATAATTTTTTTATAATAATTCCTCAACATTTAGGCGAAATTATTTTTAAAAGTGTGTTTTTATTCCCTCCAACATCTAGGTAGGAAAAATAAAATAAAATTTTTTTTATTACTTTTTAGATTATTATTATCATTTTTTAAAAGTATTTTTAAGATTTTTTTTTGGTTATTTCCCTATTTTATTTTCATTTTATTATTAATAAAAATAATGAAATATTTATTTTAATAAATTTAAAAATCTATCATGCATAAATATAAAAAAAACTCAAAATAACAAAAATAATAATATATAAAAAACTTAGAAAATTTTAAAAAATTTTTTTTTACTTGAACCGGACCGGTGAACGATCCGGTCAAAGTTGGTCTAGATTGGTTGGACCAGTTCAACGGTTCAATCTATGGTTCAGGTGGTCCATCGGTTCAAACTTGTTGGATCGATTCATTGGCAGTTCGATATCAGTTCAAATGGATCGATTTTGAGCTGAGGTAAAAGTGGGTCGCAGGTCGAGTTATGCAGATCCTGGGTCAAATCCGGGTATACGCGCGGATCTTCTCTTTAAGCAAAACGACATCATTTTGCTTATTTGGCTTTTATATAAAAGTTAACTTTTTTTTCTGTTTCATTTCATCCTTTCTGCTAAAATTTTTTTTTCAGAGCTCCAGGAGAGCTCTATGGACTCCACCGGCATCCGACTGTTGGCACTCTTACCATCACTCTAGCCACCGCGTTGATCATCGTTGGTCAACGAAAAACACCAAAAAGACTCCCTGTCATTCACCTCTATGCCTTATTTCCACATCCAACGTCTATTTTGCCAGAAAAAGCCCCGATCGATGTAGATCGAGGCTTAAAGCTTTCGGTCTTCTTTCTCTTTCTTTTTTTCTTAAAAAAAAACTGATGATTTCTTTGCTTGTTTACAAGGCTTTCTAGTGCTGAGGTTCCTCCCTACGGAGAGGACTGTTTGTCTTTGTTTTTTGTTTCTATTTTTGTGTTTTTGTTTGGGTATGGATTTGGTGAGGGTTGAGGCTCGGATTGAGGTGCTAGTATGGGGACTAAGCTTGTTGAAATGGGGGTTGGGCAGTGATGAAGGGTAAGCTCTTGGTGTGTCTGATAGGAGGTGTTGAGGGGAAAAAGCTAGGGGGTTTTTAGGGAGTTTTAAAAGGGAACAGGTGGTAGCTCTATGGTGGCTATATGGGTAGGCTGTAGGTGGGCTGGGTAAGTTGTAGAGGGGGCTGGTCGGGGGTTGACAGGGGCGGCAGTGGCGTCATACTAGCCCTTTGCTTTTTGCTTTCTATTTTTTCCCTTTTTTAATTATTTTTTTAAAAATATATTATTATTATTAATTTTAATTTTAATAGTAGACCCGGACAAAGTCGATGTTTATAGCTGCCCCTCTTTACATATTATTGAGAATCGAGAATAGGGTAAAGACAAAGACAATGATTTTGTTCGGAAGCAAATCGTGAATTTTTTAAAGGTTTTTCTTTTTTCATTTTTTTTAAAACACAAGTCAAGTGATAAAAAAATGATTGGGATGATACTACAAGTTAAAAAATAAAAAGTCGAAAGGGACAATATCGCCAGTCGAAATTAAATAAAATCGATTGGAACAACACTGCGAATCAAAATTATGTTCGGAGATCTTACAAAAGTGACTGGGACATCACCGTAAGTCAAAAATAAGAAATCGATTGGGACAACATTGCGAATCAAAATTATGCTTGGATGTTTTAGAAATCATGCCCGGAGGTCTTAGGAACTATGCTTGGAGGTCTTACAGAATCGACTAGGGCAACACCATAATTTAAAAAATAAGGAATTGATCGGGATAACACTGCAAATCAAAATTATACTTGGAGGTCTTAGAAATCATGCCCGGAGGTTTTAGGAATCATGTCCGGAGGTCTTACAGAATAGATTGGGACAACACCGCAAGTCAAAAAATAATGAATCGATCAGGGATAACATCACGAATCGAATTTATGTGCAGAGGTCTTAGAAATCATGCCCGGAGGTCTTAAGAATCATTTTCGGAGGTTTTAGAATCATGCTTGAAGGTCTTACAGAATTGACTAGGATAACACCGCAAGTTAAAAAATAATGAATAGATCAGGATAACATCGCGAATTAAAATTATGCCCAGGAGGTCTTAAAAATCATGCTCGAAAGTCTTAGAATAATGTCCGGAGGTCTTATAGAATCGACTAGGACAACATCATAAGTTAAAAAATAATGATCGTGAAAAGCATTTTCTGACTTTCTTCTTTTACTTTTTTTTGAAACATTTAGCTTTAATTTCAGCAACTTTATTCACCCTCTTTTTTTGCCCTAAATTCTCATTTTCAAGGTACATATTTTCTTTTCTTTTTCTCTTGCTTGTTTTTATTGTAATTGAAGCTTCAGATTCTTATCTCTAAAGTTTCTTTGCTTTACTTTAAAAATGCTTAGCTTGATCTTTGGTTGTTCACTTTCTTGAATCCTGAAATTCAATTAAAGCTGTGTTCACTTTTTACCTCAGACTTTCACCTCCGAAAGGCATGTTAGATGCTTTCAATTATCGGATATTTTTCTTGAAATTGATCTTGAATATATGCTAATTTTACCCTTCCAATTTAAAAAATGATCCTTGACTAGGGTTTATTTTGGAATAAAAAATTTAATAGGCTCAAATAGGTAGCAAATGGATAATTTTTATGCATGAGAAGGATAGAGAAAGATGGTTATTCATCATTTCAAACATGATCACTTGGCTAGAAGAGCAAATCATTGAAAATGTCCCTTTTGTTTATTTTTTATTTTTTTATCTTTTTACTTTTTATTTTATTTTTATTTTTTTTGTGAGGTCCCATATTTTTTTTTTACTCAAGGTTCTAATGATGATCAAGTCGAATAGGATCGATAGCATAGTTCAAAAAGGCTCTTTGGGCTTCAAAATTTTTTGGGCATGTTTTTTTTGGTAAAAGGAAGAGAAAAGGGATTACTTTTTGTTTTCTTTAATGTGCCTTAAGACATGGAACAAAGGTTATTTATGAAAAAGGCTCAAGCATTTTTAGATCTATGGTCATAGCAAAATTTTGACACACATTGAATTATCAATTGAAAATTTGAAAGAGTATCTGATTTTTGAAATTCAAAACAAACTTTCAAAATTAATCTATTTTGTTCTTTGCCCAAGAAAAGATTATCGGTCCTTTAAGGTCTGAACTCAAACTCACATTCCTTGAAATGTTATGGTTGATGAGTCCAATCATTTGAGTGATTAGGGTCATAAAAGTATTTGAAAAGGTGTGAAAGTATATGATGAGCTTTTTTCTAATAGTAATCACCATTTCCCTTAAGAATCCTTCCATTTTTATTGCAAAATAAAACTTTTTTTCTCTTTTTTCTTTTTTTGATTTTTTTTGTTTTTATTTTATTTTTTTGAAATCTTGAATATTACTTATGTGAGACTTTTTATTCAAACAAATGCATAAAGAGAAATTTCATAAAAAAAATCTAAAACATTCAATTCTTTTAAAATAAGTTAGATAACTCCTAGAGACACAATGCACATGTCATACATACATAGTAAAAAGATTCAAAAAAAAAATTATCTTATCTTGATTTTCAAAACTCGAAACCTCCCTCTTCATCTCAACTCATTACATTTGACAATTGGATAGAGTCAACAACTTCCATTGTTCTATTACCTCCGAAGTCAGAATACTATTCTTGATAAGATCTTCAATCTTTCCTTTCAATTGTCTGCATTTTTCAATTGAATGGCTAATTACCCCTATATGATAATCACACTTACCATTGGGATCATAACTTCTTGCTTGATGGATTTGGTGTTATTTTTAGAGGCACAAGAGTAAGATATCGACCTTCTATTAGCAAAGATAAAAGGTGAAAAATAGGGATATGTAATTTCTCTTGATCATTCTTTAGTCTTTTTCAATTTTTTATTGGTCGGGTGGTGGGTTCAAATGTAGGAACAAGATCATGAATAGCCATTTGAGATAGAAATTTGCTGAAAAACCTAAATGCTAGCTTGGTTGGCAAAGATATGAGTTTTGAGAGATATGGCTTATGACAGGGTGATGAGGTTGATAAACAGGATAAAGATTGTACGCGATAAAGCTATTAGGTAAATGCCCATCCATTATGATTGCTTGCACCTCTCATATATTCTTTTCTGATGCATTGTCCTCTTCAACATCTATCATTTCTTTTAATTTAATCCTGTCACTCTTGATTGTATTTTTTATAATTTCACCAGAAATCACCATGTCTGAAAAGTTTTTGGAGACATTCCCAATCATTTTTTCATAATAAGAAGTGTTCAAAGAATTGACAAATAGAATGGTAATTATTTTTTCAGACAAGGAAGATTGTCCTTGGGCTACTATGTTTCTCCATTTGTGTTCATACTTTTTGAAAATTTCAATTGACCTTTTTTTCATGTTCTGCAAGGATAACTTATCTGGCATCATATCTTCAACATGCTTGTATTGTGCTAAGAAGGCCCTAGCTAAGTCATTCCAAGAGCAAATCTTACTTTAGTTTAACTGAGCATACCATCTTGCTGTAGGCCCAAAGAGACTATCTTGAAAGTAATGGATTAATAACTTATCATCATGAGTATGACCTATCATCTTTTGATAATACATGGTGATGTGTGTAAAAGGGCATTTCGTTTCATTATACTTCTCAAATTTTGAGGTTTTAAATTTTGATAGAATAACTAGATCAGGCACTAAACTAAGCTCATTGGCATCAATATTCCCGTACTCGTCATGGCTTTCAATTACTTTCAATCTCTCTTATAATAGATCAAATTTATCTTTCATGATCGTATATTTTGATGGATCTAACACACTTGTTAATTTTTTTGATTCTTTAGGATCATCCATATTAGGCACAGTAATGGAGTCGTTAAGAGTGCGCTCAAGATTAATATTTGTCTGAACTGATGGTAACTCGACAGAAGGGCCAATATAAGGTTGATGAGTTGTTAGAGGTGTTTGCGACATAGGGGGATCTTAAACATATGTGAATCCAGATGGATACAATGGTGTCTCAACAACTATTTCTTCTATTGCCCCATGTGTTTCAATAACTCTTTTTCCTTTTGTCAACTCTGCTAACATCTATTTTAATTTTGCCAACTGTCTATTCACGTTCTGCTGCATTTTTGTAACTATTTCATTAATCTCTTTTTGGGCCTTTTCTACTCTGTCCATTCGACTTGCATCTTTATTTTTCATGATTCTGATACTGACTCGAGTGCTATAAGTGTACAGACTCAACTAACCTCATTTATTAGGATAGCTATCTTTAAACTTTTTATTAATTATCAGAAGTAAAAAATGCACGACATGAATTTTATTATAAAAAATCTTTTACCTTTGAAGTTTTAACAAGAGCATATTTACAATCATCATATTTTATCTTTAACTAGCATGAGAAACAATGAATTCAAACAAATGATGTATGATGTGCAAGCCAAATTTTATTATTATTAAGAAGGGAGAAACTTGAGTTCCATCATATATTCTGGCTAGGTTATCTAAAGACATTTTTTCTCTTCGAAAGTTTGATAAAAGTATATTCACAACTGTCACTCTTTTTCATTGGCTCCAATTATTAAAGGTGGACAGAAGCATCAATTCATAGAAAATCTAGGTTAAAAGAAGTTTTCATTCATTCTAAAAGTATCAAGTTTACACATCATAAACAATTCTAGGGCTATGGCCAAAAAGTGCTAGACTTGCTTTCACTCCCCCTTGTTTCACCTAAGAAGTCTAAAAACAGTTGACTATGATTACTGGGGAGGACAACCTTTTACTTTAAAAGCTTTTTATTCATCATTCTAATCAATTTTATTGTTGCCTACAGCACTACTTGCTATCTCAGCATGGATTAATGAAAGGTTCTCATGAACAATTGGCATGTTTTGACGTCAAAACTCAAATATTTGTCTTTCATCAATCCTTGTATAGTATGTTTCAAAGCTGTGCAGTCTTCAAGAGAATGACTTATAATGCCAAAATGGTATTCGCATCGAGCATTAGGGTCATACCATTTGAGAAAAGGTAATTTATGAGGTTCAGTAGGGATATGGGCAATAAGATAGTTTTTTAAGAGCAGCGAGTATAACTTTATGTAGGACATAGGTATTGGATCAAAAGGGGCTTTTTCTTTGGCGTTGCTAAAGTTTTTTGTCCTATGGTTGGTTTACTTTGCTGAAAAGATGGTGGTATAGTTGGTTTTGAGGTGAATTGAAAAACTCTGGGTTAAAGATTGGGCTGATAAAATGGTGATTGGATATCATGCTGAACAAGCGATTACGAAGTATGAGGTGGGGGATATAGATTCAAGTGTGAAATTTTTAAAGGTTGCATGACACTTAGGGGTTTAATTCTAGGTGCTTGGAAAGAAGGTTGAAAGTAGTCATAAGGAGGATTTAGGTATGGGTTAGGACTCGAAATAGTTGGTGATGGTTGTTTAAAGCCAGGTGACTCCTTATTGGAAATCAAACTTTTGGGCTTAGTCATTTGTGTGACTAGTTCACCCATTCCTCTCTTGAGTTCGCTCAAACTTCGGCCACTGTTCAAATCACCCAATGCCTTAGTTTGTTCTAGAAAAGTGCTAAGACTAACATGAGCTGATTGATCTTGACTTGATGGAATTGAAAGTGACAACGATCCTTGAGGAGGAACAAACTCAACTCCACCACTACCTTTAACCATTTCTATCAATTGAGCCATCTACTGTTTCATCTCTCGAAGCTTGAGCCATAATTCCTTTTGATTCAACTCCAAAACACTAATCATTACTTTCAATCGATCTTTCATTTTTACCATTCTAATTTCTACCAAGATAGATATTTTATTCTGGTCCTTAGACTAAAAATTCTAGATTACTACCCTTATTGAATGAATATCACAAAAACAATGACACATAAAGTGTGTTTATGAACACATGAATATGATGGCTAAAGAATGTCATGAAATGTATATATGCCTATGACAATGGATTTTTATATGTACAAGGACCCAAATGAAAATTTTGGTTAGCCATGAATGTGTATGCAAGGAATATAATGTTATATTGTAGAGATAGTGGGATATGAAATGCAATGTATGTTCCATACGACCCTATTATTCATAAGACCGCCAGACATAAAGTATTTTATAATAGGAAAAAATAAAAGGGGAGTCGCCACCAATCTATTTTAGGGTGTGATTGGTCACCCAAAAGTTTATCTTTTTAATAAAACTTTAAAAGCGGGTTTAAAGTTTATCAAAAAGATAAATTTTGGTGTATGAAAAATCAGGTTGGGTTTGAGAGTCGGTTACTTGTGGGGAAGGATTAACACCTCTATAACGCCAATAAATTGGTACCATTTAATCATGCGCTATTTTCGGTGTTGGATAAAATGATTTTGATTTGAAATTTAATACTAATTCCCTTCGTTTTTAAAAAAATATTTTTGCTAAAATTTTTATTTAGAAATATTAAAAAATCTTTAAGTTAAAGAATTATCTTAAAATTTTTTCACATCTAGGTAGAATTTAAAATGATTTTTTTCGCTTAAGATTTAACACGATAATCCTTAAAATGAAATAATAATCTTTATAGAAGATAATTGTTAGTGACTCTTCAACATCTAGGCAGAGTACCAAGAATTATTTCTTTCAGAATGTTATTTTAATTTTGTTTTAAAATTACACATTTTATACGAAAAAGTAAATGATGGTGTTATAAGGTAACAAGTAAAAATTAAAATAGAGAAATGTAAACAAGTGCAAACAATAACAAATAAATGCATGTAAGCTAATAGGTGCTATGCATAATGATGGAATGCAAACTTGAAATTGGATTCTTAAATATAATAAGACCACCTTGACTCTCCAACATCTAGGCAGAGCTTAGGTGCGACTATTTATATTTAAGATCCCATTTTATTATTATTTTCATTTTTTATTAAACAATTACTAACCCCATTATTAAAGCGAATTAAGGACTTATGAGAAAAACTTAATGGAATAAGATTTCTTTAAATACTCCATCATCTAGGCAGCATTCGAAAACAAATTACTCCATTTAAAATTTTCGCACGTGTCCTTAGGATTTTGAGATAGTTTTGGTTAGAGCTTAAGCTGAGGTTTTAAAGGTTAAGGTTTTGAAATTTAGGGTTTTGATGTTTTAGGGATTTGATTTTAAGGTTTAAGGTTTAAAGTTTTGGTTTTAGGATTTAATTTTAGGGTTTAAAGAAAACACGAATATCTCTAAAAATCTCCAATATCTAGGCATAATTTTGAAACAAGTTCAATTTTCATAATTTTTAAACTTTAATTAAAAATTTCTTATATATTTCTTTTTTTTTTTATGAAAATTTATTATTATTATTATTACCTTTTTTATTTTTTAATAATTTTTATAATTTTTTTATAACAATTCCCCAACATCTAGGCGAAATTATTTTTAAAAGTGTGTTTTTATTCCCTCCAACATCTAGGCAGGGAAAATAAAATAAAATTTTTTTTATTAATTTTTAGATTATTATTATCATTTTTTAAAAATATTTTTAAGATTTTTTTTTGGTTATTACCCTATTTTATTGTCATTTTATTATTAATAAAAATAATCAAATATTTATTTTAACAAATTTAAAAATTTATCATGCATAAATATATTAAAAAAAACTCAAAATAACAAAAATAATAATATATAAAAAAATTAAAAAATTTTAAAAAAATATTTTTTACTTGAACTGGACCTGTCAACGGTCCGATCAAAGCTGGTCTGGACCGGTTCGACGGTTCAATCTATGGTTCGGGTGATCAAACGGTTCAGACCAATTGGACCGGTTCACTATCAGTTCGATACCGATTCAAATGGATCGATTTTGAGCTGAGGTAAAAGCGGTCGTGGGTCAAGTTGTACGGATCCCGGGTCAGATCCGGGTATACGTGTGGATATTCTCCTTAAGCAAAACGACGTCGTTTTGCTACTTTGGCTTTTATATAAAAGTCAACTTTTTTTTTTGTTTCATTTCATCTTTTTTGCCAAAAAAATTTTTTTTCAGAGCTCTAGGATAGCTTTGTGGACTCCGTCGACATTCGACCGCCGGCATTCTTGTCGCCTCACCAGCCACGGTGTTGACTGCCACCGGTGGTTGTCGTCAGTCAACGAAAAACACCAAAAAGACTCCCAGTCATTCACCTTTATGCCCTCTTTTCAGATCCAACGTTTGTTTTGCCAAAAAAAGCCTCGATCAGCGTAGATTAGGGCTTAAAGCTTTTGGTCTCCTTTCTCTTTCTTTTTTTTTTTTTTAAAAGAAACTGATGATTTCATTGCTTGTTTAGAGTACTTTCTGGCACTGAGGTTCCTCCATACAGGGATGACTGTTTGTCTTTGTTTTTTGTTTCTATTTTTATGTTTCTGTTTGGGTATGGGTATGGGTTTGGTAAGGGTTGAGGCTCGGATTGGGATGCTAGTATGGAGACTGAGCTAGTTGAAAGGGGGCTGGGCATTGATGAAGGGTAAGCTCTTGGTGTGTTCGAGAGGAGGTGTTGAGGGAAAGAAGCTGGGGGGTTTTTAAGGAGTTTCAAAAGGGGAATAGGTGGTGGCTGTATAGTGGCTATAGGGGTAGGCTGTAGGTGGGCTGGGTAAGTTGTAGAGGGGGCTAGATTGGGGCAGTAGTGGCGTCGTACCAGCCCTCTACTTTTTGTTTTTTGTTTTTTCCTTTTTTTAATTATTTTTTTAAAAAATATATTATTATTATTATTTTAATTTTAATAGTAGATCCGAACAAAATCGGTGTTTACAGACATGTGTCATTTAATTTCAAAATTAATAACATATATTAAAGCAATCCCCTTAATAATTGCTATTATAGCCTTTTAGTTATTTGATATGACATCTTCACATGTTCAAATTTAGTACAATGGCTTTCTACAATAATTATGAAAATACTTATCATCTTATAATTAGTTAAAATTATTATAATATCATTTTTCAATAATTACAGAAATGAGAGTTCTAAATGCAACCTCGTTCTTACTTTATACACCCTTACTTTTTTTTTTTCAAAATTTTTTGTAAGTGAAATTATTTAAATATCATTCTTACAAGTTTTCGGATATTTAGTATTTCAAAAAGTTATAACACTTTTTGAAAATAAATTTTCATAAAATCATAACACTTCTTAGAAATGTATTTTCGATAAGTCATAACACTTTTCAAAAAAGCATTTGGAAATATGAAATTTTATAAAAAATTACAAAAAAAAAAATTTGGTAACAGTATTTATAAATTAGTGTAAAAAAATTATAATTAAAAAATTAAAAAATTTAAAATTAATAAAAAAATTATTTTTACTATTTTGATTTAGAAGTGCACAATATCCATAAATATGATGATTATATGCTTGTTACGATATTTTTACGATGTTTTAAAGAGTAGGAAAAATAGAAAAAAATCATTTACCATATTTTTGATCTTATACGAATTTGGGAATCAATGGAAAATGTGTTGAAGAATTAGAATTAATTCAAAATTGAAGATTTTCTTAACTAACATTGCATGCTTATGAATAAATAAACAGTAATATTATTAAATACTATATAATTTTGTCAAAATCTAACATGCTAATTGAAGAAATCTATTGTGAGAAGTAGATAGAGATACTTATCCAAGGAATTTAGTTTAATTAAAACAATTATAAAATTTTAATAATTAATAAAAATATTTATTATTCTTTTTTAATAATAATTTTTTTCATTAATTTATCTACAAATAATTTTAATAAATTTTTTTTGTAATTTTTTTTATAAAATTTCACTTCTAAGTTCTAGCACTTTTTAAAATACATTTATAAGAAGTGTTATGGTTTCTCGGAAATATATTTCTTAGAAGTGTTATGACTTATCGAGAAATATATTTCTAGAAGTGTTATGATTATCAAAAATTTATTTCCAAGAAGTTATAAAATTTGTGAGAAGTGTATTTTTGTAATTTCATTTATAAAAAATTTTGAAAAAAAAGTAAGGTTTATAAAGTAAAAACGATGGTGCAAATAGAATTTCCTTACAAAAATACTTATTCTACTATAATTAACTAAAATTATTATAATGCCTCTCTTACAAAAATTATGAAAATACCTCTATCATAATTAGCCAAAAATTACTATTCTACTTTTCATATCATAATTATGAAAATGTTTTTATGAGTATTTTATAAAAAGTTGACATTTGGTTTTTCTTTTTTTTCAAAATTATTATAATACCTCTATTAAATTATATCAACATTTAACATACTATAAATTTAATCACATATTAAATTATTAAAATAACCTTGCCATTACTTTATAAAAATTTGACATGCAACATTTTATTTTAAAATTACTATAATACCCTTATTAAATTACTTATGAAATTTTATTATAATATAAAACTAACTACTTATTAAATTAGTAAAATACCTTCATCATTGATTCATAAAAATTTGACATGTGAAATTTTGTTTGAAATTTACTATAATAATCTTGTTAAATTACTTATTAAATATTAAATAACATATATTAAGTGACATAAAAATTATTATAACGCCTTTTTATTTATTTGATATAACATTGACACATACCCAAATTTACTATAATGCCTTTCTATGATAATTATGAAAATCTCATATTCTCATAATTAGTTAAAATTACTATAATACCATTATACAATAATTACAGAAACACATATCCTACAACAATTAGCTAAAATTACTATAATACATTTTTCTACCAAAATTACAAAAATACCATTACCAAAATTGACTAAAAATTATTATAATACTTATTATATTATAATTATAAAAATGTTTTTATGAGTACTTCATTGAAAGTTGACATATGGCATTTTTTTTTCAAAATTACTATAATACATTTATTAAATTATATATTAAATTAATATAATATAAAATTAAATGCATATTAAATTATTAAAATATTTTTACCATTGCTTTATAAAAATTTGACATGTGACATTTTATTTAAAAATTATGATAATACCCTTATTAATTTACATGTGAAATTTTAATATAATATAAAATTAACGACATATTAAATTACTAAAATATCTTTGTCATTACTTCATAAAAATTTGACATGTGAAATTTTGTTTAAAATTTACTACAATACCCCTATTAAATTACTTTTTAAATGTTAAATAATTAAAATAATTCCTATAAAAATTACTATAACAGCCCTTTGTTTATTTGATATTATGTTGACACGTATTCAAATTTACTATTATACATTTCTACCATAATTATGAAAATGTCCCTTTTTTATAATTAATCAAAATTATTATAATACCCTCCTACAATAAGAACGGAAAGACTTTTACTATAAGTAACCAAAAATTTTATAATGTTTTTTTTTATCATAAAGAAAACACTCATATATCATAATTGATCAAAATTATTATAATATCCTTTACATCATATTTACGAAAATATGCTTCTTACCACAAATTTGATAATGCTTCTTATATCATAATTACATAAATATTCTTATGAGTGTTTCACATGAAGTTGACAAGTAATATTTTATTTCAAAATTACTATAATATTTTTATTAAATTACGGACTAAATTTTAATATAATATAAAGTTAATCACATATTAAATTATTAAAATATTTTTATCGTTGTTTTATAAAATTTAACATGTGAGATTTTATTAAAAATAATTAAAACTAAATGATGAAATAAGCTAAATAATTATAAATTTTATTAATATAAAAAATTAAAAAATTTATATTTTAAAATAAAAAATATTTAAAGCACCATGTACTAATTATACTAATGAAAAGATTATGATAAATTTAAATCATTCACGTAAATTTACCCCTTGTCTCTCAAATTTGCTTGTTCCGTGCTTCTCTTTCTTCGGCCCAATTACCAGTTGCCACGCGCAATAAAAAAAAAAAAAAAAACCCTCCAACTCCTATCCGGTTGCAGTCCTCCCATTTGAAGAAGCCATAAGCTTCAAAGAAAAAGGAAGTCTTAATACATTTACAGTACACTCGACATGGGAATGTGACGAAGACAAAACAGCCATGAGCTCTCAGCTCATAACTGCTTCTCCTCCTCTCACAAGCAGCCTAACCCCAAAACCCCACTCCCACACTCTCTCTCAAAGAACCCAAATCCCTCTCCACGTTTACAAACACCCAACAGCCATCCTTTTAGAACTCTCAACTTCCATTAAAGAAGTCTACCAAATCCTTCCCCACATAATCAAATCCAATCTCTACAATGAGCACTTTTTCCAAACCAAACTCCTAAGCCTTTTCTGTAACCACGGCTGCGTTGCCGAAGCTGCCCGTGTTTTCGAACCCATCCAAGATAAACCAGAAGTTCTTTATTACACTTTGCTTAAAGGGTATGCCAAGAACTCATCACTAGACGAAGCTTTGTCGTTTTTTATTAGAATGAAGGTTGATAATGTTAAGCCTGTTGTTTATAACTTTACTTACCTCTTGAAAGTTTGTGGGGATAAAGCTGAGCTTAGAAGGGGTAAGGAGATTCATGGGCAGTTGATAAAAAATGGGTTTTCTTCAAATGTCTTTGCCATGACTGGAGTTGTTAATTTGTATGCGAAATGTAGACAAATTGAGGAATCTTATAAGATGTTTGACAGAATGCCTGAAAGAGATTTGGTTTCTTGGAATACGATTATTTCTGGCTTCGCACAGAATGGTTTAGCTAAAATTGCCTTGGGATTAGTTGTTAGGATGCAAGAGGAAGGACAAAGGCCTGATTCGATTACCCTTGTTTCGATTTTGCCTGCTGTGGCTGATATGGGGCTGGTTAAGATAGGGAAGGCAGTTCATGGTTTTGTTATAAGGGCTGGTTTTGAAGGGCTTGTGAATGTGAATACTGCATTGGTTGATATGTATTCGAAATGCAGGTTTGTTGGAATTGGGAGATTGATTTTTGATGGGATGAAACAGAGGACTGCTGTGTCATGGAACTCAATGATCGATGGTTATGTTCAAAGTGGATATGCCGAGGAAGCGATGGTTATTTTTCAGAAGATGTTGGATGAAGGAGTGGAACCTACTGATGTTACTATAATGAAAGCTGCTCATGCTTGTTCTGATTTGGGTGATCTTGAGCGTGGAATGTTTGTTCATAAGTTATCCGAAAAATTGAAACTTGGTTCCAATGTTTCTGTTATGAACTCTTTGATTTCCATGTTCTCTAAATGTAAGAGTGTTGACGTTGCTGCTGGTATTTTCAAAAAATTGCATGGTAAAACCCTTGTTTCTTGGAATGCTATGATTCTAGGCTTTGCGCAAAATGGACGCGTTAATGATGCTTTAAGCTATTTTTACAAGATGCATTCTCAAAACATAAGACCGGATACATTTACAATGGTGAGTGTGATTCCAGCTTTGGCGGAATTATCAGTTACACGCATGGCAAAGTGGATTCATGGATTTTGTATAAGAAGTTGTTTGGATGATGACGTTTTTGTGATGACCGCACTGGTTGACATGTATGCAAAGTGTGGAGCAATTCACACTGCCAGGAAGCTTTTTGATATGATGAATGAGCGGCATGTGACTACATGGAATGCTATGATAGATGGTTATGGAACACATGGGCTTGGAAAAGCTGCTTTAGAATTGTTTTATGAAATGCAAAAGGGTGCCATTAAGCCAAATGATGTCACATTTCTAAGTATTCTCTCTGCTTGCAGCCATGCAGGTATGGTGGAAGAGGGGCTTAGCTACTTTACCAGCATGAAGAGAGATTATGGCATAGAGCCTGCTATGGATCACTATGGTGCCATGGTTGACCTTCTTGGTCGAGCTGGTCGGCTAGATGAAGCATGGAATTTCATTCAAAAGATGCCTATTGAGCCAGAGATGAATGTCTATGGTGCCATGCTGGGTGCTTGCAAAATCCATAAAAATGTTGAGTTAGGTGAGAAGGCAGCAAACAAACTGTTTGCATTAAATCCTGATGAAGGTGGGTATCATGTACTGCTTGCTAACATATATGCAATGGCTTCAATGTGGGGCAAAGTGGCCAAAGTTAGAACTGTGATGAAGAAGAAAGGGCTTCAGAAAACACCTGGCTGCAGTTTAGTGGAGTTGAGAAATGAAGTTCACAGTTTTTACTCTGGAACCACAAACCATCCTCAGTCTAAAAAGATCTATGCTTTCCTTGAGGAGCTTGGAGATAAGATCAAAGCCGCAGGTTATGTGCCTGACACAAGCTCAATTCATGATGTAGAGGATGATGTTAAGGAGCAGTTAAACAGCACCCATAGTGAGAGGCTAGCCATTGCATTCGGGCTTTTGAATACCAGCCAAGGCACCCCCATACACATCAGAAAAAACCTGAGAGTTTGTGGTGATTGTCATAATGCAACTAAATACATTTCACTTGTGACCGGGCGGGAAATCATAGTGCGAGATATGCAGCGGTTTCACCACTTCAAGAACGGAACCTGTTCTTGTGGAGATTATTGGTGAAATTGTCTTTCTACAGACCTGATTCTTGACAGCTCATGCAGAGGTTTTTGTTGGTGAAATAGTCTTTGCATGATTATTCACACTTGAGAGCTGATTCACCGCCTATTCTTGGAATTGGAAATTTCTGAGAAACAGGGCCCTGAACATAGAAATACATGAGATTTTGGATCAATTTTTCTTGGTTCATCTCATCCTGAGTATTAAGCCTGAATTTGGAAAGCCATCCCAATCCGCTTTATGGAGCAACATCTTATGTTTTTGTCATCTCCTATCAAAGCTTGTTCTTTCCATATGACCTTATGCTTGAATGTTTAATTTGGAAAAAGAAACTACTTCAATCTAACCATTATTATACCATCCCCTTTCTTTTCAATAGTGGGAAAGATTTCTTCATTTTTCCTTTTATGAAGGAAATCATTTTAGTTTTATATCCATTATTTTGTATATATTAATCAATTGTGGAACAATAAAACTAGTCAGTCATTCTATGAGTTCCAAATCAATTTTATTGAGAAAGTATAGCTGTTCTTTTGCTCAATGCTTACCAGCCCTTCCTTTTTGACTCTTATTATTTCATAGATTAGTAGTATATACTAGCAGAAAGTTTTCTAGTATAGTCACATATTAGCAGACCATTACAAGGATAGTTGATAAGCTGATTGTTGTTAACTTAGACTCTAGAAAGTTTCCAGTAATGGATTAATTGATCAAATAATTTTTCTGCATTGGTTTTGAAGCTGCTACAAAAATTGCAGGTAGGGACTGTACTAAATGCCGAGGATGCCAAAACAGTCATGAATTGGACCCATATTTCCTATGAGTCTTGCTACAGAGAAGGTATATATGCTTTGAATTCTGAGATTGTATATGTATATTTATATTCATCTTTTGAAAACTGATTAGAACAAGGAGGGGCAATAGGGAGAAAATATAGGTCAGGATAACTGGCTGGTCCTTGCCCTTACTGCACAAGCAGACCCATATGTATTTAGCAAAATCTTAGATTAGTTTTGGGTTAATGTTTATTAATAGCATATCTAAACTTTAAAAATCTTTAATATGATATCTGAATTATAAATTTCTTAATTAACGTGATATTTAGTTTTAAATATGTGACAGACAAATAATCTTTTAAATATCATATTAGTTAACAAATTCACGATTCAGATATTACTTTTGAAAATTCTTAAAGTTTAAATACCATATGTAACATTTCATTCATGACATTAATCCATTAGTTTTCAATATGGGGTTTTCCATGGTAGTTATCCTGACCAAAAGGCAACCAAAACCTCTTGAATGCAATAGCTAATATGGAAATCTTCCATGTAGCTTTTTATTCTGTGAAAAGTGCTAGCAATCAGTGAAAAACATTAATCTGAAAGAAGTTTATAACTTCTCATCACCTAAATTTTTTTAACACCAAAAATAAATAAATAAATAAATAAAAATATTTTAACTTTATTCTTTTAAGACATACAATCATGTATTATTATAATTTAGAAAAAAAAACACTCACAATATTGTAAATGTTCGGATGAGATTTTCATCTCTTTCTCTCACATCTTTTTAGTCATTATTATTAATATTATTATTTAATATTCGTTTTGTCCAATCTTATTAGTTCATACTTCATAGTTTAATTTTTTATCAAACAAATTTAATTTTTAAATTTTATTTTTTAAAATATGATGTTAAATTAAAAATTAAAAATTTAATATAAAATTATGAAAATTTATTTCTATAAAAAATTAAAAATCAAATACGCAATAATAAACATTGGACAGATGGAAATGGAGTATATTCCAATTTCAAAAATCATAATCTTTCATAATTTTCAAATCATACATTTTCAATCAATATTATATTTAAAAAAAAAAAAAAAAACTCATCCAAAGAGGAAGGATCCCCAAGGTCCCCCGTACGCGCAAAGCATCTCTGTTAAGCAATCCTAAAACACAAGTCTCTCATTTCTTTCCTCTTCCTTTCCAAATCCATATCCAAACCCTCCACCGTCCAATGGTTCCAACACCGTCAATACCGCCGCCGAACCCCCAACAAATCCAACAATTCCTCTCCTCAGTCCTTTCCCAACGCGGCCCTTCCTCCCTCCCTTACACCGAAGACACCAAATGGCTAATCCGCCAACACCTCCTTTCCCTCATCTCCCACTGTCCTTCCCTCGAACCCAAAACCGCCACTTTCACTCACAACGACGGACGATCCGTTAACCTCCTCCAAGTCGATGGCACCATCCCCATGGCTTACCAAGGTGTCACTTACAACATCCCGATCATAATCTGGCTCATGGAATCTTACCCTCGTTACCCTCCCGTTGTCTACGTGAATCCCACGCGCGACATGGTCATCAAACGCCACCATCCTCACGTTACTCCGTCGGGGTTAGTTTCGATCCCTTATTTGCAAAATTGGATTTATCCAAGTTCTAATCTTGTTGATTTGGTCGTTAATTTAAGCTCTGTTTTTTCTCGTGATCCCCCGCTTTATTCCCAACGTCGTCCCAGTCCTAACCCAAACCCCAATCTCAGCCCTAACCCTTCTATTAATTCCTCCATGAATTCTAGCTATGGGCAGTCGCACCCACCGCCGAGGGTGGCTGCCGCTGCGTCAGGGTATCCTCCTTCGCCTTATGGGAGGGTACAGCCGCCGTATCCTCCTCCTTCACAGACGGAGGATGCCGCGGAGGTTTATAAGAGGAATGCGGTGAATAAGTTGGTGGAGGTGGTTCATGGCGATATAAGTGGGATGAGAAAAGCTAGGGAGGTTGAAATGGAAGGGTTGTTTTCAGCTCAAGCGGTGTTAAGAAGGCGAGAGGAAGAGATTAATAAAGGGTTGAAAGAGATGCAAGATGAAAAAGAAGGTTTAGAACAGCAGTTACAGGTTGTGTTGATGAATACCGATGTGTTGGATAGTTGGGTTAGAGATAATGAAGGGAAAACTAAGAACTTAGGGGAGAGTAATGTTGATGTTGATGAGGCCTTTCATTGTGTTGACGTGCTTTCCAAGCAAATGTTGGATTGCACAGCTGCCGATTTAGCTATTGAGGATGTGGTTTATTCGTTGGATAAAGCAGTGCAAGAAGGGGCTGTGCCGTTTGATCAGTATTTGAGAAATGTGAGGTTGCTGTCAAGGGAGCAGTTCTTTCATAAGGCAACCGCAGCTAAAGTTAGGGCAGCTCAAATGCAGGCTCAGATTGCTAGTATGGCTGCTAGAGCACCACATTATGTCACATGACTGGTTATTGTTTTGTTTTGGGATTTGTCTATAAAAAAGGATCATGTGATTGGAGGTTAGCTTCTAGCCAAAAATTGATATTATCATGATATATCTGCATTTTTTATTTACATAATTAAATTTATGTTCCTTTCTATCAATATGTATTATTCCTTTGGGAAAATAGCATTATAATGTGAATCATGTGCTCATGAAATTGATGTGTTGACACTCTTGTTTGGGTTTTACAATGAATTTGGGTTCTTCAGCACAGTTGCATTGGTGAGGAAAACTGAAATAGAGTTATATAATGTATCCGTTTGTATTATGTTTTCATAAGATGTTTTTAATGTAGGAAAGGTTATGTGGAATAGTCAAGATGCCTTTAAAGCTCAACAAGCGAAGGGAGGAGTTTTAGGCAGATCTTATAATGAATGCAATGTAATGAGGAACACAAATGATTTAGTCAAGGTTTTTAGGATGCAATTTTCCTTTTTATGACAGTGGCTGAAGTTGTGAGAAGATTATCATTATATTAGTTTGCCTCTTTTGCAGTCTTTAACTAATCAATGCATCAATCTGTTATGTTGTTGTTTGGTTTCAACTTTTAAAACATTTAGAAATGATAGTTAAGAATCTGAATAGCATGGAATGTTATAATCTGCATAGGTTGTTAACTCTGCAAGCAAGACATATTTGTTTCTTGATTTGTGTTGTTCCCTTGCGTGTCATTCCCTATAATGATTGGATCCCAACTATTTACATCCTGAAGGTTTGAATGGGGTGTCACATCCCACATGTTACTTCATGTTCTTGCTTTTCACCAAATAACTGCCAAATTGCCTTTCGAAACAATTATAGAAAACAACATTTTAGTCCAATGGTTGGAGTAAACAATGTCATAGCCCTTAGTAAAATCTCAAGATAATTACAAGTCTTAAGCTTAGCAAACCCTTAAGCCATACCGAATTTCCCTCTCTCTCCAACCACAGCAAGCTCAAGTTCCTTCTCTGAAATTGGATTCCTTGAGAACAGACTGATGGAACTGCCATTGAAGTCACCTTGAGTGAATCCAAAATCCATGGAAACCACCCAAGTCAAGCACCTCTTGGCCTGTTGACACCCATACACCTTGAGCTGAACCAATGGCTTGGGTAGTCTTTTCAGTCAGTGGATCATTGTGCACACCGAAGGGTTTTTTTTTTTGGAACACCTAATATACTTTTTATATCCCAAAATTATTTGTCATGAGATTTTTTCTTTTTTTACTTTCGATATTAAAAAGTATGAAATATATATCAGTTCTATAACAATATTTTAAAATTTTAATTTAAAATATATTAAAACCAAACAATTTTCTTTTCTAAATTTCATAAAATCAATATAGACAAATTTGTAGTAATTATTTAATTAACCAAAAATTAATCTATAAATTCTCTTTATTCGGGAATGCCATGAGTATTAATCCAATGAAATTTTTCTTAAAAATCCTAATAAAATTAAAATCAAGTTCATTATAAGAATGATATCTCCATAGACGACATAAATGAACAATCAATTATAATTTGTTTATAAGTAATGAAAGTATTGTGTCACAATATTTTCTCTTTTTCTTAGCTGTGAATTAAGAAAGATTGCCTATTTGATAGCTTTTTTTGCATTTTACCTTTTTTTTTTTTTTCAAAAATAAAGACAAAAAATTAGTAAATTGGTTTTTTTTTTTTAATGGCATTTGACTAATTAATTGATAAAGACTTGAATATCTAATCTTAACTTCGCGAACAAGTGATTGACAAATTAGTGATTAACAATTAAGATAAAGATTTTATTTGATAGGAAAGATAAAAAGCAAGTAAAAATGAAAAATTTTTTGCGACTTAAATTATATCTTTATATAATTTCACCAATTAGTTTTATATAATTTAATCAATTAATTATTCGAGAGAAAAAGAAATAATGCAAGAAACAAAGTTGGACAACCGCGTTGCCAAATTTGGACTAACGTGGAAGATTGTGAAAGGACCTTCACATCCTTCTGACAAATTCCTGGTTCACTATAGCAAAAAGTTATTACCAATACCTGAACTTTTCTCGACACACGTTTGGTCTGCGAGAAAGTGCCACCCCTGGAGAAAATTGTTGACCCCGTTCCCTCTTATTTTTTTCCCTCGAGAAATAATTAAAAGGGAAAAACTACAGAAAAAAGGTTCAAAAGGCAAACCCTAACAAAAAATAAGGTGCCCCAATGCACCGTCACATTTACTTAACGCGTATAGCATCCCTCTAGTGACGTCGTTTTTCGTCTCTCCCGGCGATTATATCAGGTTTCTCACCGGCGGGAGATTGTTACTTTTACCTACTACTCTTTATCACGATTCTAAGGTTTCTTTCTTTCTCTGTCTTTCTCTTTTATCTATTCTTTTATCTGTTTATTTGCTTACTTTTATGAAGTGTAAACCATTAATAATTTGATTTTTTTTCTTCAAGGTTTTTGGTGGATTATTTTGTGTTTATTCACTTGTTGGTTGCTTATTTTTAATTGGAGGAGCAATGGGTTTGTTTTATTTTGATGAATTTTAGTAAAGAGCTTAGAGTAATTTAGGAATTGGTAGCTGAAATTAATGGCACAATGTTGATATCTAAATGCCTGTCTTTGTGTGAAAGTTAGGTGCTGAGCTTGGTTAGTATGGGATTTAGCCATGCCAATTTTGTTGGGGCGAAAGCATTGAAAGATTGAGAAGTTGTCTTGTTTTTTAATGAACTTAGATACTGGGATGGGATTGTTACCTCTTACAAGTTAGCTCAGTTCCTATATAAATCTCTTGCTGAGCATTAGGTTAAATAAACTTAGTTTTTGGAGAGATCGTGCTCAAGTTGATTAAATTTATGTCTTTGGTGGGCAACAGCTTGCCCTAGGACAAGTTAATGATTTTTGTTCAAGTCAATTCTTATGTTGTGCAAAACTGGTATTGCATAGCATCCATGGCATTGCTTTCAAAGAATGACTTAGTATTGGTTCCATAGAATTCACCTATGTGTTGTTGAGTGACTAAAATTCTTCCTTCTAATTATCTTCCCTTTTTCTTTTCATCACTATAGTTTTCTTTTGGTTTTCAGTATGATATTAACAGAGTTTGCTGATGGTGATTACTGGAAACCCTTGGAATTGGCTATTTGTGAAAATGCGTCTTGTGTTAAACATGGTGTAGGGAAGAGCTCTTCCAAAACCTGTTTGGGGTTAAATTGAGTGTTATCTGATGTGTGCATGTATATTGTTTTAATTTAACTTCTGTATTTTTGGAAGTTTGCTTTGGTGTAATTATGTTCTCTTATATGTTCCAAGCATGTATGGAATTTGGATCTCAGATGCTGATATGGTCCAAGGGTTTGACATGTGCAGCTTTTGGCATATAAAATCTGGCATAATGGTTAAGCCCAAAAAAATCTAACACTTTTTCACACTAGTGTTTCCAAAATCTGAAACGTCTCTTTCTTGTTAAGTTCTATGTTCTTTTAACATGGGGTAGCTGAATTCTGTCTGTATGAAAGGAGTGTCTAATCCTTTAGAACATGTAATTACTTATTAAAAGCGTTTCTATAGATATGATGATTGATATAGTTGATGATATGTACTGTTTTATTGGAGATTATTATTGCCAGCAGTCAGAGATCTTAAGTATTCGTGCATATTTTGGAGGTTGGGGAGGACAAGAGTTGGTTAGGGACTTCCTCCAGCTCATTCTATGTCCTTCCTCTGTCCACCATGAAACCTTGACCTTTTATACTCCTGCCTTTTACCACCATGAACATGGGAATCAAGGAGGATGATTAAGCTAATATGAAGTGAGGTAAGAAAGAGGGTATTGTGGTGTAGCACTGATCAGTGATCTTATATGTTTTTACCATGATGGAGATCAATACTTAAGTTTTTAGCCCACTCTTCCTATCTGGATATTTTATTTAAATGAGATAAATTACATGTGAGAGGAATTTAAGGGCTTTCTTTTCAATGGAGCAGATGCAATTAAGGAGTTGAATTTTATTGGATGGTGGTTACATATTTCATTAAGCAAGAAGAATAGTTAAAGTGCAGGGTAATGAGTTGGGTTTGTGAGTGAGCTTCTGTTGTTGGTAACTGTGTTATCAGGTTGGTTGGTAAACTTGCCCCTTGATTGGTCTGGCCTTACAGTTGAACCACTTAAGAGTTGGATCTTGGCCTAACCATCCTGCTCTGGCATTTAGTATTTGACCTGGTAAGAGCTAGTTAATAAATATTTTGTCCCCTTTATTTGTTTCACATCAAATTTCTCCTTTAACATATGGACTTGTGCTTCTTGTATCATACTCTATATGGCATGTTGGAACAGTGTTATGCATTTTGAAAATACAAGGGTCTAAACTCTAGTGGGGATAGTTTCACGTGGTATTCTTGTAATCACCTATTCTTATATTACATCAAGTATATAAAAAACCAACCCTTTCTTTATTTTTTTTTTTTTGAGAAAGAACTCTGCATTTTTTTGTTCAGTGAGAGCTTAATCTTCCTAGTTTAGGTAAATATATATATATTTTTTATCTTAAACGGTAAACTGATTCAATTTAAGTGCGCTTTGACAGAGGAATTTATGCTGAAGCTGATTTAGTTTTCAAGTAGCAAGAGTTAGGGTATGCCAATTACGAGTTGGACAACTAATTTCCTTTATAATTTCTTTTTCAATTATAGTAGTGAATGCTCTGATAAAATGCCTGATATTAAGAGCATTCTCGATTGCAGGCCTAGAAAGGGGGAAATTAGGGCACATCCTAAGTTGCATGATGCATAGGTTATGGCTTTACATTGAAACTCATTCTTTAATGGAATCAGTGTTAACTAGGATTCTAGGTTTACATGAAGTTGCTTTTTTGGGACTTGATTTCAGTTGTTATTCTACAAACTAATGTTTCTTGACATGACATTGTGCCATTTGTTCAGTAGTTATTGTGTTATTTATTTATATGATCGGAATGTAATCCGACTCTCCATTTGGCCTTTGTTGTGTCCTCTATTGTCTCTCAACATGGCAAAACAACATAACTATTATTCTCTAACTGGAGTAAAATGTGTTTGGATAATCATTTTTTTTTATTTGTTTAGATGATTGTGATATCAGTTAGTCCTCAATTTGACTTATATTTAATTTCTATTGAGCATTGTTTTATATTTCACCTTAGCATGACAACACCTTTCTTTTCTCCTTTTACTGGATTACGAATGGACCACTATGACCTGCAGGTGCAGAGAAGGGAGATGAAGCATAAAGGAAGAAATGTAGTTTGGTCGATTGCAATGGACAAGTGTCTAATTGAAGCTCTGGCCATTCAGGCTAAAAATGGGAATAAAATTGACAAATGCTTTAATGAAAATGCATATACTGCTGCTTGTATTGCCGTGAATTCTCGTTTTAATTTAAACTTGAACAATCAAAAAGTTGTTAATCGTCTTAAGACAATTAAGAAAAGGTACAAGGTAGTGAGGGATTTGCTAAGTCAAGATGGATTCAGGTGGAATCCGAATGCAAAGATGATCGAATGTGACAGCGAAGATCTTTGGAAAAGATATATAGCGGTCAGTGTGTTCTGCATTCTCTTCCACTCTTCCATTGTGTTTTTTTTTTTTCTTTTTTTAATATATTTTTTAATGTTACTTGATGTGTACCATTTTTTCTCAAGGGAAAACTGTTTCTATTGCTAAGCTACAAATATATTGAGCAGGCACATCCTGATGCAAGAGGATTTCGAGGAAAACAGATTGAGATGTATGATGAGCTAAAGATTGTTTGTGGAAATTATCAAGCGCCTAGTCGTTGGGCGAAGATGAAGGATGGAAATCATCTAACTGGGTTTAAGAATTTTGAAGAAAATTCTGCTTCTTTCTTATCACCAAGTTCAGATGACTTAAGTGATACAGATGGAACGGAGTCATATACTGGGCCACCGGAGTATTTGCAAGACGGTAGCCAAGACCTTCCTCAAATGGAGCCTCTCAGACAACTTCGAAAGCGACCTCGTGGCTCAGATGCTCTTCAGGAGGCAATGTTGGCGCTGGCTTCTGGCATTCGGCGGTTGGCTGATGCAGTGGAGCGGAGTAAGACTACAATCAATACCTCTGAATTGCTTGTGGCTGTTATGGAGATTGATGGTCTGGAAGAAGCTAAACAGATGTATGCATTTGAGTATTTGAATGCCGACCCTATCAAAGCAAGAGCCTTCATGACGTACAATGTTCGGATGAGGAAGACATATTTGTTTAGACAGTTTTGGTGGTGGAAATGACAGGTGTTGAATTTCAAACCTTTCGGTATATAATCTACAGTGCTATGGGAATAGTTATAGATGTTGGCACATTAAACCTGACTTCTATGATCCTTGGAGATGAATGTACAGATTTCAGATGTTCAACGGTTATCATATATGGCTTGAAGCCGGTACTGTAAAGAAACAAACAGGGAGCTTTATGTCTTGTCTTTGAGTGAAGCTAAGTTGTGTTATTCAGAATCAGCATTTCACTAAGCAATATGATTATATTGTTATTTTTACTTCTTGTTTTTCAGATCCATCCATGCTTGATGGATGCTGGTCGCGGTTCATATTACTTTGTAAGACATAATTGATTTGTTTCATGTTAACGAGCAAAATATTTTTCATTTTTACTTATTGACTCTTACCATTTTATTTTAAAAAAAATCTCACAAATCAAAAGTAAAGTGAATATTTATATTATAAGTATTTTTGGATGGATCAAAATCTAACGTAGATAGATTGTTCAATTTTTTAGACTATGATAAAATATGTCGTATCTGATTATTTAAAATAAATGATTATAAATTATGTATTCGATATGATTTCAATAAATAGTTATTGATAATATTCAAATTCAAAATTTTTTTATCAAATACGATTGAATTTTAATTAATTGAATTTTAATCAATTGAATTTGAGCATTATGAGATTTGTGACTCTTTAATCTTTTTCACTCCAAGGAGGATGTATGTTTTTAGTGTTACATCCTTAATACTTTTGGAGTTGGTTTTGAAATCTATTGACATAGGTTATACCGATTTGCAAAATGTTATTCACTTTAATTTATTAAATTTTATGATTTTATCGCATTTGAAGGTGACGTGAACAGTTATACAATATAAAAATCGAAGTCTATTTACCAATTCACGGTGCCTCCTTTTTAACACCGCGACACTTCTCCATCAAAGTTTATTTTATTCTTCTATGGTGGGAAGTTTGTGTGGCTATACCAGGCAGCCAAAATCAGGAATCTTGCTACCATTTCAACTCTCAATGTCCAATAGATTACAAACTTTGTCGCTTGCCTATGGACCGGAACTCTTGGGCTTTTCCTTTTCCGTTTAGAGTCCTAGGTTATCAAACTGCTGAATCTGGTGATGTTGGGCTTGCTTCTAAGTTATTTGATAAAATGCCGTAAAGAAGTAAAAGCAGTAGTAGTTTGGAATTCGTTAACTTCCAAGCTGCTGCCTAGCACTATACAAAGTTGCGATTTTTAAGGGCCCCTCAACTTGATCAGTTGATGAGCTTCAATGGCTGACCAAATTTCCAATCCAACCATTCCTTACGACCGCATAAAGCTCAACGTTGGCGGCAAGCTTTTTGAAACCACTGTCTCGACCCTCCAATCTGCAGGTCCTGATTCCCTCCTTGCCGCTCTCTCCAGCCGCCCCTCACATCTTGACTCTAACCCTATATTCATCGACCGTGATCCCGAAATCTTCTCCGTCCTTCTCTCTCTCCTCCGCTCTAACCGCCTCCCTTCTGCCGCTCTCCGCCGCTTTTCTATCCAGGAACTCGCCGACGAGGCTCTTTATTACGGAGTCGAGTCTCGCCTCCGATCTGCCTATTCGCCCTCACCACTTCGTGGCATAGACGCCGCCGTCGTCGATACCATCCGCCCTGCCTCCGACGCTGTGCCTTCCATTTTGCCGCCGGCGAAGACGGTTCAATTTGGATCGCTCACGGTGGTCAAATTTCAATATATGATTCCTACTTATCATACTCCGCAGCCGTACGTACGCATCTCGATGATATCACCTCGATTTGTCGGGTCTGGCCCGAGATAGCCGCCATCGGATCTGAATCCTCCTCTGGCCTGCACTTCTACGACCTTTCCAGCGGACGCTATACCGCTTCAGTTCGTTGGACCGATCAGGCTGACCCACGGATACACAAAGCTCGAGTCAGTGCCATCGCTAACTCACCAGACTCGGTCTTTGCGTCATTTGATTGTCCTCATAGAGAGAACGGCGTCCTCGTGATTGACAAATCAACGCTCCAGGTTTCGTCGGAGCTGGCTCGCCAATCAGGAACTGCCGCGAAGAACACAGTAGCGGGGAGGCTGACGTGGCTGCCAGCAACTGGTTTGGTTATCGGGAGTGCTGTCACCTGCGGGGCATTTGGTTTCTCCGGTTACATTAGGATGTGGGACCCGAGAAGTAGGGAGGTGGTTTGGGAGACGAATGAACCCGGTTCAGGCCGGAGCAGCAGGTATGGAGATTCATTTGCTGACGTTGATGTCGACGTCGATGATTTGAGTCTCTTCAAGATATGCTCAAAATCTGGGGATTTGGCAATGGCAGACATTCGTAGCTTGGGGGATGATCCTTGGGTATATATGAAAGACACAAATCCTAGCATGAGAGACACGAGCTATGGCGGAAACAGTGTCGTCTTACATTGCTACAAAAGACAGGTTTTCGTGGGGAAAGATGGAGAACTGGAGGTTTGGTCGAATGAAAAAGAATGGTATGACACTGTTATTCCAAGTCAGCAATCCTCGGAAAGTCAAAATCAAAGTCAGGAAATGTACTTCAGGAGGAATTATGTGGATAAAGTGGAGGATGCAAAGAGAGGGATGATAAAGAGAATTGAAGGAGGTGGGGAGAGATTGTTTGTGAGCAGAGAAGATGTGGAGGGATTGAGGTTTGGGAGAGTTCCAATCATTCTAGAGCAGTCACTGTTCCTTCTAGAAAAGAATAATGGACACTGAGTCAGTTAATTCTATTTGATGCGTGGAATTGGTTTTTTTTTTTTTTCTCTCGCAAAAAAGAGGCAACCACATTTAGTTAGGATATACTGCAGGCTTCAGCGAGGATTTAAATTAGATTTATAGATCACGAGATTGCTGGCAGCGGGAATGGCACTTAGTTCAAACTAAATATTCGATCCTTATCAATTCAACCAGGGGGTATGCAACCTAGAGAGATGGCAGTATTTCTTTAATGAATGTTGTATCTGAGGTTTGGTTTATGTGGAAAAGATGTCAGCCTGAGGGCACGACGCAAATGGTTTAATTGATGACTCGGTTCGATCTTTTAGCATAGAATTAGTTCTCTGAACAGAGGCTTTGTATTCTTTTTGGTGTTATATTAGTTTTGATATCTGTTATCAACTTGTAATGAATTTGATTTGTTTGAAAACATATGATTGATAATAACACAATCAAAGTCTTGAATTTTCAAAATACTGATATATCTTTGATGGTGTTAACTGTTAAGATGTTATAACAATGGGGCTTTTAATTTTGGCACCAACTTCAATTTTGAATTGCAGGCAATGGCATCTCATATGTGCTTTTTCCTACAAGGCACAGTGATAGGTCGATAGTTAAGTAATGGAACTAAACACAGCAATGAGGTTGGTCATGAAACTTCTTCAGGCTTTAAGGGGCTCTTGTTCACTTCTTCAGTCTAGGAATTTCCTTTGCCGTTTTGTTATAATTAATGTGCCTTTATCCTTTTTCCTCTGTCTAGAAACCTGCCTACTTCACTCTCCAAGATTTGAATGCAATAGGTTATGTGTTATCTTTCAAAATGTCTTTTAAGAGAATTATCATGTTCTGATTGCTATTGTTGCTGCTATTATTTTGTCAAGCTGATGTTTACCTGATTCTTTTCCTTGTTTCATTGACTGCCACTTCTTCTAATATGGGCAGATGTTCGTCTTGCTTACTCTGTGTGGATGATGATGGCATATTTGACAAATGTCTGGAAGCTTAATTCTTACCACATGCTGATGCCATTGTCAATCTTTAGTTAGGTGTAACCGCCGTGCCGTCAACAGTAATTTTGTTCCTTGTAGAAATTCTTGTAGGTAACTTTTGATGCTCTGGTTATCTACTCTTGCCTACAGCATAGTAAGATTCTTCCCCTCACATTTTTTTAAAACTTTTTTTGTTGCAACTATTTCCTTTTCCACTGAGTTATTGCTGTTTAGGAAATTGTATAAAGTTGAATTGCATACCACTATAAGTATTCATAGTATCTTTTACACTTCATGAACACTGTATCAAAAAGCTGGACTAAAGCATTACTGCATGCCGGGTTTCTGGATTTAGTCAACATAATCACCACCACTTCATGATCAGTTACAGGTACCTGCACTTCATATGAACCCAAATGCATAAAAAAAAAGGGACAGAAATTCTTGTTTAGACAGCATTAGTCTCAGCTGTTGAAATGTCAGGGCAGAAAACATCTGTAGCATCTTTATTGCTGAACAAACAAAGGAAACCAAAGAACAGATGAGTAAAGGAAAGATCATATGCATAACTTTGTGGTCCTGTTTTATGGTCGTCGTTCCTATAGATTCAGTTGTAGGAATGATCATAGTAAAGCCATGATCAATTACGTTTAGCATTCCAATTTCCAGCAATAGGCACAATGACCATTTAATGGGTGGATGTAAAGAAAATAAGTTTTGGGTAGCATTTAATGGGTGCCTATATACCAGCGGAGGCTGGGATGGGGAATAGATGGTGGGTTGTCACATAAGGGTGTGCTCTTAAGATTGCCCTGAAAGCTCAGGCAAAACTTGAGGATCATACAAGGGGTGCGTTCTTAACATTGTACAGTTGAGGCAAAACTTGAGGATAAGAATATAAGAATATAAACATACGTTTGGTTTACAAGATTATGATAGCATATGATTAGATAATATTATAAATAAAATTAAATTAAATAATCTCTCTATTTTACTTTTGATGTGTGTAAGAATTAAGATAAGATAATTTACTTATTGATCAAAATTATTTTTTTTAAAACTTATATAATTTAAATTATTAATATAATTTTTAAAGGTATAATAAAATATTTAAATTCAAGTCCATGAATTAAAAATAATTTTTTTTACTCTGAGATGATTGAATCATCTTTTACCAAAAGAGTGATTAATTTTCTTTATAATCATATCTTTTTTCTTTTTTAAATATAAATCAAATGTAATATAAAATAATTATTATTTTATTCTATCCATCACGAGTGAATTCTTACTAAACATGATAATCAACATAATTTAAAAATATCATGGCATATCAAAGATCACCTTAAACAATTTTTAAACCTCTTTATGGGGATAACCGATGGCAGTAGCTTATTAATTTCAAAGTTAAGTGCTAGGGAGTAGGGATTTTACCCAGGAAAAGATTGTAAGGAAAGATGATCTTCTTTGTTTAAAAAGTTTTAATTATTTTATTTAAAGGTGGATATTGTATTTTTAATTAAATTTATAATTAAAATTTAATAATTTTTAATTAATAAGATCTTGATTTAATGGCAAGAAAAAATTTTAAAATTATGAGATTTTAAGTTTAAGTTTAATTGCATATGAATCATTTAGTTAAATTATAATTTTTAATTGATTATTCAATATTATATTTATTGATTCATGATTATAAATGTAACTTCAAAAAAAAAATTAATAATTTTAAATTAAATAAAAATTAATTAAAAATAAATATAATTTGAATAAATATTAATCATAAATTAAAAATATAATTATTATTGTAAATATAAAAAAGCATATCTTATATACGATTATAATGTAATTAATCATGTAGACATCTTATTTTGTCCATGATTTTTTCTTCAGTTGAGCAAGATCCAAGCTTGATTGTGAGATTTTTATTCATTTTTATTTTGAACTTTATTTTGTGGCTTATCTCTAGTTTATTTATTTATTTTTTCTTCTTCATTATCTGATTAATAAATAAAAGGCTAAAAGTTTTAAATTAGGTTAGGTGATGATTGTTATCAGAAAGCATGAGATTATGTGCTAATATATAACTTTGTGAGACTAATCGAAATTGATCTAAAACTCTTTGCAATTTATCAACAATGGAAATGGCAGGGGATCAGAGAAAAATCACACAAGAAAAATGCATACAGTGATTCAAGTTGTAATATACAAAAAAGTCAAAGGAGGAACGGGATGAAGCCAGCTCATCCTTAATTCTTAATTAGATCACTACCAACCAATTCTTAATAGTTCAATAATCACACGAGGGCTAGTACACCCAAAGCCACATACAAAAGATAATCCTTACCTATATCGTCCAATTTCCCTAAACGATTAGACATTGAAGCACAACTAACAAACAGTAGAGTTAATAATTCACCCAAGTCGAAACATCCACAATAATTGCTTGTTACAGGAATCAGGACCTACCACCATCATCAGTTTCTCGTTAGATAGTCGCCCTTCGTCAGTTAGCTAAGTCAACACTAATTCAGAACCGAAGCAAAATTAGAAACCAAAAGAGATCATAAATGAAAAGCGAAGAATCAAACAAAATGGAAAATAAGAGGAGCAAAAGGGAAAACTAGAAACCTACCATTAGTGGTACGGTGACAGATAACGATCGACACTACTTTTGAGAGATCTAAACAGTGAAGGCGAGGAGTTGGACGGGAGAAATAATATATTGAAAGTTAGAGAAAATTCGACGGAAGAGGTTGGAACAAAGAAGGAAAAACCCGAGGCTTGAACTTCTGATATACACCTTTAGAAAATGATTTTTGAAAAAACCAGCCATATTTGAGACGAAGAAAACAAGAAGTAGCGATAGGGAAAATTTTGGCTTGATCAATCATCGAATGATGGCAGATCACGATGACGTCAGTGTTGGGATCTGAAACCCTTTGAAGTTTTCAATCTGGGTTCTAGAAGGAGAGGGAGAGAAAAGAAAAGAAAAGAGAAAAGTGGAAGGTGAGGTATGAAAAAAAAAGGCTGACCTTTGGGTTTTATAGCCACATAAAACGACGTCGTTTTGGATATTAAATAGGAGCAAGATCCGCGTGTTTTTAAGTGCGTAATTTGACTTGTAGCGTGACCTACACGACAACTTGTTTCCTTGGCTTTGGGGTTGAGCTGAGTCAAGCTATTCCATAAGCCATTTAGCCTCATCCTGGAACTCTTTTGTATTTACAACTAAGCTAAGCCACGCGTAAACCAAGTCGAGCATTTTTTTTTGTATTTTTTAGTTTATTTATTTATTTTTATTTTTGAAATAGTTTGCATGTTTGGATTTTATGAAAAATTAAAAGAAATAAATAAAATAAGACATTAATAAAATATTTTTTGAGAATAAATAATAATTTTTCAAAGATAAAATTTTTAAAAATTTTAAATGGTGAATTTCTATAAAATTTTTAAGTGAATTTTTTTTTAAAATTTGTCTTAAATGGTAGAATAATTTAGAAAAAATTTCAATAAATATTTATTTTCAATACAAAAAAACCAAAAATGAAAAAATAAAAATACTAATAAAAATTTTGGAGTTAAATATAAATTATCCAAGGATGAGATTCTTAAAAATTTTAAATGGTAAATTTTTAAGAAATTTTTAGGTGAGAAATTTCTTTAAATTTATCTTAAATGACAGAATAATTTAGATGAAATTTTTAATAAAAGTAATTGTATTCTTTTCTAAATAAAGAATTTTGGTTGAAAATATTTGATTATTATCTAAGGATGAAAATCTTAAAAATTTCAAATAGTAAATTTCTAAGGTCTATTTAGGTGAGAAATTTTTTAAATTTATCCTAAATGGTAGAAGAATTTAAATGAAATTTCAAGAAAATAATTGTCATATTATTTTTTTTTCAAAGATAAAAAACAAAATTTTTTTTTAAATAGGCCTAAATTGTGAAAAATTTAAAAATTAAAAAAAAATAATTTGGCCTAAGTGGTAGAATAATTAGATATATTTTCAATCAAAATAAAAAATAAAAAATAATTAAACATTTTTTCCTATGAAGGAGCCTTTTTAGGAAAACAAACGAGATTTTTAAATACTCTCTAAGTGAAAAAATATTTTTAAGAATTTTGTTTGATTGATGAAGAGTCTTAAGAATTATTTTTAACATTTGAACATTAAAATTTAAAACCATTAAAATCAAAACTTTAGAATAAATTTAAAATAAACTGGTTTCATTTTTTGGATGGGCATGTGGAGGTGTTATAACCTTCCTCGTATATAAACGAACTCTTGAGTCATATTTTGGTTAGTAGACTTGAATCTATTCTTTTAAGAATTTTTAGTTAAGCTTAGAAGCTACTTAAAAGGATAGAGTCATTTGGTAACCGATCGTACTTAGTAAAAAAAAGATTGGTGGTGACTTCATTTATTAAGTCTAGTTATAGATTTTTGGATCTATATGTTATGACAGTTTGACGACTCAACTAGAGAGGTTAGAGAGTTAAGCCATAATTTTTAAATTTATCCTATTCTTGGATCTAATGGTTTTAAAATGTAATGATTATGTTTTTTGTTTGTTTACTAATGTTTTTTTCCTTTTTGTCTTGTATTTTATTTATGGGGTTGAAAATTTTATGTTCATTCACACACACTATCAAATGCATTTACATTATATGAGCTTTATACCCGGGCTTTCTCTATTTTAAGAGGAAGTAAAGCATTTACGCTCACATGAGATGATAATCTTCGCAATGGCTAGCAAAATACTTCTTCTCAAATTGAATCCTTTCGTTAGTAGCTTGTGATGGATAATGATTGGAATGCATTACTAGTCTGTGATGTACAATGATGTAATGAACAATTTAGGAACCTTTAGTGGTCAAAATCACCTAACCCTGTATATAATCAACACTTAATAGACCACTTTTGAGATAAAGTCATTCTTACCCAGTGATAGATATAACCCGAAATTAGAACATAAGAAATAATAATTTGTGTGATATATGATCTAATCATTTTGATTATTTGACTTTGTGCATTTGTATTATCATATCATGCATCATCTTCATTATCATATTTAGTATTGTGCATTTGCATCATTTTTATATAGAGAATATTAATCACATAGTAGTTATTTATAAATAAGATCTTATACTTACATTCATGAAAATGTATGTTATGCACATTACATAAAACATATTATTTTTTTATCATAATTGTGGTATTCAAGATTCAAGGGTAGCATCACCAACCAAGAATCTCACACAATCAACTCATTAATATAATACAATAGCTTGAGCTAGACAAATGGAACAAAAAAATTTCAATCATCTCAAGAGGATAGAAAAAACTAAAGAGAAGTTAGAAGGGAGAATTGAATAAGATTTTGGATACCTTGAATAAGTTAAACAAAGGCAAAAAAAGAAAAACTAGCCAGTAAGACCATCTATCACAAGAGATGGATAACTTTTTGTACCTTTTTGGTTTTGGATCGTATCAAACCCAATTCACACAAGACCCACCACTACAGCAATTCACATATCTGGTAAGGTATACATATCTTAGAATGTCATCAGCTTCAAACCTAGGTAGTACAAGAGCTATGTAAATTTTATCTTTATTGAAAAGACAGTATCAATCCCTAACTTGGATAATCCATAAGAGAAAGAGAAGCTGTGGCCTAAGAGGAAGGAAATTTTAAAAGGCTCAAAAGCTAAATAAAAGATAAACTTGTTAGAGGAAAGGTTGTGAGCCATAGATATAATCAATTTTTATGGTTCTGTAAATGCTGCTAGGTTCTGTTTGGTGCTGGATGTCATTATTATTTCAAAGCTCAAAGTTTCAGAGTTTGAAAAGTATGATGGTACAAAGTCTTCGAAGATCCATATTATTATATACTGTTAAAAAATGACTGTTTATGCTAATAATGAAAAATTGTTAATGCATGTTTTTTAAGATAATCTTACGAGTTATTTTGTTAGGTGGTATGTTCAACTAGACAGGACCTATATTCAGTCATGGAGTGATATGACCTGTGATTTTATTAGTCAATATTGACATATCATAGGTTTAGCCCTAATTGTCTGTTTTTGTAGAATATGAAAAAGAAGACGATTGAATCATTCAAAGAGTATGCTAGAGGTAGTGGGACATAGCCACTTAGGTGCAGCTTCCTTTGACTGAAAAAGAAACCATAGTGTTTGTCAGCATTTTAAAAAATTCTTATTATGAAAAAATAATATGGAATGTCATATAAAAATTTACTAACATGGTGATCTCAGGCGAAATCATTGAGAATGTCATTAAAAATGACAAGTTAGAAAGAGAAAAAACCAAAAAAGGTGCCAAAGAAGAAAGAGATTGAAGCTTAAGCCCTGAGCTTTGACAGACAGTTCAGGGGATATATCATACAAAGTATCCAAAGACCCATATTATTTTGTACTATTAAAAAATGGCAGTCTATGTTAATAATGAAAAATTGTTAATGCATGTTTTACAAGATAACCTTATGAGTTTTCTTGCTAGGTGGTATGTTTAATTAGACAAGACCTACATTCAGTTTTGAAGTGATATGGCCTGTGACTTTATTAGTCAGTGTCGATATATCATAGATTTAGCCTCTGATTATCTATCTTTGTAGAAAATGAAAAAAAAGGCGATTGAATCATTCAAGAAGTATGCCAAAAGGTCGAGAGACAGCTACTCAGGTGCAGCATATTTTGATTGAAAAAAAAATCATAGTGTTGTTCGTCAACACTTAAAATCTCTTTATTATAAAAAGATAATAGAGAGTGTCACAAAATTTTACTGATATGGTGATCTCAGGCGAAATCATTGAGAATGTCATTAAAAATGGTAAGTTGGAAGGAGGGAAAACCAATAAGGTACCAAAGAAAAAAGAGACTGAAGCTCAAGCCTTGAGTTTTGACTAACGATTCAAGGGATATCAATCTTATCCACTACAAGGTTATTTCTCGTACTATCTTATTGTGAATAATACTTCACCCTACCTATATCAGCCTTCTCTATAGTCATCTTATCTATCGACATATCAGTTTACTCTTATATACAGCCTTAACATTCAACTTCTCACAAGATCTCAGATTCGTTTTGCTAACCTAACAAGTGATTCACGAAAGTAACGAACTACTTGAAAAAAACTCGTATTTGATCCAATCCCAATGACTTATACGAAGTTATACTGAGAGCTCCATAACAATCACTTGATTGTCCCCAATTGTTTGGAGTCACTCAAGCTATTCAATCCCAAGTTGTATGATCATATAGCTCACTGTAATTATCATTAAGGAATTGCTGGTCATTCTGTTGAAAATTATACTGCTTTAAAGCATAAGGTGCCATATTTGATTAAGAATGAAATGATAAACTTTGATATAGGGGGATAGCAATACCTAATGTTAATGACAATTCATTGCCCAATCATAATGTCAATGCTTCGAGTAAGGATTAAGAACGAATGTGATCTGAAAAGATTTGGAGAGCTGTAACGAATCGGGGGGCTAGATGTCAATAAAAACTCATTCACTTACCGGGGCATAATTTTGGAAAAAAAATGTTAATGCTGGTTGGATGTTACTTACCATTCTAGGTTTTCTTTCAGAGTAATGTTAGGACTTTTTTTATAATAAGATTTCAAATTTTTTTATCATTTCAATAAAAGGCAAAGATAATGCATTTTATTACATTTTTTTTTTCATCCCAACCGCTATTCCGTGCTTTGTTATTTGTCATATCTTTTTATTCCTATTCCCAATTATGAATGTTTAGACAAGGATAATAATAATTTTGAGATTTAATTTGAGAACTCATTCACATTGATTTGAAGAGATTATTTTAATAAAAGAAGCAAGTTGCTAGTAGATATGAAATAAAAGATATACAATTTTTTATAAAAATTCATGAGCTTGTTTTTGTTCAATAGATAATTTTTAAAGAAAGCATTCACATTTGAGAGAAAAATGGTCATCTTTTTTTTACCATTTGAAAAATCATTCATTGCTACTTTTTTTGAACTTATTATAATTTATTTTTTTAAAACCCCCAACCAAGAATTACCTTTCATACCGGAGGATAATTTTTTAAGGAAAAAAAAAGGTAAAAGATCACAAAAGTCTCAAAGATAGAAAGCAAAAAAAAAAAAAAAAAGAGAAAAAAAGAAAAATGAATGTCACATATGATTTGGGGCAAAGTAATGAGAATCTTTTTGTGAGAAATAAGATTAATGAAAAAGGAAAAACTAGTGAAATGATGTAGAATGAGGTAAAATGCCAAGTTGCATTAAATGATGAATAATTCTTTGGTTTGTACCTTTTAAACATGTGTTTTAAGCTTATTTTATCCATTTTTTTCATGACCCTTCACCACAACCTACATTACAACCTTTAAAAGTCTATTCAGATCAAATGTCAATGCTCGAATTAAATGATCATATATTGGGCTAAAGCATGCTTATGATAGAGTAATGAAATTGTGCTATGTTATGTATTTTAGAGATTGATGTGTAAGAGATATCAATAAATGAAAAAAATAAAAAATAAAAAAAATAAAAAAATAAAAAAGAGAAAAAGGAAAAATGAAAAAATGAAAAAAAATGTAAAAAGAACAGACTCAAATTGAAAATTCGAAAAGGTAATTTGGGTAGAAAAGCATATGAGCTGAGAGTTGGATAGATAGTTCAAATATATAAAAGATCAAGGCATCTAAAGATCTTTCAAAGTTGGTGCAAAGTTCAATGAGCTCAAAATGTTCTCAAAAGTCAAATGAATTGTTGGCCTTGAATTGATCAAGACAAAACTCTTGATCAATTGAAGGCCAACAATCTCCTCATTTTTTATATGACAAAATCAAATGAAAAATTTGTATGAAAAACATTTTTCCTTTTGAAAAATAAGCCTCTCCTGAAGTTATGAAAAGCAAACTCCCTCTGAATAACAATATAACTCCCCTTGAATTTAAGCATAAGTTTTAAGGCAACTAGGTAAAATCAATATCATTAGGATCATCAAAGCAATCATCAAAGCAATTTTTCATACCAATATTTCTTTTTCTTTTTGTCATAGCAAAAAGGATAAAGTAAAGCTAAATGAAAGAACAATCAATTCAAAGTCACTCAAGTGCATATCAATTATCAAATAACACATTAAATGCCACACTACCACAAGCAATATAAGAATGAAATAGATATTGCAGTAATATATATATCAAGTACCAAAGGTTACAAACTATAATGCAAAAGTTTCAAAGATATATTTACAAGATATAAAGATGTGGGAAAATATAAGTAATGGCACTAATAGAGCTCATTGAGGTGGAAAGGAGAATGAGGAGATTGATGAGGATAAGGAAAATGAGAAGAAGGCTGTCCCATGTGCGGAGGTATAGATCGCATTTGCTCAATGTCAGCGCGAAGATGGTGAACTTGTGCTACCAATTCATTCTACTTTCCCTCCATAATTTCGAATCTAGTGTTTATACTGCCAACCATCGAATGCAAGCTGTTAATCTAAAGTAAAAGTATCTTTAAGGCACCTTGAGTATTGAAAGGTGGGGTAGAGGGTTTATTTTGACGTATAGGCATATCTAAGGGTTCTTGCTCTTTTTCCTCTTTTAGTGTAGCTCCAATATCACCCTTTTTAACCCATTGTCTAGCTGCATTCTGAAAATAATTCATGCTATGCAATGTAGGAGCCCTTAAAATACTAAATGGGTCATTGAATGCCATCTGCTTGTCTCCTCTAGTATTCACCTCCAAACGCCTCAAAAGGTTACTTATTGCATACCTATATACCAAAGTATAATCTTTATTCTAAATTATCCTCATCATATCATGAAAAATAAAGTGCACCAAATTTGGTTTTTGTCCATTCTTGATTTTATATATTCACCAATAATCTTACTTCCTAATGAAGTATTGCGTCTTAAAATGTGCTAGAACATGAGTAACAATGAGGTGTAGCAACCTATCATACATGGATAACCTAGAGACTTGAGTGTGAGTAACTTGTAAATTGTGATCGCTAAAGATGTCTTGAGTAAATTATATCGCGTCACATCTAGTGTTTGTTTCTCTCTCATCATCTAACTTAAAAGCTTCAGCTAGCACTTATTTGGTAACTAATATTTTTCTTCCCATCACATAAGTTTAAAATTTATCAAGGTAGCATTACTATAGAAAACTCTTACTAAATTCTCAAATAATAGACCTTCTATGCAAAGAATCATAACCGATCAATCCCCTACTTCAACCGATCGATCGGGTTGTGCCTTTTAGGCGTGATAAAGTTAGGTCTTTTCCTAGTTGATTGATCATTTCAGCCTTCTTTTCTTGTTCTTTTTCCTCAACTCATCCTCTCCAAACCTTACACACTCCTACTCATTTCTTATCCGAAATTGATCATTCTTACCAACATATCTTGCAAATTTCTTTACTCCCACCTGATCTCTTACAAAAATTACTCCTTAACTCCCATGAAATCCCATAAAAATTGATACCCATCCTTTCTCACTATAAAAAATTGATCTATCACACTAATTCCTCTTTCTTATATCTCTCACACATATCTTGCTTTTCATAACCTACTACCACAAGTTCACTAATCAATTTCACCTCAAAATGGTCTCATAAACCAAAGTCCCTGTCAAAAGAAGAAATCCTCTAAGGGAGGCTTCAAGCTCAACAATGAAGTCATTCTTCAATCAAAATTTCAAAAATCAAGATGCAAAAGACCAATATGAAACGCATTTTGTGCAACAAAAAGTAAAGCATGGCAGGGTAATTTTTTTAGATTTTCTTCAATCAATAGATTTTTTCTACTTGCATGTTTTTGAGAAATTTGGTTGGCTACATTATTTGTGCATGAAAGGTTTATTATTTAAGAATTTAGTAAAAGTTTTCTATAGTAATGCTAATGTGTTTAGATTGAAGGATCAAATAGGTATTACCCTGATAGATTTTGAACTTATGTGATGGGGAGGGAAATATTAGTTACCAAACAAGTGCTAGCTGAAGCTTTTAAGTTAGATGATGAGGGAGAAACAAACACTAGATGTGATGCGGTGTAACTTCCTCAAGACATCTTTAGCGATCACAATCTACAAGTTGCTCCCACTCAAGCCTCTAGGTTATCCATGCATGATAGGTTGCTACACTTAATTGTTACTTATGTTCTAGCACCTTTTGAGATACAATACTCCACCATTAGGAAGCAAAATTATTGATGGATGTATAAGATCAAGAATGGACAGAAACCAAATTTGATGCATTTTATTTTTCATGATATGATGAGGATATTTCATAATAAAGATTATACTTTGGTATATGGGTATGTAATAAGTAAGCTTTTGAGGCATTTGGATGTGAATACTAGAGGAGACAAGCAAATTGTATTCAATGACCCATTTAGTGTTTTAGGGGCACCTACACTGCATAGCATGTGTTATGTTCAAAATGCAACTGGACAATGGGTTAAAAAGGGTGATATTAGAGCTGTACCAGAAGAAGAGGAATAGCATGAACCCTTAGATATGCCTATATCTCAAGATGAACCCTCTACCCCACCTTTCAATACTCAAGGTGCCTTAGAGATGCTCTTGCTTCAGATGAACAACTTGCATTCGATGGTTGGCAGTATGAACACTATATTGGACATTATGGAGGGAATGTAGAATGAATTGGTAGCACAAGTTCACCACCTTTACGTTGACATTGAGCAAATGCAATCTACACCTCCGCACATAAGGCAGTCTTCTTCTCACTCTCCTCATCCTTATCAGTTTTCCCATTCTCCACCTCCATCTCAATGAGCTCTATTAGTACCATTACTTATGTTTTCCCACATCTTTGTATCATTTAAATATATCTTTGAAACTTTTGCATTATGATTTATAACCTTTGGTACTTGATATATATATTACTGTAATATCTATTTCATTCTCATATTGCTTGTGGTTTTGTGGCATTTGATGTGTTATTTGATGATTGATATGCACTTGAGTGGCCTTGAATTGATTGTTTTCTCATTTGGCTTTACTTCATCCTTTTTGCTATGACAAAAAGGAGGAGAAATATTGGTATGAAAAATTGCTTTGATGATTACTTTGATGATCCTAATGATATTGATGGTTTTTGTAATATTGGTTTTGCCTAGTTGCCTTAAAACTTATGCTTAAATTTAGGGGGAGTTTGCTTTTCATAACTTCAGAGGAGCTTGTTTTTTAAAAGAAAAAATATTTTTCATGTAAATTTTTCATTTGGTTGTCATATCAAAAAGGGAGAGATTATTGGTCTTAAATTGATCAAGAGTTTTGATTTGACAAAACAAAAATTTACCTAACTTGAATCAATCTTTTCTAAGCTTAAATTAAACATTTTTTCACTATTTTATCTTGTCAAAATTCATTTGAAAACTAAAACAAGTCAAATTCTCAAAACAAAACTTGAAAAATACAAGTTTTAATAGAAGGGATCGATCCTTTAAGGGAAATGATCGATCTTTTCCTTACCAGATCGATCCCCTAGCAACAGGGATTGATCTTGTCTTCTTCCAGAATCAAAATATTTCATGTTTTGGCAAAAACCAATCTATCCCCTCCCTGTAGGGAACGATTGGTTGGGGTTTCAAGATGACCAGATCGATCTCATCATTCAAGGGATCGATCACTGTTTCATATAGAAAGTGTTCATCATGAAATATTCTAGAAAAGGAATTGATCCTCTCTTCAAGGGATCGATTTGGTTTTGCCTCAAAAGAAGTGCTCTCCAAGTCTAAATTCAGATAAAAGGGATTCGATCCCCTACATAGGGGATCATTACCTAAGAATAATCGATCCCTGGATGAAGGGATCGATCGGGTAAAGCCTTTCAAGCATGAAATCGTGCTTCCTCTAATCTGAACCAATCGATCCCTTGAAAGGCAAAAACTCTCAACGATTATTTTTTGTCTAAAATTTTTACAGGTTTGAAGTATTAAATGCTATCCAACGGCTCTCAACTTCTTTTTACATAAATTAAGGCATGTCCATATAGACCAAGAGCAACTAGAGCCAAGAAAACTTATTGCTATTCACCTACCAATTTGCTTAAGCATTCAAAGCTGTTCCAAGTAAAAAAAGTGCAGAATTCATATAAGTTTTTCTCTATTTTCTTGTCCAAACTATAATGTATTTTAAATTAACAAACACTCAACCTTTAAGAGGTTCCTGGAGTTTGTAAAATACTTCAAAAATTTTGTATTTTGAGTTTGTAAGCTTAAGGGGGAGGATAATCCTTAAAAGTGTGTAAAGCTTTGAGAAGCTTAGTTGTAATATTCAAATCATAGTGGATTAAACTCTTTGACAAGAGAGGCTAAGAGAGAGGATGTAGGTGCCTAAGAAAGGATCGAACCTCTGTAAATTTTGGTATCAAATTCTCTAACCTTATTTCTTATTTACTTTCAATTATTGTGTTTAATTGTTTAGTAAAATTTGTGCTTATTGAACATTGTTTTTGAAAATTTCATTAAAACCAATTCACCCACAAGAATGAATTTTTGAGAAAGAATTTTAGATTAATGTTAAAAATTATCTAAGTATTCATTCAATACGATTCCTAATGACATGCTTTAAATTTATTCCTTTGCCCATTTATTTTTGTACCAAACTTAGTCCTCATTTATTACCTTTCTCTTTTGTGCTTTTTTTTTTGCATCCCCAAAAGTGACCCGTGTGTAGATTCGAACCTGACTTGGAGTCCGCTATTCAAACCAAGGGCCGGTTCATTTGAACCGTTTATCAAATGGCTGAATCGCTAGATGAATCGGGTTGAACTCATCAAAACCACTCATACTCTGCCAAATCGCTTAAACCACTTTGAATCGTGAATCGATTGCTAATCGACCAGATTTGGTAATTTTTCATACATTTTTTGTATCTTTTTAATGTTTTGTTTGTTTTATTCCTATTTTATATTTGTGTTAATATTTTGCTCACTGGACTAGTTAATGATTTACCCATTTATTTAATGTCATGTTTAAATAAGAGTAAGAATTAATTAAATAAATAAAATACTTAATCAAATCTGTTGGCATAACAATTTAATTTCATCATGGAAATTTAATAAATTTTGAGACTAAAGAAAATCATTCCAGTGTTTAAATTATAAGGAATTGCGAACGTGCAATTCTTAAAAATTTTTAATTTTATCAGGAGGAGGATGGTGAATTTAAAAAATAAATTTCAATAATATTTTTTAAATTAAAAAAAATAAAAAATAAAAAATAGATAATTCACCTCATTTCAATTAGGATAAATGTGAAATTTAATTAATGATGAAAGTCTAGAAAATTTACAAATGTGTAATTTTTTTAGAAGATATATTTTTAAAATTTTCTCAAAATAATGATAAATTTAAAAAATAAAAAAGAATAAAATGTGATATCAAAAGTCACAAAGTGAAGGAGCAGCAAAGAATAAAAATAAGAATGATTGAAAAATTAAGAAATTAATGAATAATGTTAAAAAAAAAACTCTTTAAGTTTAAGAGTAATGAAGATTGTCGTAACAGTTTTGTATCTGTCCGATGAATTTGAAAACGAAATAAAAATAACGAAGTCCCCACCAATCTTTTTTTGGCTTGATGCAATTAGCCACCTATTAAAACATATCCTTTTAATAAAATCTTAAAATTAATTAAAATTTATTAAAAGGATAATTTTAGGGTTTGCGTAACAGTCTGAGTTTGTGAATCGATTACATGTGGGAAAAGATTAGCACCCTCACAGTACCCATTTAAAAATGGTACCAATTAACTACGTATTATCCTTGAATTTTGATTAAAAATAGTTCAATTTTCGGTGTTCGAAAAAATAATTTCTTTGATTTTTTATTTATTAGAAAAAAATTTTATTCTCAAGAAAAATAAATTAAAACCTTTTTATTGAAATAATTTTTAAAATGTTCCAGTACGTTGGTAAGATTAGAAGAACTTTTTTTCACTTAGAGATTTCTTAGGCATCGCTTCTTGAAATACCTTAGAATCTCATATTTGGAGGCTCAAATTTACTTTTCGTAAAAAATGTCATGCATGCAATGCAAAATATTATCATGTTGATGTACACATTTTATTCTTCTTTGTTAAAAATTTATTAATTATTTTATTAATATTTCTTTTTAATTGAAATTTTGAAGAAAAAAGAATTTAATTATATTGAAGATTTTTTATAAATATTTCAATACACTGGTAATATTTTACAAAAAATTTTCTCACTTAGGGATTTCTTAAAGCATCTCTACTTTGAATACTTTTAGAATCCCATCATTGGATAAAATTTCTTTTCTTCTTATTTTTATTACTTATTCTTAATTTATTAATTAATTTTTATTTATTACTTTAAAAAAAAATTTATTGTATTAAAATTTTTTTTATAAATACTTTTAGAATCCCATCATTGGATAAAATTTCTTTTCTTCTCATTTTTATTATTTATTCTTAATTTATTAATTAATTTTTATTTATTACTTAAAATTTTTTTTATTGTATTGAAAATTTTTTTATAAATACTTCAATACACTGGTAGTATTTTAAACAAATCCTTTCATCTAGAGATTTCGTAAGCATCACTACTCGAAAATACCTTTGAATCTCATCGTCGGATAAAAATTTTTTTTTCCTATATTTTTTATTAGTTTACTATTATTATTAAATTTATTTTTATATTATTTTGTTTTTAAAGTTTATTTTAAAAATTAGCAAAATTATAAAAAAAAATTTAATCACATATTTCATCATTTAATCTAACAAATATAAATATTTTAATGTACATAAATATTAATAAAATAATATATAAAAAAAAAAAAATTTCAAACAAAAGAAAAATTTTTTTTACCTGAATCGGACCGGTCAACGAACGGTTCGGTTCGACGGTTTGGTCTGATGTCAGCGGTTCGATCACGTTCAGCGGTTCAATTTCGATCCGAATCGGGGTTCAGCGGTTCGATTTAGATTTAGTCAGGCCAGTCAGAGGCTGATAAAAGAAGCGGGTCTCCGGTCGGGTGCGCAGACCCCGAGTTGGGTCGCGGGTTGAAGCGCGGATCCTTGATGCGTAAAATGATGCCGTTTTGGGCGTTTATTGAAACGACGTTGTTTTGGCTATTGGTCTTCTATATAAAAGTTAAATTTTTTTTTCATTCATTTTTCTTTTCCAGAAGAAAAAAAATCCTCTTCTTTTTTTTTTCTTGGCCAAACACAGGTGGCAACCCGATCGTGCCTCCGTCATTTGTCAGTCACTTGTCGCCGTCGTCAGTGGTCAAAAAATTTTTAGAAAATACCAAAAGATTCCTATCGGTTCCCTGAACCCAAATCTGATCTCCGTTTTACTAAAAGGAAATCCAAACGGCTTAGATCTGTTCTTGAGCTTTCGGTTAAACCTTTTTTTTGTATTCTGACTTTCTCTTTTTTTTTTTTTGAAACTGACTTTATTTTTTCTTTGTGCAGGAAGCTTCTCGACGCTAAGTTCCTCCTTACGGGGAGGACTGTTGATTTTTTTTTTGGTTTTTTTGGTAAAATCTCTCCTCTTCTTTTCCTCATTTGTTGTCTGGCTAGGAGCTCTATTTATAAAGCTCTAGCAGTGCCCCGTGCCTAAGGGAATGGCATAGGGCTAGGCATGGGGGTGTAAGCACGAGTCTCATGCTTCTTTTATTTGTTTTTGGTAATATCTAATAGTGGTAGGGTTAGGCAGCGGGATGGGTGGTAGGGCATGGTGGTCAGAAAGATGGAGGGTAGGGCATGGTGGTCAGAAAGGTGGAGGGTAGGGCATGGTGATAAGAGGGGTGGGGCGTAGGGCATGGTGGCAATGGTGCCGGGGAAGGCACCACTGCCATCCTCGATTTTTTTTTCTATTTTGTATTTTTTTGTTATTTTTTTTGTATTATGTATTTTGTTTAATGTTTATTATTGTATTTAATAATCTTTTTATTATCTTATTTATTTAATAAAAAAACAGCAAAGCTATCAAGGACAAATTTAATGTCTACAAAGATCGTCTTCATCTTGAAATTATAAGAAATTATGATTGAGTAATTTTTTATAAAAGGTTTTTACACGTGAAAACCAATCCAAAATTTGTTAGAACAATGAAAATTTTTGAAAAAAAAAATCTAAAATCGATGATTTGCATTTATTCCCAAATAAAAGAAATATAAAAAAATAATAATAAATATTAATTAGTTAAATTTCATTTTATAAGATTTCAATAAATCATAAGAATAAAAAATAATCATTAAGCAACAATGAGATTCTAAAGGAAATTAATAAACGAGTAATTTTTTTAAAAAAATATGTAAAAAAGATGTTTTGTTTAAATTATTTCATAATGGTGGATAATCTTCTTTTCAAAAGTCTAAATTATTCAAATCATGCAATTCTAAATATCACTAATGAGCGATCTTTTAAAAGAAAATTTTAAAAGAATAAATTATTTATAAATTTTGTCAAAATGATTACAAATTTAGATATATTTATAAAACAATGAAAAATAATTAATTAATTTGTAAAAGAAAATTCTTTAAATGAAATCACAAAAGTTTTTATCAATTCGACGAAGTCTGTTCAAAGAAAAGAATGAATTTTTTGAATACTTTTGAGATGAGAAATTTTTTAAGAATTTTATTAGAATGATAGAAATTTTTTTTAATTTTTTCAATATTTGAATAATTAAATTTAATTTAAAAAAGGTCATTTAATTAAGACTATTGAAGGATAACACGAAATTGGTTGATACTGTCTTTGAACAGATGCTTAAGAGTATTAATTATTTCTTACGTTTAATCATACTCTCGAACTTAACTATATAACATAGACCAAAATTTATTTATTTTTACAAAATCTTAATTAAATTTAGGATTTTTTTTCATAGAGGTAGTTTTAATTTGATGACTAATCAGATCTCAATAAAAAAAATTGATACAACTCCTGAATTTTACATCTAATGATCTAATTTTTGAATCCATATATTACAACAATATACATGAAAATGACATGAAATTGTGATTTTACATCGATTGAATATGAGATATAAAAATAATTATAATTTTTTTATTCATTTTGATTATAACATTTTTTTAATTATTTTTATCATAATATCAAACAATAAATACCTTAATTTCCTAAAAAAAAAAATAATATTGAGAAACTGATAAATATTACCATTTTTGGCTTTCTTTTATCCCATTTTTCATGTGTGGTGATTGTTTGTAGATGGTGCATTATTGAGTTGAAATAGACAGAACATTACAATAAAGTCGTGCTAATCATGGGTAGGGTGGGGCCTTTTGTGGTGTCTACACTTTGTGAGTGTCAGAGTCTACTTGTGAGTTTGATGCTTTGAAGGGTTAAATAATTTTTTTATTTATATTATGTTTTTCTAAACATGTTAAAAATATAAAAATTATTATGTTAAATTTGTATTTATACATTAAATATAAAGTAGAATGTTTTATTTTTATCAAATTTTATAAACACCCATATATGTTTGGGCTCAATAAAGTTATTTTTATTAGTATTATTACATTATATTATTATTATGTTATATTATTATATATGTTAAAGTTTAGTATATTAACATAGTATATTATATTGTAATATATTATAGTATTATTGTTATATTATATTATATATTATTATATATTATTATTACTATTTTTGTTTTTATTTTTTCTTAATTGCTGGTGATCAAGAAAACAGATTTAAGTTGAATTCAATTCTTTTGGTCAATGGATTTTTAAATCAAAATCCAAATCAAAGGCTTTCAATTTCACGAAAATCTAGTTAAGAATTATGCTTGGACAAAACCAATTCAAGCTTGAACCTTGGGATTAGATTGTATCTGATTCCTAAAGAGGCCTATAAATTGAACCAACACAATGGATTTTAGGGGATTGAATTTGGTTAGGGAGTGAATTTTAGGTGAAGAATGGTTGATTTTTAAAGGAAGGGTAGATTGGTGCTACGAATTTTTTAGGTAGTAAAGGCTTTTGAGGTTTTGATTCTGGAAATTTTAGGTTTGTTTGAAATTTTTGGGTTTAGATTAGGGTTCTTGGGCTTAGATTTAGGTTTCTAGGAATTTCTTGAAGAGATCTGGATAAAATTTATGGAATCTGGAAATGTTCGGGAAAATCTGGATTTTTTTTTTTGAAAAATATGAGTTTTTTTTTTTATGAATTTTTGAAGTTTTTGATGAATTTTTCGGCAAGAATTTGAATTTTTTGATCAGGTTTCAACCAATTTTTCAAAAACCTGTAATAAACCTAATTTTTGTTTAAATTTTTTAGGATTATTTTAGAGAGAGGTTAGAGGAAATTGGGGTAGAAAGAGGGAGCATGGAGCGTATGAGGTTCAAAATGTTGAACTTGGCTTATATATCGACCCAACATGAAGCTGTTTTAACAACCTAGGATCCATATGTTGACTTGCTAACCCGCACGTCGACCGCACTCTTACCCGACCCAATCGTAAGGTTTCTCTTTTTCATTTTTATTTTTTTTATGTTCATTTATTTTCATAGTTTAAGTTTTGTTTCTTTTATTGGTTTTTATTTATTTACTCAATATTTATTAAAATTTTTTTTTTCTTTCCAAAAAATGAAAAAAAAGAAAAGAGTTAAAAAAAAAGGTCTTTTCAAATAAGCTTGAAAAACAAAGAAACCAAAAAAAAAATCTTTTCAAATAAGTTATGGAATTCATCAAACTATTGAAAAATTTCATGAACTAGTTCTAAAAAAAGGAAATAAAATAAATAATAATTAAAAATAATTTTTATCTTTTAAACTATTTGGAGGATTGCTTGAAATTAAGTACTATCAAGCTATTGGGAGACTTAATGAAAATTTTAAAAGTTTTTTATAAATTTTTTTACAATGAAATCTTACAAAACTATTAGGAGATCTGCTTCAAAATAAGTTCTACCAAATTATTAGGAGATTTTATTATTTTTTAGAATAAATACCTTAATAAATCCAACGATGAAATCTTTTCAGAGTGAGATACTAATATCTATGAAAATTTTTGAGGTGAGAGAATTATCTTAAATTGCTATCAAACTATTAAGACAATTTTAAGATTAATTTTCAATATTAAATAATTTGGTAAGTTACAAATATGATTAAGGCTTGGATAATTTGAAATCAAACTAATACAATTCTTTAGATGGACGCTGTGAGAGTGTTATAACCTTCTCACATATAAGCACATTACCGAATCTAAACTCTAGTTTGTAGATTAGGATCTACTATTTAAAAATACTCAAGTCAGTTTTGAGACTCCTCTTTAAATAGGACAAATTCAATCAAGTAACCTATTATACCTAAATAAAAAAAATTGATGACGACTCTTCTAATTCATGTCTAGTGATAGGTTTACGGATCTATACGTTATAACAAATTTATATATAATTTTTGTTAAAATTTTAAATAGTATAATTTTTATTTTTATATAATTTTCATATCTTATTACTGTATTATATTTAAAATTATCAAATATGTATATTTTTTAAAATTATATGATACAAACAATAAAAAAAAAAGGTTTTTCCTTGAAAATTTTGGTCCAATGTCATGGAGAACCAATAATGAATATTTGAACATATTGATTTTTTCTAAGATTTCTTTAAGTATAATTATAAGAAAATTTTGACAATAAAAAAGTAATCAATTATTGATTTAGAAAATATATATAAAATAAATTATAATAAATTGTAATATTTAATATTTTTTCATTATTATATTTCATATATTATTACATCACTTATATAAAATAGGAATTCTATGTACTCTTTCATAGAAATTAAAATATTAATAACGTAACCCATATATGTAGGATATTGTGACCAAATTACGTATTTTTTATGTTCTTATCTTCTTGCTTTTTCTCTTGCTCATTTTTATTTATGCAAATATTGTTATTTAATGCTTAATATGGTATCAGAGCCATACACTCCAATGAACAAAATAACTTATTTCTTTTTTTTAGTAACTTTTTCTCTACCTTTTTTTCAAACATCAAAGCTAGCAAACTCATACTCTTTTACACTTACTGTCTTTAATCCTCATAATGCTCATTATCTTTTTTATCTTTATCATAATTCAAGTTTTTCAATGAATTATTTTTCTATTAGCATATATATTTTTCATTTTTCAATATCCATTATGAATTTTATCTTTTTCACATTTTAAGCTTTAGTTTTTGACTTTGGTTCAACCTCCCAACCATTCAGTTCAGGAGAGCTTATATACTTATTTTGTAAGATAGTTCCTACAAAGATTAGCATTTCCTCTTTGACATTAAATTAAAATAGATAAAGTTTACTTTTCACAATATTTCTTTCTTTCTTAAACAATCTTTCTCATAAAGACTTATTGGATCTCGTTTTTTGCTGCTTTCTTCAAGTTGGCAACTCAAATTAATTTTTGTATGCCAACTTGAGGGGCATATTGAAAATTCTCTCAAGATTTCTCTTAAGACAATTATAAGTTGATTCCAGTAATCAAAAAGTAATCAATTATTGATTTATAAATATATCTAAAATCAATTATAATAAGTTATAATCACTAATATCTAAAAGTGTTCATAAGTCAGATACGGTCAGGTTTGTATCAGATTCATATTTGATATTAATAACTTATATGCTTGTTAATACTCGGCTTGATTTAAAATTTTGGGTCTTAATTTTCTCAAACTTGATCCAAATTAAAAAAAAAAAAAAAAACCCCAACTTCATCCATTAAACTTAATTTATATAATAAAAAATTTTAAAAAATGTGATTAACTTAAGTTTAATGAGATTATATTCAATTCACATATATATAAAAAAATTAAAAATAAAAATTATATAAATAAAAATTAAAAATTAAAATTAAATTTAATAAAATATGTATAATTTTTATTTTTAATTTTTATATATATGTGAATTAATTTATATATAATTCACATATATATAAAAATAAAAGATTTATATATATGTAAATTCAGATCGGACCGATTGGGTTTAGATTTTAAATATATTTTTTAAGACATTCGAAATTTAAGCGAACATAAAAATTAAGTCTAAATTCGTTTAATGAGTTTTAATTTTATATTCAAACTCTCTTAAAATTTAGATAAATTTTTAAATTTGGACGAATAGTTTGATTCTTTAATAAGTTTATTATTTGTCTCATTATTATTTTTCATATATAATATATACCAATTACATAAAGAGAGGTTCTATGTACTTTTTCATATTAATCAAAATATTAACAAAGTAATTTTTTGAATTATTCTCCCGTAAATATAAATTACTGTGATCAAACTACATATTTTTTATATGCTTATCTTTTTATTTTTTTATTTTTTTTATTCACACAAATATTTTTATTTAAAACTTAACAATGAAAATCGATTAATGGAGGACCCCGGGCACCTTGCTTATTTTCAATGTTATTGGAAAAACCAATTTTACGCTTTGTATGAAGGCAGAAGCAAAAGCAATAAAGCATTACGTTAAACGACCCAAGTGATGACCTTAAAAGAAAGCCAAGCGTGAATAACGTCTTGAGCGGTTGAGCCATGTTCTTTGGCTGGCAGCTGTCTGCCAACATCTATGCTTGGGTTTCTATCAATTTCTCTCATAAAATCATATTACTCTCTCTGTCTTCTTTCTTTTTTTTTTTCTTTTTTTTTTTTTTAAATTTTTTGGTTCACGTGAGTTAAGGAAAATTTGAAGTGCAATTATTTTTTCTTTAATTTTAAACATTATATCTTAAAAATAGTATTTGTAACAGTCACATAGTAAGGAAAAGACTATTATTATTAAAATAACTTCTTGAAAGTAACTCGATTAAAGATTTTTTCCTTTTTCTCAAACGAAAAATTATATTATAATTTTTATTTAGATAGAATAAGATAAAATAATATTATAAATATAATTAAATTAAATAATATTATTTATTTTATGTTTGATATATACAAGGAATATAATAAGATAATTTATTTATTTATCAAAATTATTTTTTTAAAGTTTATATAATTTAAATTATTGATATAATTTTTAAAAGTATAATTAGATATATAAATTTAATTTCATAGATTAAAAATAATTTTCTCAACTTAGAGAAAATTGAATAATTATTTGTCAGAGGATATTAATCCTCCTTACAATCTCTATCCCTCTCTTTATATACAAATTAAATATAATATAAGATAATTATCATTATATTTTATTAATAATTTTATGCATAAAAAATGACTTTAAAATTTATATTTAATATATTATCAGTGTATAAATTTTATACACAATTAATAAATTAAATTATATCACTTTATTAATAAACAAATATAAACTTTAAAATAAAGATATAAAAATTAATATTTTTAAAAAAATATTTATTAATAAAATAGTATCATTTTATTCACTTAAATTTAATATTTTGCTATTGCTTAAAGTCATTCATAACCTTTTTATTATTATTATTATTATTGAAATATCTATCTCCACCATTTTAAATGGGAGGCGAGTGGTGGAGAGCTTGCATTATAAAGGAGAAAAACATATCTACTTTACCTTTCAAGGCAAAGTCCCAAAAGAAAAAATAAAGGGAAAAAACGATAATGAGTTCTCAAGTGAATCAGCTGAGTTCCTCCTCCATGTCTGAAGAGGAAGAAGCATTTAGTTATGCTTGGAGTTTACGATCCTCATGCATATTTGGTAATGTCCTGGATGCTGCCATCCAGCTCGGTGTCTTCGATATCTTAGCTAAAGCAGGCCCTGATGCTCATCTTTCTTCCTGCGAGATCGCTTCTCAGGTTCAAGCAAAAAACCCCGACGCGCCTTCCCTTCTTGACGCATGCTCCGACTCCTTGCTTGCTACAATTTAGTTACCTGCGTTTCGCGAAACCTCGATGGAGATGGAGATGGTAATTATAAGGTTGGAAGACTCTATGGACTTGCTTTGCCTGGTAAAGCATTTGCTCATGATGAAAGTGTATTGTATCATTTATTAATGATGGTAGATAAAATAATGACGTAACAAATATTAATCAATAAAAATATATCACTTATTATAATTTTATTCATTGATATATTGTCACGTATTATTAATATAGTTGAAGTCCAAAACAAATGACACGATAAAATAATGAAAAGTAATATAATTCAATGACCAATTACATATTAACATTTTGCATATATCTATTGCTCAATAGGCTACCCTTGAAAGATTTGGTCCTTGAAGGTGGGAACATCTTTGAGAAAGTGTACGGGATGCCTGTATACCAGTATATGAGCTTGAATCCAGAAATAGCCAAGAGATTTGACAAGGCAATGACAAATCTTTCCAAGATAATTGTGAAGAAAGTGCTTGAGAAGTACTAAAGATTCGAAGGGATAACTTCATTGGTAGACGTTGGAGGAGGATATGGCATTACTCTCAGCATCATCATTTCTAAGTACCCTTCCATTAAGGGCATTAACTATGACATGCCGCATGTAATTCAACAAGCAACATCTTATCCCGGTAACAATCCTACTTAAAACTCCTTAACTCATATAATATAAATCATTTGTCACTCAATTATGATTATTTTTTTAAAATAATCATTTAGTTATTAAAATTTTGATATAATCACTAAAGTTTAAGTAATTTTTTTCATTCAATCATTAGTTTTTAAAAGGAATAATGATCTAAATAGCTCTTAAATTATTATATATATTTTTAATTTGATATCTAAATAAAAAAATTTTTAATCTAATGTCTTATGTTCATTTCCATGTAACACTATACCGTGGTAGAAAAAATTGCTTACATGGCTTTTAGCCAATTAAAATTTGGCAAATCTTAAAAAAATTGCCATATCATTTTTTACATGACTTGATATGTCTGCAACATGTATTTTTCCTGTCTAAAAAATCTCTAAATCTTGAAACAACTCAGAGAAGTAGCAAACAAAGTTCAAACCAAAAATTCTCAAAAAATCAAATCCCCACCAAGCTTATGTAGACGCCCGTGAAAAGGGAGAGACTTAGCCCAGCGTCATTGTCAATGTTGCCGCCGCCACCACCACTTCATTGTCTTTCTCCTGAATAGAAATCTTTGTCAGGGCCTCTGCCTTAAAAAACGTGACCACTAGTTCCATCCCTTCTCCTCACCACTCTGCCTTTATAATCATATTCAAGTTTCTCATGTCTAAATTTAATCCAATTTTATATTGAATTTATCCAATTATATACTGATTTATTCATTGATTTATTTGTCAATATTTTCAAGAGGTCAAATTTGAGTAAGATGAGAGAGATACAAATAAACAGGCTGTAAATTGGGTAGCAAAGCGATCTAATAAGGAGATGAGTCCATTTAAAATTCGTTTAACTTAAAATAAAAATATTTTAATTTTATGCAAATAGAAAGATTTGAACATCAGTCAAATAATTCTTTCTTTTTTATCTTTAACCTATTAGTATAAGTCAAATTTCTGTTATAATATGACAAAATAATGTCTATGCTTTCTTAAAATTTCAAATTAGAAAATTACTAAAATAAATGGATCAAATTAAGAATTAAGTTAAAATTTTAATCAGGTCAGATTAGGAAAATAAACGGTTTTGAATCGTTAAGGGATACGATTAAGTGGTTTTAGATCATTTATGGGTACTTAGAATAGGCTTTTAAATGATTTTGTGTATGCTATAAATTTTTTAATATTAACTTTTTTCAGTTATGAACATGGAGTTTAGTTCAATTGATTTAGATATCCTTGACTATTAGCATTCAACAGGTTTATTAGTTATGAATATTTTTCTAATAAGCAAATTAATCTCGGATATCTTGCAGGTATTGAGCATATTGGAGGAGATATGTTCTTAAGTGTTCCTAAAGCAGATGCCATAATGATGAAGGTATATTTCCATGGATAGATTATTCTTTATAGGCTAAAGTATATAATCCTCAATTTAACATTCATCAACATCATTGTTATTGGTTCAACGTTCAAATGTTTCATATATTTCCTTTTTGGATAGATAAATTACTACATAAATATATTGAATGACCACCTCCTTGCGCTGTAGTGAAATCTAGATGGCGGTGGTGAGATAGGACAAGAAAGAAAAAAAGTGGAAGAAAAAAAGGAAAAAATATAAAATAAATCATCTTATATTAAGAGGGTAATTAATTCTTTTTGTAATCAAAACTTTTCATTTAGATGAGCACCAAACATAGAATAGAATGATAATCATTTTATTTTATCTATCATCTTATGCACCAAACATGATATATATTATGTTCATTTAATTTGTTTATTTTTTGTAGGAAGTGCTTCACAATTGGAATGATGAACATTGCTTGAAACTCCTTAAAAACTGTTATGAAGCATTGCCAAAGAATGGGAAAGTTATTGTAATGAGCTATTTGATGTCTGAGGAACCAGAGTCAAGCAATGCTGCTAAGTTTATTTCACAAATGGACATGATGATGGCTATGCGAGATGGGGCAAAGCAAAGAACAGAAAACCAATTCAAGGCCATGGCCATGGCTGCTGGATTTTCCAACTTTCAACTTAAGTGTCGTATGTTCGATGTGGTTGGTGTCATTGAATTCTATAAATGAAGTTTGATATCTTTAGGTTTGGCTTGCTTTCCATGAGGAACCAACATGGCCATGGCCATGGCCGCTTGATTTTCGAACTTTCAACTTAGGTGTCGTATTTTCGACGTGGTTGTTGTCAATAAATTCTATAAATGAAGTTTGATATTTTAGGTTTGGCTTGCTTTTCGTTGGGATGTTGATTTCGGTGAAATAAGAATTGATGGTTGTACTAATCTTAACCAAACGACCAGATCATTATCTTTTTAGTCGTTTCGAGTTGTGCTGCATATCCTCCAATTGCCTTCACCCAAAACAGTGATCTCAATTTCATGACAAAGAAAATTCTTTCACCATCTCATCCAATTCCATTGAAAACCGATTCCTTCCCAGCTAACCAAAACGCTCATAAGGTTGCTTCATACACAAACAACCACCTGTTTTTAATAATACCACCCAATAGGACTCCTTCATATTGTTTGATCAGATCTTCAATACTATTGTATTTTTTTTTTTTCAATTCAAATATAAAAAAGATGCTTTATATTTTAATTGCTTATTCAGTTTTAAATAGATGCTTATCTGATGTTACTTTTATAATATCTATTTTTACATTCTACTTAAATTCTATGAATGGGTGAGTTCGAAAATATTTCATTCAGTTTACTTTAATGTATGAATTATTTTGAATTCAGATTCAAATTACTTCGAATATGATTTATATCAAATTTGAATAATATCATGTTTAAGCCATTATAATTTGATCAAATGATAATTTTATTTTTAAAAAATTATCATAGTATTTATTTAATTAATTAGGACATTTACTTAATTAATTTTGCTTGATTCTTAGCAATTAAATTTAATTTTTCACCTAATTTCAATTTATTTTCTAATGTGTAGAAAAATTTATAAGAAGGAAAGGAGTAGGTTTTTTCCTATTTTTAGGATTGGTAGTTTCGGCGCAACTGCAGCCACTTCCTTAGGCGGTTTTAGCTACTTTTTTCACCATATTCTCTTTTATTTTCTTCCTTGATTTCCTTAGTTTTTCCTTCTTTTATTTTTCTGCTTGTTAGCTTAGTGTACATACAAATTTGATGGCAAAACACTTTGTTTATGAATGAAAAATTCTGCATTTTTAGTTTCGGTTTCAGATTTTGTTTAGCCATTATTTTCTTCATTTTTCTTGGTTGTTCATGGTTATTTGAGCTAGATGAGGATAGTAGATGGTTGCTATTAGGATGACAAATCACCTAGGGGGCACCATCTTACTTGAATCTATCATTTTCTATGTTTTTACATTTATTTTCAAGTTGTGTCATGCTGTCTTTAAATTTTTGTTTTATATTTTGGATCATGCTCATTTTAATTTCATGTTCTATACTTTCAACGTTATTTAAATTCCTAGCAATTTAATTTCTAGCACTCTACTTTTTTGTTCTTTAAATTTATGCAACTTTAATTTTCTTGTTTATTAATTTTAAGCAACTTTAAATTCATGAAATTTACTTTCTTGTTTATTTTTCTAGCACTTTAAAATTTCCTTGGACTTTAATTTTCATAGCTCTTTAATTTCCTTGCATTTTACTTTTTATGTAATTTAATTTTCCATACTATTTACTTTCTTGCATGTACTTTTATACTATTTAAAATTTCATTTTAAGTTGCCTTTAATTTCAGCATTTTAATTCCAATCTTATTAATTTTTGTTAGATTTGGGTATACGTAAAGTGTCCAATTTTAGTGCTTGGCATTAGGCTACCATTACAATACTTGAGAGACGATATCTTGGGTTACTTAATCTGTATTCTTGTACGATTTGTATACTTAAAGTAAGCATAATAAGTTTTTGGCATCTTTACTGGAGATTGTAGGTATAGTGTAGTGTTAATATTGATACCAAGCATGCTTAGGTGTAGTTTAGGTTTTTTTTTTGTTTGTTTTTGGTAAATATCTCGTTAGCTTTTAGTAGTTATCTTTTAATGACTTGGGATAACATGGCGGATCCATATGAGCCTAGGACATTGAGTGATTATGTTGTGCCTTTAGTAGATGGATCTTAGACTATTATGGCCAATTCTTTAGGGCACAGAACACTAGTGATTTTGTTATACCTTTGATAGATAAATTCCAAACTTAATGGTCATTTGAGAGTTCAATCCCTAGAAGTGTTACTAGTGAGAATAAATTAGATGTCTTTGTAGCCTTAATCTTACAAGTAGCAACTTTAACTCAGAAGATAGATGTCATTGGAGTTCATTATGATCCTAGTCCTACCATCCATTCCATATCCCATTTGCAACATGTGACATATGTGGTGGAGATCACTTTAGTGATAAATGTCCATATAGTAATGATTCAATTCATTTTGTTGACTACCAAATAGCCAACACTCTAACTTCTATTCAAACATCTACATTCTAGAATGGGAAAATCATTCAAAATTTTTATAGGATATTCGTCAAAGCAGTCATTTAGTTTTATATCCATGTATTCCCATCCTTATCCTACTCAATCTTAATCAAAATATCCTCCTCTTCAAGATAAGAAAAAATCCTTAGAAGAAATGCTTTCTTCCATTCTTTAAAACAAGAAACTTTTATAAAAAACATTGTGGACACCCATTTTGGTTTGGGGCCCAATCGGGCCCATTCCGATCCAAGCCCAGTAGGACACTTGTTTTGATTCGGGTCCAATTGGATCCATTCTCATTCAATTCAGTTGGACCCATTCTGATCCCGACCCGATAGGACCCATTTTGGTTTGGGCCTAATTGGGCCCATCTTGGGTTGAACCTAGCTAGGCCCATTTTGGTTAAACTCGATTAGGCCCATTACATCCCATTCTGGTCCAATTAGATTCTGTTATTATTATTATTATTATTATTATTATTATTATTATTACTTTTATTTTTATTTTTCCTATTTTCTTTTTTGCTCAATCCGCACATAACTGCAAATCAGAATCATCATATTTTCGGGTCAACACAGAATCAAATGAATATTGCTGAAATTTTGGACCTAAAATCTCGTTTAGATAGAATGTAATCCCATGAATCAAGCTTGAGATTGATTTTGTCTGTTTCCTGAATTGATCCTAGGTTGCTTATAAAGTGGAATGATTCTGTACATAGACACACAGAGAGAAAACAATGAGAACGGAGAGAAAATTGTTGGGAAAATTCTGAGAAAAGTTTGGTAATAAGGGTTTCTGGGATTTGTTTTGGGGTTTTGGAGTTAATTGGTGGATTCTGAAGGTGAATTCAAGTTTCTGGGGTAAACTTAGGGTCATAGAAGGTTCGGAGAGGGCTTAGAATCATTTGGGAATTTTTTTTTTCTTTTGTTTTAGATTTTCTAGGTTTGGTTGAGTTTTTTGGCGAAATATGAATTTTTTGATGAATTTTCGATGATCAATTGAATTTTTTCGATCACATTCTGGCCAATTTCCCAAAAACTGATGGTTTTCCAATTTTTGGTTGAATTTTTTGGTAACTTTTTCATAAATTGATGAATTTTTGTGCTCCAGTTAAAGTTTTCGATGGAGATTTCTAAAAAGAAGGCAGAGCTTTTCTGTCTAGAGAGAAAAAGAAGAGCGGTAAAAAGGCATTTTTGAAGAAGCAGGCGTGGAATTGCTTTAATTATAGTTGCTTGGAACGACGTCGTTGATTTGGTGAGCCAAGATTTGCGTATCGACCCGAACGCCTGCACGCTGACACGCATCCCGACCCGATTGCAGGTTTTTTTTTCCTTTTTTTTTTATTTTCTAATTTTTATTTTAATTTATTTATTTTTAGCCATATTTTATTTTCTAATATCTTTTTCAAAAAGAAGAAAAAAAAAGAAAAAATTATTCTATCTTTTCTAAAAAAAATAAAAAAAAAAAAGTTCTAAAAAAAAAGAAATATTAAAATTACTATCTGGTAAGAAAACAATAATAAGGCAAGGCTTGGATAATTTGAATCAAAATTTGGTGTCAATCCCTTGGATTGTCGTCATCTTGGGTTGCTATAACCTTTCCTATGCACAATCGACTTCCGAACCTAACTTCTATTTTGCAGATTAGCTTTAATCAGGTGGCTAATCACACCTAACAAAAAAAGATTGATGGTGACTTTTTTCCATTCTGAGTCTAGCAGTAGGTCCATGGATCTATACATTATGATAGCTTGATGACTCCGTTAGGGACAATTATGAGAGCCAAGCCAGTAAAAGATTTCTTATTATCTAGGCCTTGTCTAACAAATTTAAAATTACTTCTTTTCATTACTTATAACTATTTTATTTGTCTGACTTATTACTTAGTATCTATATTGGCCAAAATATATGTTTATTGTATTTGTCATTCACTTGCATGTGTATAACATAAGCCTTCCATCCGGGCTCTACCTTTAGGAGAGAATGAAGTATCTATGCCTTCGTGAGATTTCATGTCTTTGCATGGGCCTGCAAAACACTGCCACTCAGATTGAACCATATCTGATTGAAGCCTGTGATGGGTGAGGATTGGGGTGCCTTAATAGTTTGTAATGGACCATGATGTAAGGAACAATTTGGAAACCTTTTAGAAGTGGCCCAAACCGCATATAATTAACTTTAGAACCGTAACTATAGATAGAGCCTTATTTTCCCACCCTTTGTAGAAAATCCAAAATTCTAGGTCATGCTGTTATCTTAATTGCTATGCTTTCCTTGTATTTAATTGAAATGACTAATGAATTTCTTTGTTTCTTTTTCCACACATTCATGAACATGTTCGCAGATTGCATAATATTCTTGCCCCAAAACTATTTTAGCAAAAGTCTTTATGGATTCCACAGAACATCAGGTTTGTGCCTCATTTATGCTGTTCAAATGTGATTCTCCCATAGAGGTAAAGATTGAATCAAAAAGGAGGCAGTTAGAAGAACGAGATTGTTTACCACCTAGTCACATCTCTACATTGTCAAGAGAAGTCCACTTACTCCTTGAACACAACACCTTGAAAAGCTTATCAAACATATGGAGTGGTATGACCCCTTCGAGACAGGAAGCTTTCTGTGAGAAGTTTGGACGTATAGCATATCTCTTGTTAGTGGAGGTTGACTATTCGCTAATCATGGCAATTATAAAGTTTTGGGATCCCTCATATAGGTGTTTTATCTTTAATGAGGTTGATCTGGTACCAATAATTGAGGAGTACATGACTCTAATAGGAATGCATCTATTGTATCCAGATCGAACATACATGAAGAAATACAAGTCAGGGAGTCATAGAAAACTGAGCCAAATGCTAAGAGGGGGAAAGGAGACTATAGATTCATATATTCGAGAGAAAGGTGATCACAAAGGTATTCCATGATGATTCATTCGGGATATCATTATCAAGCATTCGGATGATAACCAAGGAATGAATGCATTTGCTTTAGCTAATATATGGGTTGGTCATCTTCCCCAAGGTCTTAGGACACGTTGAGATAGAAATGGTGGATCTATTCAAGCAAATTGAAAGAGGTTGTAACCCTTCACCAGTTATTTTGGCAGAAACTATCAAATTTTTGAGCTTTTACAAGCAGATGGACAAAGCACGTTTCATGGGTTGCATACCCTTATTATATGTATGGATGAAAAGCTATTTTGAATGCATGAAAAGTGTTTTTACCAAACTTTATCTTCATATTGGAATCCGATTAGGGAAATCTGTCAGAGTGCTTTGCTAGAGGCAAGAATTCAGAAGGAGTGGAAATGTCTGCTATAAGGACTCACTATTAGTCAGGTAAAATGGTTAGCTCCATGGATGGGCAGAGAACCTATGCTTTACCAATGTGGAGATGAGATAAGGGTCCCACTTCTAGGCCTATTAGGGTTAACAAGTTATGCCCCATTAATGGTAAGGAGGAAGCACAAAGTTGAATAGTTTATTCCTATGACCCACAAGCCCGGCCAGTTTGATTGCTTATATGGGGAGCCCAGAACCTTCCAAAAGATTGATAGCATAATCAAAGCCTGGAAGAAGCCCAAAAAAGTAAGCTCATGACCATTCACAGATCAAGTTACTCAAGGATATTTGGCTTAAAGAAGGAAGATGGGTCAAGAGATTATATTTATGCCTCAAGATTACCATTTACCAGTAAGTTAGGAGTCTGATAAACAATTTTTTGAATTAGAGCATGAGATGGAAAAGGAGAAATTAAGACAATAGTCTTGAAGTTGCAAGAAGAAAAGGACTAATGGCAAAACAAAGCAGAGAAACTTGAAGTTCAAGCCCATAAAATTTCCAAAGAGTACAGTAAGGCCTAAAAAGTTGTTAACGAACAGGATGATGCCTTAAAAGAGCTAAAAGAGTTATAATAGAAGCATAAGAGGTTACGTATATAGGTACAAGCCAAAAAAATAAACAATATTGAATTGGCTCATGAAAATGAAGAGTTGAAAGAAGAGTGCGACCACATAGAAAATGCTTTCATAGAGGTTGAGCAGGAGAATCAATAGCTCTCAAATCACATCCTAACTCTGACATTAAAATTGAGAGAACAAAAAAATCGTGTCAAAATCCTTACGGAACAACATAGAGAATTATCCCATCAGGTGTGGTGTGAAAAAAGGTAGGGGTTGGGAAGATAGAGATACATAAAACACCTTATCGCTTAGATAGGTAAAGTCGTGATCCAAGCAGATGAGATGTTAGAAAAGGCTGAAACTCTGAGAGTTTTGATCACACCAGTATGAGAGCATGGATATAAACTATTAAACTTTATTGAAGAGGCTAAAGACTAGTATAAGCAAGTTAGGCATTTCTATAAAGGAACAGTATTAGGTTTGATGTAAAATAGACTTTTATGGAATAAATGAAAGTTTCTTTTGTTGGATTTTTTTAAAAGGGCAAATATTTTCTTTTTTTTTCTCTATTTTCTTGCATTTGCATCAAATTCATTCATGCATTCATTACCATAGCATTATCATTGAATCTTTAATTGTGGTACTAAGATACGAGAATAGCTACTCATCAGTATAATACTTGAGCTCAAGCAAGGAGGATGGAATAAGATAATGCCAACCACTTCGAAAGGATAGAAAAAGCCCAAAAAGTATTAGAGAGAAAGCTGAGCAAAATTCTGGAGGCCTAGAAAAGATAAATAAAGGAAAATTAGTGGAAGAAGATACCTCACAGGAAGCTACTAATTTAGCATATCCTCCAAGCTATGGCTCACCACAAAATCAAACAACACCATTCTTTCAACCTCAACAGGCAACTTTTTCGAAGTATAACTATCCATGAATGACTTATGCACCAAGTCATGAAAATGTCCAAAGCTATGATAATCTTATATTTACAGAAAAAGCAATTGAGCCTGTTCAACTTCCTACTATAGATGAGATAAAAAAGAAGGAAAAGCCACAGACAACTATGCCCTTGAAGAATTCTAAAACTGATTAGGCTATGAACAGGCTAGAAGAAAGACTAAAGGCTGTAGAGGGAATAGATTTCTATGGATTTATGGATACAGTCGGACTTTGTCTAGAACCAGATGTAGTGATGCCACCAAAATTTAAAGTATCAGAATTTGAAAAGTATGATAGTACCAAGTGTCTTATCATGCATATTACAGTGTATTATCATAAAATGGCTGCACATGCTAGTAATGAAAAACTACTAATGCATGTGTTTCAAGACAGTTTGACTGGATTTACAGTAAGATGGTATGTTTAATTAGATGAGACTCGTATCAAGACATGGAAGGTCTAACCAGATCTTTTATTAATTAGTATCGATACATCATTAACATGGCTCTCGATTGCCTTTACCTACAAGCAATGAAAAAGAAGGCGTTTGAGTCCTTCAAGCAATATGCTCAAAGGTGACGGGATATGACCGCCCAGGTACAACCCCTTTTAATAAAGAAAGAGACCATTGTGCTGTTTGTGAGTACTTTAAAGTCACCTTATTACGAGAGGATGATTAGAATGCGACTAAGAACTTTGCAAACATGGTGATTTTGGGAGAAGTCATCGAAAATGCCATAAAAATGGTAAGCTTGAAGGACGTGAGTCTTCCAAAAGAGAACCTAAGAAGAAAGAGAGTGAAACTCAAGCGCTGAGTCTTAAAAGGGTAATAATTTAGAAGCTACACTCGGTCTGCTTACCCTATATACCACCATATAGTAAATCATTCTTCTGCGTCCCCATACCAATCAACTACTTGACCATCTTATCCAGCTTCTCTAAAGTCCCTTACTCACCCAGTCAGTGCCATAGGCAATACTTAAAAACCATGAACCAAAGAAAGACTAACCTTTGACCCCATACCTATGAGCTATATGAAGCTATATCAAGAGCTCTAAAAAAAATCATTTAATAGCTTTTGTCCCTGCAAAACAATTTAAACCTTCTTACCCCAAGTGGTATAACTCCAATGGCCATTGCGATTATCATTTTGGAATGGCATGGCATTCTACTAAAAACTATGTCCTTTTTAAATATAGGGACAAAATTTTATTAAGGAAGGGACATAGTTTTTATCCCTATATTTAAGCTTTTATGCAAGTGGAAGTTCTGCACCTAATGTTAGTAGGATCCTTTTGCCCAGTTATATGATTAATGCTTTGAACACGGATAAAAGGCATGTAAAAAAGAGAGTAGAAGAGCTTAAGATGCCATTTGACCAACTATATGAAGCCTTACATGAAACTGGGATGATACAACTAGTGGCTCCATGCACTCATGTGGAAAAATCTAGCCTAGCCCGGATATGTAAATATCATGGTAGGGCACTAGGTCATTCAATTAATGTCTGCAAACAGTTTCATGGTAAAGTTTAAAAACTAATAGACTTCCACCAAATAGAGTTGTATGAAGAGTCCTAGGTGGCTATGACAAATAGGTGGGTGCTGAAACCTATCATTATACGTTGTAAGGAAAAATCATAATCAGTTGGGAATAAGTTTGTTCCCAAACTAGTAGCCCTCAAAGTTTTACACCCATTCCTTTTATAAGGACAATAAAACAGTACCTTGAAATTATGAATATGGAGTAACAATTCAAAGGTAGTAAAAGGATATGTCGAAAGCTGAAACTGCTCATATAACAAGAGTAGGGGGCATAACTAGAAGTGAAAGATGTTATACTCTAGAAACTTTAAGTAAATCCAAAAAAAAAAAGAAAAGCAAACTAAACCAAAAATCCCAGATAAAGATACGTTAAAACTTGTGACTGAAAAAGAGGCTTGTGAGTTCTGAGCTAGTCAAACATAGTAAATCCTTTATGGTAGAGCAATTGAATAAGATGCCAGCCAGAATTTCTTTATTATCACTTCTTTGAAACTTTGAATTGTATCATAATACCTTGTTAAAGGTATTGAATTAGGCTTATATGACCCATAATATCTCCATGAAGTATGTGAATCATTTGACAGGCAATTTGGTAGTGCCATACCATATCTTTTTTAGTGATGATGAGATCCTACCAAAAGGTAGAAGAAACATTAAGGCATTGCATATCACTATAAAATGCAAGGGCTATATAATAGCCAAATCTTTGTTGATAATGAGTCAGCCATTAATGTTATGCCCATGTCTACTATGGCAATATTACCCTTCGATATGTCTCATATGCAAGACAGTCAAATGGTGGTCCAAGCATTTGATGAGACTAGGTGAGAAGTATTAGGAGATGTTGAGTTACCCATACAGATTAGTTCATATGTTTTCAGTATAAAATTTCAAGTTATGGATATCTCTTCATCATATAACTGCTTATTAGGAAAACCATGGATCCACAAGGCAGGCGTTGTTCTTTTTTCATTGCACTAAAAAATCAAGTTCAATGTGGAAGGACAATTGGTGATTGTGGCCGAGAAGGAAAATTTGTTGGTAACCCAACTCATAAATACCTCATACGTAGAAGTGGCAAAAAAATCATTGGAGTGCTCATACAGATCCTTTAAACCAGTCAATGCATGATTAAAGGGCTTAAATTCAATCGAATCATGATTAAACAGATGGTTAAAAAGGGTTAGAGTATTAGGTTTGGTTTAGACAAGAACCTTTAAGGGATAAGGGAATTCTTGAAGCTTGAGGATAATAGTGATAGAGCAAGATTGGGTTATGAGATAGAGAAAG
>NW_019167926.1:16289350-16313905 GCF_002303985.1 Durio zibethinus | reverse complement strand
TCTCTATAAATTGAGCACTTCAACACACCAAGAGAGTTGATGAATTAAAAGAGCAAGATCAAACAAGTCATATATTCATTCTTTCAAAGAAATCAAGAGTTTTAGAGCTTTAAAGTCTATATCTTTGTATTTATTGTATCCAAATAAAGTTTTTGTTGTTCATTCATCATTTTCTTATACTTAAACTTGGCAAACACTTAGCCTTGGAGAGGTATTTAAGTTTGCATTTCTATTAAGTGATTTTGTAATCAAGAGTTAAGGTATTTTCTTGAATTTGTGAAATTGAGAGGTTGCTATTTAGCCTAGAAAGCAGAGAGTGTTAGGTTGCTATCTAAGCCTTAAGAAAAAAATAGAGTTGTAGTTTCAATTCAAGAAAAGTGGATTAAAGCTTTGGTATGGACAACCAATAAGAGAGGATGTAGGTGCCTTGTGTAGAAAGATCAAATCTCTACAAATCATTATGTTTGATTTCTCAATCTCTATCTCTTTACTTTGATCATAGTTTATAATTGCTTCAAGTTTATCAATTTATTGTTATTTGCATCATATTTTGATATTGGTTTTAATCTTCCATTGAATTATATTGAAATCTATTTTTGAGAAAGAATTTAGAAAAAACCAATTCAACCCCTTCTTGGATCACCATCTCACTTAAAAAGCTAACAAAATTAAACTTTAAATTATGAATAAACATTAAACCTAATTTAATAACTTGAAATCATAACTTGTGCAACTAAACTTAACTTGAGAAACTTTAAATCAAACTAGAGCATAACGAAATTAATGTTAAATCGCATGAATTAAACTTGAATTAAATTAAAACAACAAATTAAAGTAAATAGCAAGAACAAAAGATTAAAGAGCTTGAACTTAAATGAAATAAAAAAGAATTTAAATTACTTGAAAACTTAAATTAAACATGCAAATATTTAAAATAACTTGAAAATTTTAAATTGAATTGAAAACTTAAGAAAATAATACAAGAAAGCTTAAAAGAACGATGTTTGGTCTGTTATCCCAAGTCAGTCTTAAATTAAAAAATGATAAGGAAGCAAAATCAATCAAGGAAGAAATTAAAGAAATAATCTTTGCAAAAAATTAGGAGAATTTTTAAAGTCAAATATAATCATTCTCACTGACTAATGCCTAAAATTAAGGAGTTAATGTAATATACAACCTATACACTTGCTATTTGTTACCTCTATTAGCTTGTATATATATATATGCCTAAAATCATTCTCACTCCATTTTTCATTCTAGCATCCACCTGTTTTATGATCTTTCTCAACATTAAGTCTTTAATGCAGGCTCTAAATGGTACCGATGCTCAATGGTGGGTCGGGGCCTTTCCTCTAGTCGAATCATATGTATGCCTACTAATGGATTAAGACAAGTGTGACCACTCCACTAGCCTTAGTTTTAAAAAGAGAGGCATCATCATGGATAGATGATTGGAATAGTGCAGAGGATAAGTTATCTAAAGTTTTAGATAGGGTAGGGAAGCTTTAAGTCAATTAAGGAATTCAATCACCTTTGACTCATTCTCATCTTCAACCCCTTCACTAAACTCAATAAAGGATGTTTCTAAGGGCTCAACTTGGTTTTCTTTGGAAACTTCCCCATTATTATGCTCATCTACCACATCCACCTTTAAAAAATAACAAGGGTGGCTTACAAGGCTTAGAGTTGTCTTGAACAAAACTGATGCTATTCCCTTCTTAAGTTTTCATTTTCTGAATAAATCCATCATCCTTACTTTGATCATGGCTTCAACTTTATTTTCCTTTAAAGTTTCTATAGAGTAAAATTCTATAAGATAACAATAAAGCTTCTTATCGCTTCTAGGGTCATCAGCATATCAAAGCTCTTTATCTTTTTTATTATCATCCTCACTTTGATCTTTACTCCAAACTTCATTTTCCTCTAAAGGTTCTATAAGCCTTGCCTTTTCATACTCAAGATCTAGCTTAATATACTACTTTTTACCTTTTTCTAAAGAATAACTTGATATTACTATGTAAGGTATTTGAGGATAGGTGCTGCTATGTTTGTCATAACATATAAATTCATAGGATCTATTGTTAGACTCGAAATGGAAAAGAGTCACCACCAATCTTTTTTGGTTAGATGTGATTAGCCACCTGATTAAAGTTGATTTGCAAAACAAAAGTTAGGTTCGGAAGTCGATTGCGCATGTGAAAGGTTATAGCACCCCTAAAAGGCCTTTCTAAGGGATGCCACCAGATTGATTTTGAATTATCCACACCTTTCTTATTATTTTTTATTTATCAGATTGTAAATTTATATTTCCCTTTTTTTTAGAATTTTTTATTTTTTTTAAGAAAAGACAAAATATTTTTTTTTTTTGAAAAACATAGAATAGTTTTTTCCTTTTTTTTCCTAATAATAATAAAAAAAATTAAAAAATAAAATATGGTTAAAAATAAATAAATTAAAATCAAAATCAAAAAATAAAAAGAAAATGAAAAAAGAAAAACCTACGATTAGGTTGAGTTGGGATACGGGTCAGCACGCGAGTGTTCGGGTCAACGTGCAGATCTTGGCTCATCAAAACAACATCGTTCCAAGCAACTATATAAGTCAATTTCTATGCCTTTCTTCAAAAATCCTTATGTTCTCTCTCTAGACAGAGAAGCTCTACCTTTTCTCTAAAAACTCCATCGAAAACTTTAACTAGAGCTGAAAAATTCATCAATTTTTGGAAAGTTATAAAAAAATTCAACCGAAAATTAGAAAACTGTCGGTTTCTGGGAAGTTGGCCGGAATGTGATCGAAAAATTGAACCGATCATCGAAAAATTCATATTTCACCACGAAAAACTCAACCAAACCCAAAAAATCTAAAAAAATTCAAAAAAAATCTAAAAAAATTTTCAGATGATTCTAAGCCCTTTTTTAACCTTCCATGACCTTGAATTCACCTATAGAATCCACAAATTAACTCCAAAACCCCAAGATCAAATCCCAAAAGCCTTTACTACCAAACTTTTCTCAACAATTTTCTCTCCATTCTCCTTGTTTTTTCTCTGTGTGTCTGTGTGTCAGAATCAGTCCAATTTATAGACAGCCTAGGATCAATTCAAGAAATGGACAAAATCAATCCCAGGCTTGATTCCTGGGATTTCATTTTATCCAGATGAGATTTTAGGTCTAAAATTTCATCAATATTCATTTGATTCTATGTTGATCTGAAAATATAGTGATTCTGATATGCGGTTACGTACATATTAAGCAAAAAAAGAAAACAAAAATAATAAAAAGAAAAATAATAATAATAATAATAATAATAATAATAATAATAATAATGATGATGATGATGATGATGATGATGATGATGATGATGATGATGATGATAATGATGATGATGATAACAAAAATAGAATCTAATTGGACTAAAATGGGCTGTAATGGGCCTAGTCACGTTTAACTAAAATAGGCCCAGCTAGGTTCGACTCAAGATGGGTCCAATTAGGCCTAGACCAAAATGGGCCCAATTAGGTCAGGATCAGAATGGGTTCAACTGAACTAAATGAGAATGGGTCTGATTGGACCAAATCAAAACATGTGTCCTACTAGTGGCTCTTATCGAAATTCACCAAATGGGTGTCTATAGCAATTTCTTTGCACATTTTACTAGCAATGATGTTTTGCAAAAACTAGACACCCATTTAGACTTGAATCTTCAAATAATGCTTAGATAAACTAATTACGTAGACAAGAAAACTAGAGCCAAATGAAGTCGACACAGATTCGAGTTGAGTTGAAAATAAATGTGGATGAAATCAAATCATTGATTGGATGAAACATCAAAAGAAGCAAAGATCGATTAGATAAAAATGAATAAGGTGGTGAAACAATGTGAAGGACTAATAAAATCAGAGTTTAAATAAACTACTAGGATCAAGTCGATAAAATAATGATCAAAATGAATCAATGAATTGGGTAAACACGATCGAAATAAGGGCCAGGAATGAATAGAAATGAATGATTCATGAAACATGAATCATGTGACTAGGATGAAATCACGAGTCGAAATAAAGTGACCAGGACCGATTCAAGGTTGAAAATGAATGACCGAGACAAAACCATGAATCATGTGATCGCGATGAAACCATGAGTCGAAATAAAGTGACCAGGATCAAGTCAAGGTAAAAAATGAATGACCAGAATGAAACCACGAGTCGAAATAAAACGACCAGGATCGAGTTGAGGATGAAAATTAATGATCGGGATGAAACCATGAATCATGTGACCGGGATGAAATCACAAGTCAAAATAAAATAACCAGGATCGAGTCGATGTTGAAAATAAATAACCGAGATAAAACCATGAATCATGTGATCGGGTCGAAACCATGAGTCAAAATAAAACGACCAGGATCGTGTCGAGGATGAAAATGAATGACCAGATGAAACCAAAAATCATGTGACCGAGATGAAACCACGAGTCAAAATAAAGTGACCAAGATCAAGTCAAAGTCAAAAATAAATGATCGAGATAAAACCACTAATCATGTGATCGGGATGAAGCCACGAGTCGAAATAAAATGATCAAGACTGAGTCAAGGTCGAGACTAAATGATCGGGGCGAAACCACAAATCATGTGATCGGGATGAAACTACGAGTCAAAATAAAATGACCAAGACTGAGTCGAGGTCGAGAATAAATAATCTGGACGAAACCATGAATCATGAGGAATGATCTGGACTAAGCCAAGATTAAAAGAGTGAGATAATGCAAATGTATGCCTTATCTAAGATGCAAATGAATCATTGATTGTGGTACTAAGGCTTTTGTATTCTCATTTCAGAAGAGAAACCATCGGATATTATCCTGTATGTTCATGTTCACTGTACACTATAACAAAGAAATTCCCCTTTACATTTGACATAAAAAGCTATTTTTCATCAATCTGGAGGTGCATCTTTAGCAAAGAAACCATCTTTCATCAACCTAGAAGTATGCAGAAAAGCCATCAACCTGGAGGCATTTTAGCAAAGGAACTTTTGTGTCCACATATCTACTCATCCAAATAGAGCCATGGAAGTTTTTTTTTTTTTTTTAGGGTCAGCCTTTGCCTTTATCTCTTTCAACCCTTCAAAATAACACACTTCTTATGATTTTGTTCAATTATTAATCATTATCCTAATTCCAAAGTATGATGATGCAAATTATGCATTTATTCCATTCATGGTAAGGCATAAAGGAGAAAAGCAATGTACAAGATTTAGAGAATGATAAGATGGCTTTCATTTATGTAGGTAATCAATTACAAATGTCGGTGTGAAGGAAAAAGAATGTACATGAGCGGCTATTTAGGGGTAACAGTGCCCCCAAAACAAATGATTAGATAATCATGACAACAAATCTCTGATCTTTTTCAAAAACTCAATTAAAATTTGATGCTTGAACATTTCAAAGTTCTTCGAAATTTACACCTATGATATGCCTTCCCTGGTAGTGCCAATTAAAGCCACCTCTAAATCCTTTTCCTTTGAGTCCAAATTGCCCTTTCGGGTTTTCAATTTGACTTTTTTCTCTTTTTTTTTTATGGTTCAACCGCCCTTTCAGGTTTTCAATTTGACCTTTTTTTTTTTAGAGAATCAAGCAAACTACTTCTTTACTACATCAAAGTTGACAGGACCAGGGAGTTCATCTTTATCCATCTCTGACAAGATCAAGGCTCCTCCAAAAAAAGTTTTTTTACCACATAAGGCCCTCCTAATTTGGAGTCTATTTTTTTCTATCATCATGATGACTTGAAAGTATCCTTTTCAACACCAATTCTCATTTTCGAAACTGCTAAGGTCTAACCTTTTTATCATGAGCTCTCATCATTCTTCTTTGGTACAATTGGTCATGGCATAAGGTCGTCAATCTTTTCTCCTTAATAAAGTTCAATTGCTCATAGCGTTCTCGAATCCATTCAGCTTCTTCTAGTCCTACTTCCCTTAGGACCCTTAGAGATGGGATTTCTACTTCTACTAGTAATACATCTTTCATCTCGTAAACCAAGGAAAAAAGAGTTGCTCCTGTAGAGGTGCACACAGAAGTTCAATATGCATGTAAGGCAAAAGGCAACTTCTCGTGCCAATACCTATATGTTTCAATCATCTTTTCTACAATCTTTTTGATGTTTTTATTTGTGGCTTCCATTGCACCATTCATTTTCAGACGATATGGGGTCGAATTATGGTGTTTGATTTTGAACTGAACACATACTTCCTGCATCATCTTGCTATTCAAATTTTTGGCATTATTTGATATAATTATTTTTGGGAACCCATATTTGCAAATTATTTCTCTTTTGATGAATTTACAAACCACTGATCTAGTTACTATCATGAAGGAGGCAGCCTCGACCCATTTGGTGAAGTAGTCAATCATCACGAAAATAAACCTATTCTCATTTGAAGTCTTTAATGTGATAGGGCCAATGACATCCATCCCTCACATAAAAAATGGCTAAGGTGATGCTATGATATGTAAAGCACTAGGCAGAGCATGAATCTTATCAGCATAAATCTAGCATTTATGGCACCTTCAGGCATAATCGATGCACTCTTTTTCCATCGTCAACTAATAATATCCAGCTCACATGACCTATCTTGCCATTATATGCCCATTTGCATTTGCCCCACATACGCCATTGTGCACCTCTTCAACAATTCTCTTGGCTTCAAATATATTTACACAATGGAGTAACACTTGCTCTTTGCCTCTTTTGTACAAAGTTTCCCCATCCAGAAAGAATCCCATGGCTAATCTTCGTAAAACTCTTTTATCATTTTTTATTGCTTGATTCAGGTACTATTGATTTTTTAAATACTGCATGATATCATAATACCAAGGGCGGCCATCCTGCTCTTTTTCCAAGTTGGCACAATGTACTGGTATATCTTTGATGTCCAATTTGATTAGCTGGATTTCAACGGTATCACCAATCTTACCATGACGGCCAAGATAGCCAAGGCATCTGTAATCTGATTTTCTTCTTGAGGTAAGTGTTCAAATCGAATTGTTTTAAATTGTTTGCATAGCTCTACAATTTATTTATGATAAGGGATGAGTTTTGAATCCCTAGTTTCCCATTCACCTTTCAACTGATAAATGACTAGAGTTGAGTCTCCAAACACCTTTAATATTTCAATCTTCCTGTCTAGAGCCGCATACAACCCGATGACACAAGCTTCATGCTCAGCAACATTATTGGTGCAGTTAAAATTTAATCTTACTGTAATAAGATAGTAGTGCTTCATTAGAGATATCAAAACTACTCTGATTCTATACCCCATGGCATTAATGACCCCATCAAAATACATATACCATGCTTCTTCTTTATCATCATCTTTTTTTTATTCTAGAATGACCATCAATTCTTCATCTAGAAAATCAAACTTCATGGGTTCATAACCTTTGGTAGCCTGTCTGCCAAGAATTCAGCAATGACACTTCATTTGATTGCCTTTTGACTTACATATAATATGTCATATTCAAAAAGTAACATTTGCCATCTTATGATTCTTCCTGATAATGAAAGCTTCTCAAAGATATATTTGATGATATCTAATTTAGCTATAAGCAAAGTGGTATGGTACAGCATGTACTGCCTGAACCTTTTATTCATCCAAGCCCAAGCACAATACATTTTTTTAGTGATGAATACTTGGACTCATACTCTATGAATTTCTTGCTCAAATAATAAATAGCTTTTTTTTTTGTTAGATTCATCTTGTTGGCCCAGCACACATCTCATCGAGCCCTCATGTACCACTAAATATAAAATTAGTAGTTTTCTAAGGATAAGGTGTGCTAATATTTGAAAGCTTGATAAGTACCGCTTGATCTTGTTAAAAGCTTCTTAACATTGTTCATTCCATTATTCAAGATTGTTCTTTCGAAAGAGTTTGAAAATGGGGTGACATTTAAGAATGAGTTGAGAAATGAATCGGGATATATAATTCAATCTGCCTAAAAAACCTCGAACATTTTTTTGAGTACTTGATGGTGAAAAATTCTGTATGGCCCAGATTTGTCTGGATCTACTTCTTTCCCCCTTTCGCTGACTATAAATCTCAGCAACTTTCTTAATCTAGCTCCAAACGTACACTTAGTTGGATTTAGTTTAAGCTGGAACCTCCACAACCTTTCAAATAACTTTTTTGAGGTTGATTACATGATTTTTCCTTTCTAAGACTTAGTGATCATGTCGTCCACATACACCTCAATCTCTTTATGCATCATATCATGGAAGAGTGTTACCATAGCCCTTTGATAAGTTACCCCAGCATTCTTTAGCCCAAAGGGCATAACTTTGTAGCAAAAGTTCCCTCACATGGTGATAAAAGTAGTCTTTTTCATGTCATTCAGAGCCATTTTTATTTGGTTGTACCTAAAAAATCCATCCATGGAAGAGAATACTGAATGTTGGGCCGTATTATCCATCAAAACATTGATGTGCGGTAAAGGAAAATTATCCTTAAAGCTAACTTTGTTCAAATCTTTATAGTCTACACACATCCATACCTTGCCATCCTTTTTAGAATAGGTATGATATTAGTCACCCATTCGAGATACTTGGCCACTTGCAAGAAGCCTACATCGAATTACCTTTTAACTTCCTCTTTGATTTTCACAACATCTCCAGTTTCATTTTTCTTAGCTTTTGCTATATCGGTTTGCATTTTGGCTTCAATGGTAACTTATGCTCCACTATTTCAGTGCTGAGTCCAAGCATATCTTGGTAAGACCAAGCAAAGATATCCATAAATTTTTAGAGCAAATCTTCTAACCACCGTCAGTCAATAACCAAGAGTGAAGTACCAAATCTTGACTTCTTTCTTGTTTTTGGGATCACCCAAATTGATCGATTCGACCATTTCTTGATGAGGCTCAATGGATTTATCCTCCTATTCAATTAGCCTCATTAAATTCAAAGATAAAGTATATTTCTTAGAATTTTCTTAGTATCGAGTTCATCAGTATTAATTGAATTTTCAAAGTTAAACCCCAGATCATTGTCATGATTATCTTCGTATTCATCTGGGAACATTGAAGGAAAATAAAAAACAATAGGCATTTGGATGACCTTTCAATTCTGTAATTCATATCTTGGTGGGCAAAGGTAAACCACGACTTCCTCATTTTGGCTTCCATCATCCACCATATGAATAGACAGCTTGGCAAAAGCTTCCTCCCACTTTGGTTCATTTTTTGCATCCTCTTCAGCTTTTGGGAACATGTATCCTCCAGGAGTGAAAATCTCATTCAAGTCAAAAACAATCGTTTACTCGTTCCTTGTCCTTCTGCTAAGGTCTGGTACTTTTTCTATCTCATAACCCAATCCTGCTCTATCACTATTATCCTCAAGCTTTAAAAATTCCCTTATCCCTTAAAGGTTCTTGCCTAGACCAAACCTAATACTATAACCCTTGTTAACCATCTGGTTAATCATGATTCGATTGAATTTAAACCCTTCAACCATGCATTGATTGGTTTAAAGGATCTGTATGAACACTCCAATGATTTTTCTGCCGCTTCTACGTATGAGGTATTTATGAGTTGGGTTACCAACAAATCTTCCTTTTCGACCACAATCACCAATTGTCCTTCCACATTGAACTTGATTTTTTAGTGCAATGAAGAATGAATAGCGCCTGCCTTATGGATCCATGGTCTTCATAATAAGTAGCTATATGATGAAAAGATATCCATAACTTAAAATTTTATACTGAAAACATATAGACCAATCTGTATGGGTAACTCAACATCTCATAATACTTCTCTCCTAGTCTCATCAAATGTTCGGACCACCATTTGACTGTCCTGGATATGAGACATATTAAAGGGTAATATTACCTTAGTGGACATGGGCATAACATTAATGGCTGACCCATTGTCAACAAGGACTTGGCTACTATATAGCCCTTACATTTGATAGTGATATGCAATGCCTTGGTGTTTCTTCTACCTTCTGGTAGGATCTCATCATCACTAAAAGAGATATGGTATGGCACTACCAAATTACCTACCAAATGATTCACATACTCTACGGAGATATTATGGGCCACATAAGCCTGATTCAATACCTTTAACAAGGTATTATGATACGGTTCAAAGTTTAAGAGAAGTGATAATAAAGAAATTTTGGCTGGCATCTTATTCAATTGCTTTACCATAAAGTACTCACTGTGTTTGACTAGCTTCAGGAACTCGCAAGCCTCTTTTTCAGTCATAAGTTTTGATGTATCTTTCTCTGAGATTTTTTGTTTAGTTTTCTTCTTTTTTTTTTTTGGATTTACTTAAAGTTTCTTGAGTATAACATCTTTCACTTCTAGTTATACCTCCTACTCTTATTATGCGAACAGTTTCAGTTTTTGACACATCTTTTTACTACCTTTGAATTGTTACTCCACATTCATAATTTCAAGGTATTATTTTTTATCCTTATAAGGAAATGAGCGTGAAACTTTGAGGACTACTAGTTTGGGAACAAACTTATTCCTAATTGATTGTGATTTCTCCCTACAGTGTTTAATGACAGGTTTTGACACCCACCTATCTGTCATAACCACCCCGGGACTCTTCATACAGCTCTATTTGGTGGGAATCCATTAGTTTCTAAACTTTACCATGAAACTGTTTGCAGACATTAATTGAATGACCTAGTGCCCTACCATGATATTTACATATTTGAGCTGGGCTAGATTTTTCCACATGAGTGCATAGAGCCACTGGTTGTATCATCTCAGCTTCATGTAAGGCTTCATATAGTTGGTCGAATGGCATCTTAAGCTCTTTTACTCTTTTTTTTTTACATGACTTTTATCCGTGTCAAAAGCATTAATCGTATAACTGGGTAAAAGGTTCCCACTGAGCTTAGGTGTAGAACTTCCACTTGCATCAAAGCTTACTAACCCTTTCTTAATCAAATTTTGTACCCTATATTTAAAAGGGACATAGTTTTTAGTAGAATGCCCTGCCATTCCAAAATGATAATCGTAATAGGCATTGGAGTCATACCACTTGGGGTAAGAAGGTTTAAATTGTTTTGCAGGGACAAAAGCTATTAAATGGTTTTTTTAGAGCTCTTGATATAGCTCCGTATAGCTCATAGGTATGGGGTCAAAGGTTAGTCTTTCTTTGGTTCATGGTTTTCTAGTATTACCTATGGCACTGACTAGGTGAGTAGGGGATTTTGGAGAAGCTAGAAAAGATGGTCAAATAGTTGATCGGTATGGGGACGCAGAAGAATGATTTACTATGTAGTGGTATATAAGGTAAGCAGGCCGAGTGTAGCTTCTAAATTACTACCCTTTAAGACTCACAGCTTAAGTCTCACTCTCTTTCTTCTTATGTGCTTTTTCAAAAAACTCACTTCCTTCAAGCTTACCATTTTTATGGCATTTTCGATGATTTCTCCCAAAATGACCATGTCTGTAAAGTTCTTAGTCGCATTCCAATCATCCTCTCATAATAAGGTGACTTTAAAGTACTCACAAACAGCACAATGGTCTCTTTCTCTGTTAAAAAGAGTTATTCTTGGATGGCCACATCCTGTCACTTTTAAGCATATTTCTTGAAGGACTCAAACGCCTTCTTTTTCATTGTTTTTATGAAAAGGCAATTGAGAGCCATGTTAATGATGTATCGATACTAATTAATAAAGGATCTGATTAGATCCTTCAATGTCTTGATACGAGTCTCATCTAATTGGACATACCATTTGCTGTAGATCTAGTCAAACTGTCCTAAAACATATGCATGAGTAGTTTTTCATTACTAGCATGTGCAGCCATTTTATGGTAGTACATGGTAATATGCATGATAGGACACTTGGTACTATCGTACTTATTAAACTCTGGTATTTTAAATTTTGGTGGCATCACTACATCTGGTTCTAGATAAAGTCCCACTGCATCCATAAATTCATAAAAATCTATTCCCTTGACAGCCCTTAGTCTTTCTTCCAACATGTTCATAGCCTAATCAATTTTAAAATTCTCCAAGGGCATAGTTGTCTGTGGCTTTTCTTTCTCCTTTATCTCATCTGTAGTAGGAAGTTAAATAGGCTCAACTATTTTTTCTATAAATACAGGATTATCATAGCTTTGGACATTTCATGACTTGATGTATAGGTCATTCATAGATAGTTGTACTTACGAAAAGCTACCGTTGAGGTTGAAAGAATGGTGTGGTTTGATTCTGTGGTGAGCCGTAGCTTGGAGGATATGCTAAACTAGTAGCTTCTTGTGAGGTATCTTCTTCCACTGATTTTTTTCTATTTATCTTTTCTACGCCTTCAGAATTTAGCTCAGCTTTCTCTCTAATGCTTATTGGGTTTTTTCTATCTTTTCGAAGCGACTGGCATTATCTTATTCCATCCTCCTTACTTGAGCTCGAGTATTGTACTGATGAGTAGCTATTCTCGTACCTTAGTGCCACAATTAAAGATTCAATGATAATGCTATGGTAATGAATGCATGAATGAATGTGATGCAAATGCAAGAAAATAGAGAAAAAAAAAGAAAATATTTGCCCTTTTAAAAAAAATCCACAAAAGAAACTTTCATTTATTCCATAAGTCTATTTTACATCAAACCTAATACTGTTCTTTATAGAAATGCCTAACTTGCTTATACTAGTCTTTAGCCTCTTCAATAAAGTTAATAGTTTATATCATGCTCTCATACTGGTGTGATCAAAACTCTCAGAGTTTCAGCCTTTTCTAACATCTATCTGCTTGGATCACGACTTTACCTATCTAAGCGATAAGGTGTTTTATGTATCTCTATCTTCCCAACCCCTACCTTTTTTCACACCACACCTGATGGGATAATTCTCTATGTTTGTTCCGTAAGGATTTTGACACGATTTTTTTGTTCTCTCAATTTTAATGTCAGAGTTAGGATGTGATTTGAGAGCTATTGATTCTCCTGCTCAACCTCTATGAAAGCATTTCTATGTGGTCGCACTCTTCTTTCAACTCTTCATTTTCATGAGCCAATTCAATATTGTTTATTTTTTTGGCTTGTACCTATATACGTAACCTCTTATGCTTCTATTATAACTCTTTTAGCTCTTTTAAGGCATCATCCTGTTCGTTAACAACTTTTTAGGCCTTACTGTACTCTTTGGAAATTTTATGGGCTTGAACTTCAAGTTTCTCTGCTTTGTTTTGCCATTAGTCCTTTTCTTCTTGCAACTTCAAGACTATTGTCTTAATTTCTCCTTTTCCATCTCATGCTCTAATTCAAAAAATTGTTTATCAGACTCCTAACTTACTGGTAAATGGTAATCTTGAGGCATAAATATAATCTCTTGACCCCTCTTCCTTCTCCAAGCCAAATATCCTTGAATAATTTGATTTGTGAATGGTCATGGGCTTACTCTTTTGGGCTTCTTCCAGGCTTTGATTATGCTATTAATCTTTTGGAAGGTTATGGGCTCCCCATATGAGCAGTCAAACTGGCCGAGCTTGTGGTTATAGGAATTAACTGTTCAACTCTGTACTGCCTCCTTACCATTAATAAGGCATAACTTGTTAACCCCAATAGGCCTAAAAGTGGGACCCCTATCTCATCTTCACATTGGTAAAGCATAGGTTCTCTGCCCATCCATGGAGCTAACCATTTTACTTGACTAACAGTGAGTCCTTATAGCAGACATTTCCACTCATTCTAAATTCTTACCTCTGGCCAAGCGCTCTGATAGAATTCCCTAATCGAATTCTAGTATGAAGATAAAGTTTGGTAAAAACACTTTTTATGCATTCAAAATAGCTTTTCATCCATACATATAATAAGGGTATGCAACCCATGAAATGTGCTTTGTCCATCTGCCTGTAAAAGCTAAACAATCTGATAGTTTCTGCCAAAATAACTGGTGAAGGGCTACAACCTCTTTCGATTTGCTTGAATAGATCCACCACTTCTATCTCAACGTGTCCTAAGACCTTGGAGAAGATGACCAACCCATTGGCTAGAGCAAATGCATTCATTCTCCAGTCATCATCTGAATGCTTGATAATGATATCCCGGAAGACCCCTCATAAAATACTTTTGTGATCACCTTTCTCTTGAATGTATGCATCTATAGTCTCATTTCTTCCCTCTTAGCATTTGGCTTAGTTTCCTATGACTCCTTGACTTGTACTTCTTCATGTATGTTCGATCTGGATACAATAGATGCATTCCCATTAGAATCGAGTTCTCTTTAATTGTTGGTACCAGATCAACCTCATTAAAGATAAAACACCTATATGAGGGATCCCAAAACTTTATAATTGCCCTAATTAGTGAATAGTCAACCTTCACTAATAAAAGATATGCTATATGTCCAAACTTCTCACAGAAAGCTTCTTGCTTCGAAGGGGTCATACCACTTTATATGTTTGATAGGCTTTTCAAGGTGTTGTGTTCAGGGAGTAAGTGGACTTCTCCTGACAATGTAGAGAAGTGACTAGGTGGTAAACAATCCTATTCTTCTAATTGCCTCATTTTTTATTCAATCTTCACCTCTATGGGAGAATCACATTTGAACAACATAGATGAGGCACAAACCTGATGTTCTGTGGAATCCATAAAGAGTTTTGCTAAAATAGTTTTGGGGCAAGAATATTATGCAATCTGCCAACATGTTCATGAATGTGTGGAAAAAGAAATAAAAAGAAACAAAAAAATTCATTAGTCATTTCAATTAAATACAAGGAAAACATAGCAGTTAAGATAACAGCATGATCTAAAATTTTAGATTTTCTACAAAGGGTGGGAAAATAAGGCTCTATCTATAGTTGCGGTTCTAAAGTTAATTATATGTGGTTTGGGCCACTTTTAAAAGGTTTCTAAATTGTTCCCTACATTATGGTCCATTACAAACTAGTAAGGCACCTCAATCCTTACCCATCACAGGCTTCAATCGAAGAGGGTTTAATTTGAGTGGTAGTATTTCGTAGGCCCATGCTAAAACATGAAATCTCACGAAGTTCACTCTCTCCTAAAGGTAGAGCCTAGATGGAAGGCTTATGTTATACACATGCAAGTGAATGACAAATACAATAAGCATATATTTAGGCCAATATAGATACTAAATAATAAGTCAGACAAATAAAGCAGATATAAGCATGAAAAAAAGTAATTTTAAATTTGTTAAACAAGGCCTAGATAATAAGAAATCTTTTACTGGCTTGCCTCTCATAATTATTCCTATTGGAGTTATTAAGCTATCATAACGTATAGACCCATTGACTTACTGCTAGACTCAAAATGGAAAAGAGTCACCATCAATCTTTTTTAATTAGGTGTGATTAACCACCTGATTAAAACTAATCTGCAAAATATAAGTTAGGTTCGGAAGTCGATTGCACATAGGAAAGATTATAGCACCCCCAAAATGCCCATCCAAGGATGACACCAATTTGATTCAAATTATCCAAGCCTTGCTTATTATGTTTTATTTACCATATAGTAAATTTTATATTTCCTTTTTTGTAGAACTTTTTTTTTATTTTTTTTAAAAAAGATAGAATAATTTTTTCTTTTTTCTTCTACTTTTTTGAAAAAGATATCAAAAAATAAAATATGGTTAAAAATAAATAAATTAAAATAAAAATTAGAAAATAAAAAGAAAATGAAAAAAAACATGCGATCAAGTCGAGATACGGGTCAGCGTGCAAGCATTCAAGTCGATGTGCAAATCTTGGCTCACCAAAACGATGTTGTTTCAAGCAACTATATAAGCCAATTTCCACGCATTTCTTCAAAAATCCTTCTACTCTCTCTCTCTCTCTAGACAGAAAAGCTCTGCCTTCTCTCTAGAAATCTCCACCGAAAACTTTAATCGAAGCCAAAAAATTCATTAGTTTCTGAAAAAGTTACCAAAAAATTCAACCAAAAATTGAAAAACCATTGATTTTTAGGAAGTTGGTCGGAATGTGATCGAAAAAATTCAACCGGTCATTGAAAATTTCATTGAAAAATTCATATTTTGCCAGAAAACTCAACCAAACCTAGAAAATCTAAAAAAAAAAGAAAAAAAAAATTCCCAAATGATTCTAAAGCCCTCTCCGAACCTTCTATGACCCTAAGTTAGCCCCAAGAAACTTGAATTCACCTTCAGAATCCACCAATTAACTCCAAACCCCAAAACAAATCCCAGAAACCCTTATTACCAACTTTTCTCAGAATTTTCCCACAATTTTCTCTCCGTTCTTCATTGTTTTCTCTCTGTGTGCTCCTATGTACAGAATCATTCCACTTTATACAGCAACCTAGGATCAATTCCAACGAAACAGACAAAATCAATCTCAAGTTGATTCATGGGATTACATTCTATCTAACGAGATTTAGGTCCAAATTCACATATTCATTTGATTCTGTGTTGACCCGAAAATATGATGATTCTGAATTTGCAAGTTATGTGCGGATTGAGCAAAAAAAGAAAATAGGAAAAATAAAAATAAAAGTAAGTAAAATAATAATAATAATAATAATAAATAATAATAAAAGAATCTAATTGGACCAGAATGAGATGTAATGGGCCTAGTCAGGTTTAACCAAAATGGGCCTAGCTAGGTTCAGGCCAAGATGGGCCCAATTAGGCCCAAACCAAAATAGACCTGTTGGGTCGGGATCAGAATGGGTCCAATTGAATTGAACGAGAATGGATCCAATTGGACCTGAATCAAAACAAGTGTCCTACTGGGCTTGGATCGAAATGGGCCCCAAACCAAAATGGGTGTCCACAATGTTTTTTATAAAAGTTTCTTGTTTTAAAGAATGGAAGAAAGCATTTCTTCTAAGGATTTTTTCTTCTCTTGAAAAGGAGGATATTGTGATTAAGATTGAGTAGGATAAGGATGGGAATACATGGATATAAAACTAAATGACTGTTTTGACTAATATCCTATAAAAATTTTGAATGATTTTCCCATTCTAGAATGTAGATGTTTAAATAGAAGTTAGAGTGTTGGCTATTTGGTAGTCAACAAAATGAATTGAATCATTACTATATGGACACTTATCACTAAAGTGATCTCCACCACATATGTCACATGCTGCAAATGGGATCTGGAATGGATGGTAGGACTAGGATCATAATGAACTCCAATGACATCTATCTTCTGAGTTAAAGTTGCTAATTGTAAGATTAAGGCTACAAAGGCATCTAATTTATACTCACTAATAACACTTCTAGGCATTGAACTCTCAAATGACCATTAAGTTTGGAATTTATCTATCAAAGGTATAACAAAATCACTAGTGTTCTGTGCCCTAAAGAATCAGCCATAATAGTCTAAAATCCATCCACTCAAGGCACAACATAATCACTTAATGTCCTAGGCTCATATGGATCTGCCTGGTTATCCCAAGTCATTAAAAGATAACTACTAAAAGCTAACGAGATATTTACCAAAAAAAAAAAAAAATCTAAACTACACCTAAGCATGCTTGGTATCAATATTAACACTACACTATACCTACAATCTCCAGTAAAGATGCCAAAAACTTATTATGCTTACTTTAAGTATACAAATCGTACAAGTAATACAGATTAAGTAACCCAAGATATCATCTCTCAAGTATAGTAATGGTAACCTAATGCCAAGCACTAAAATTGGACACGTTACGTATACACAAATCTAACAAAAATTAATAAGATTGGAATTAAAATGCTGAAATTAAAGGCAACTTAAAATGAAATTTTAAATAGTATAAAAGTACATGCAAGAAAGTAAATAGTATGGAAAATTAAATTACATAAAAAGTAAAATGCAAGGAAATTAAAGAGCTATGAAAATTAAATTCCAAGGAAAATTTAAAGTGCTAGAAAAATAAACAAGAAAGTAAATTTCATGAATTTAAAGTTGCTTAAAATTAATGAACAAGAAAATTAAAGTTGCATAAATTTAAAGAACAAAAAAGTAGAGTGCTAGAAATTAAATTGCTAGGAATTTAAATAGCATTGAAAGTATAGAACATGAAATTAAAATGAGCATGATCCAAAATATCAAACAAAAATTTAGAGACAGCATGACACAACTTGAAAATAAATGTAAAAACATAAAAAATGATAGATTCAAGTAAGATGGTGGCCCTTAGGTGATTTGTCATCCTAATAGCAATCATCTACTATCCTCATCTAGCTCAAATAACCATGAACAACCAAGGAAAATGAAGAAAATAATGGCTACACAAAATATGAAACCGAAACTAAAAATGCATAATTTTTCATTCATAAACAAAGTGTTTTGCCATCAAATGTGTATGTACACTAAGCTAACAAGCAGAAAAAAAAAAAAAAAAAGGAAAAACTAAGGAAATCAAGGAAGAAAATAAAAGAGAATATGGTGAAAAAAGTAGCTAAAATCGCCTAAGGCAGTGGCTGCAGTTGCACCGAAACTACCAATCCTAAAAATAGGAAAAAACCTACTCCTTTCCTTCTTATAAATTTTTCTACACATTAGAAAATAAATCGAAATCAACATCCCAATGAAAAGCAAGCCAAACCTAAAATATCAAACTTTATTTATAGAATTTATTGACAACAACCACGTCGAAAATACGACACCTAAGTTGAAAGTTCGAAAATCCAGTGGCCATGGCCATGGCCATGTTGGTTCCTCATGGAAAGCAAGCCAAACCTAAAGATATCAAACTTCATTTATAGAATTCAATGACACCAACCACATCGAAAATATGACATTTAAGTTGAAAGTTGAAAAATCCAGCAGCCATGGCCTTGGCCTTGAATTGGTTTTCTGTTCTTTGCTTTGCCCCATCTCGCATAGCCATCATCATGTCCATTTGTGAAACAAACTTAGCAGCATTGCTTGACTCTGGTTCCTCAGACATCAAATAGCTCATTACAATAACTTTCCCATTCTTTGGCAATGCTTTTCTTGTCCTATCTCACCACTGCCATCTAGATTTCACTACAACGCAAGAAGGTGGTCATTCAATATATTTATGTAGTAATTTATCTATCCAAAAAGGAAATATACGAAACATTTGAACATTGAACCAATAACAATGATGTTGATGAATGTTAAATTGAAGATTATATACTTTAGCCTATAAAGAATAATCTATCCATGGAAATATACCTTCATCATTATGGCATCTGCTTTAGGAACACTTAAGAACATATCTCCTCCAATATGCTCAATACCTGCAAGATATCCGAGATTAATTTGCTTATTAGAAAAATATCCATAACTAATAAACCTGTTGAATGCTAATAGTCAAGGATATCTAAATCAATTGAACTAAACTCCATGTTCATAACTGAAAAAAATTAATATTAAAAAATTTATAACACACACAAAATCATTTAAAAGCCTATTCTAAGTACCCATAAACGATCTAAAACCACTTAATCATATCCCTTAACGATTCACAACCGTTTATTTTCCTAATCTGACCTGATTAAAATTTTAACTTAATTCTTAATTTAATCCATTTATTTTAGTAATTTTCTAATTTGAAATTTTAAGAAAGCATAGACATTATTTTGCCATATTATAACAAAAATTTGACTTATACTAATAGGTTAAAGATAAAAAAGAAAGAATTATTTGACTGACGTTCAAATCTTTCTATTTGCATAAAATTAAATTTTTTTTATTTTAAGTTAAACGAATTTTAAATGGACTCATCTCCTTATTAGATCACTTTGCTACCCAATTTATAGCCTGTTTATTTGTGTCTTTCTCATCTTACTCAAATTTGACCTCTTGAAAATATTGACAAATAAATCAATGAATAAATCAATATAAAATTGGATAAATTCAATATAAAATTGGATTAAATTTACACATTATTTGAACTATATATCCAACTCTCAGCTCAGATGTTTTTCTACCCAAATTGCCTTTTCGAATTTTCAATTTGAGTCTTTTTTTTTTACATTTTTTTTCATTCTTTTCAATTGTCCTTTTTCTCTTTTTTCTTTTTTTCTTTTTTTTTCATTTTTTTTTATTTTTTATTTTTTTCATTTACTGATATCTCTTACACATCAATCTCTAAAATAAATAACATAGTACAATTTCATTACTCTATCATAAGCATGCTTTAGCCCAATATATGATCATTCAATTCGAGCATTGACATTTGATCTGAATAGACTTTTAAAGGTTATAATGTAGGCTGTGGTGAAGGGTCATGAAAAAAATGGATCAAATAAGCTCAAAACACATGTTTAAACGGTACAGAACCATAAAATCATTCATCATTTAATACAATTTGACATTTTGCCTCATTCCACATTATTTCACTAGTTTTTCCTTTTTCATTCCTCTCATTCCTAACCAAAAAAAATTCTCATTACTTTGCCTCAAATCATATGTGACATTCATTTTTCTCTTTTTCTTTTTTTTTTTTTTTTTTTTGCTTTCTATCTTTGAAACTTTTGTGGTCTTTTACCCTTTTTTTTTTCTTCAAAAATTATCCCCCGGTATGAAAGATAATTCTTGGTTGAGATTTTTTAAAAAATAAATCATAATGGCTTCAAAAAAAGTAGCAATAAATAATTTTTCAAATGGTAAAAAAAAATGACCATTTTTCTCTCAAATGTGAATTCTTTCCTTAAAAATCATCTATTGAACAAAAACAAGCTCATGTATTTTTATAAAAGATTGTATATCTTTTATTTCATATCTACTAGCAAATTGCTTCTTTTACTCAAATAATCTCCTCAAATCAATGTGAATGAGTTCTCAAAATTAAATCTCAAAATTATTATTATCCTTGTCTAAACATTCATAATTAGGAATAGGAATAAAAAGATATGACAAATAACAAAGCACGGAATAGTGGTTGGGATGAAAGAAAAAATGTAATGAAATGCATTATCTTTGCCTTTTATTGAAATGATAAAAAAAAATGAAATCTTATTATAAAAAAAGTCCTAACATTACTCTGAAAAAAACACCTAGAATGGTAAGTAACATCCAACCAGCATTAACATTTTTTTCTTTCCAAAATTCTGCCCTTATAAGTGAATTGAGTTTGTATTGACATCTAGCCCCCTGATTCGTTATAGCTCTCCAAGTCTTTTCAAATCACATTCGTTCTTAATCCTCACTCGAAGCATTAACATTATGATTGGGTAATGGATTGTCACTAACATTAAGTATTGCTATCCCCCCTATATCAAAGTTTATCATTTCATCCTTAATCAAATGTGGCACCTTATGCTTTAAAGTAGTACAATTTTCAATAGAATGACCAGCAATTCCTTAATGGTAATCATAGTGAGCTATATAATCATACCACTTGGGATTGAATAGCTTGAATGACTCCAAACAACTGGGGGCAATCAAGTGATTGTTATAGAGCTCTCGATATAACTCTGTATAAGTCATTAGGATTGAATCAAATACGAGTTTTTCTCAAGTAGTTCATTACTTTCATGAATCACTTGTTGAGTTAGCAGAACGAATCTGAAATCTTGTGAGAGGTTGAATGTTAAGGCTGTCTATAAGAGTAAACTAATATGTCGGTGGATAAGATGACTGTAGAGAAGGCTGATATGGGTAAGGTGAAGTATTATTCACAGTAAGATAGTATGAGAAATAACCTTGTAGTGGATAAGATTGATATCCTTTAAGTCGTCAATCAAAACTCAAGGCTTGAGCTTCAGTCTCTTTTTTCTTTAGCACCTTATTTGTTTTTTCTCCTTTCAACTTGCTATTTTTAATGACATTCTCAATGATTTCACCTGATATCATCATATCAGTAAAATTTTGCGGCACTCCTATTATCTTTTTATAATAAAAAGATTTCAAAGTGCTAACGAATAACACTATAATTTTTTTTTCAGTCAAAAGATATTGCACTTGAGTAGCTCTGTCTTTCCACCTCTTGGCATACTTCTTGAATGATTCAATCATTTTTTTTTTCATTTTCTATAAAAATAGATAATCAGAGGCTAAATCTATGATATGTCGATATTGACTAATAAAGTCATGAGCCATATCACTTTAGAACTGAATGTAGGTCTTGTCTAATTAAACATACCACCTAGTAACAAAACTCATAAGGTTTTCTTGCAAAACATGCATTAACAATTTTTCATTATTAACATAAACAGTCATTTTTCAATAGTACATAATAATATGGGTCTTCGGATACTTTGTATGATATATCCCCTAAACTGTCTATCAAAGTTTAGGGCTTGAGCTTCAGTATCTTTCTTCTTTGGCACCTTTTTGGTTTTTTCTCCTTCTAACTTGCCATTTTTAATGACATTCTCAATAATTTCGCCTAAGATCACCATGTCAGTAAAATTTTGTATGGCATTCCCTATTATTTTTTCATAATAAGAATATTTTAAAATGGTGACAAACACTATGGTTTCTTTTTCAATCAAAAGAGGCTACATCGGAGTGGCTATGTCCCGCTACCTCTAGCATACTCTTTGAATGATTCAATTGCCTTCTTTTCCATATTCTACAAAGACAGACAATTAGGGGCTAAACCTATGATATGCCAATACTGACTAATAAAATCATAGGCCATATCACTCCAAGACTGAATGTGGGTCTTGTCTAACTGAACATACCACCTAACAGCAGAACTCGTAAGGTTATCTTAAAAACATGCATTAATAATTTTTTATTATTAGCATAAACAGTCATTTTTTAACAGTACATAATAATGTAGGTCTTCGAAGACTTTGTACCATCATACTTTTCAAACTCTAAAACTTTGCACTTTGAAAAAATAATGACATCCAGCACCAGAGCCTAACAGCATCTACAGAACCATAAAAATTGATTCTCTCTATGGCTCACAACCTTTCCTCTAACAAGTTTATCTTCTGTTTAGCTTTTGAGCCTTTTAAAGTCTCTTTCTCCTTAGGCCTCAGCTTCTCTTTCTCTTATGGATTATCCAAGTTAGGGATTGATATTGCCTTTTCAATAAAGACAAGATTTACATAGCTTTCGTACTGCCTTAGGTTTGAAGCTGATGACATTCCAAGACATGTATACCTTATCGGATATATGAATTACTGTAGTGGTGGGTCTTGTGTGGATTGGGTTTGATACGATCCAAAACCAAAAAAGTACAAAAAATCATCCATCTTTTGTTATGGATGATCCTACTGGCTAGTTTTTCCTTTTTTACCTTTGTTTAACTTATTCAAGGCATCCAAAATCTTATTCAACTCCCTCTTTCAATTTTTTCTTGAGTTTTCTCTATCCTCTTGAGATGATTAAAATTTTTTTGTTCCATTTGTCTAGCTTAAGCTATTGTATTATATTAATGAGTTGATTGTGTGAGATTCTTGGTTGGTGATGCTACCCTTGAATCTTGAATACCACAATTATGATAAAAAAAATGGTGTCTTATGTGTAATGTGCAAAACATACATTTTCATGGATGTAAATATAAAATCTGATTTATCAATAACTACTATGTGATTAATATTCTCTATATGAAAATGATGCAAATGCACAATGCTAAATATGATAATGAAGATGATGCATGATATGATAATGCAAATGCACAAAGTCAAACAATCAAAATGATTAGATCATATATCACACAAATTATTCTTTTTTGTGTTCTAATTTCGGGTTATATCATCACTGGGTAAGAATGATTCTATCTTAAAAATAGTCTATGAAGTGTTGATTATATACAGGGTTAGGGAATTTTGACCACTAAAGGTTCCTAAATTGTTCATTACATCATTGTCCGTCACAAACTAGTAAAGCATTCTAATCCTTATCCATCACGAGCTACTAACGGAAAGGATTCAATTTAAGAGAAAATATTTCGCTAGCCATTGCGAAGATTATCATTTCATGTGAGCGTAAATACTTTACTCCTTCCTAAAAGAGAGGAAGCTCGGGTATAGAGCTCATATAATGTAAATGCATTTGATAATGTGTGTGAAGGAACATAAAATTTTCAACCTCATAAATAAAATACAAGACAAAAAGGAAAAAGCATTAGTAAACAAACAAATAACATAATCATTACATTTTAAAACCATTAGATCCAAGAATAGGATAAATTTAAAAATTATGGCTTAACTCTCTAACCTCTCCAGTGGAGTAACTAAACTGTCATAACATATAGATCTGAAAATCTATAGCTAGACTTAACAAATGGAGTTACCACCAATCTTTTTTACTAGGTATGATTGGCTACCAAATGAATCTATCATTTTAAGCAGCTCCTAAGCTTGACTAAGAATTCTTAAAAGAATATATTCAAGTCTACTAACCAGAACAAAGTTTAAGAGTTCGTTTATATATGAGAAATGTTATAACACCTCCACATGCCCATCCAAAGAATGAAACCATTTTATTTTAAATTTATCCTAAGATTTTGATTTTAATGGTTTTAAATTTTAATGTTCAAATGTTGAAAATAATTCTTAAGACTCTTCATCAATCAAACAGAATTCTTAAAAATATTTTTACTTCAAAAGTATTTAAAAATCTCATTTGTTTTCCTAAAAAGGCTCTTTCGTAGGAAAAAAAGTTTAATTATTTTTTATTTTTTATTTTTATTGAAAATATATC
>NW_019167926.1:16256803-16288350 GCF_002303985.1 Durio zibethinus | reverse complement strand
ACATTTCTGTGAACTGAAAGTTGTTTCAAGTTCGATCTAAGTGAGTTTGGTGTGGGAAATAAAAATCTATCAAAAAGAAGGTTTTTTATAATTTTCTAAAATTTTTCTGGAAATATTTGAATTTTTTGGTAGGTGAATAAGTATTCTGATGAAGATATCGAACAATCTTTGAATTTTTGATGAAAATCTTAGTTTTTGATGAAAACTTTTGTTTTCGACAAACTTTTCAACGAGATTTCTAGATTTTGATGTAAGTTTTCAGATTTCGATCAATTTTTTGGTCAATTCTTGAAGTTTATAGCCAGATTCTAGCCATCTTTGAAGTTTCCAGTGATCTATTGTAAAATTTGGCCATCGAGAATCATTTGATAAAGAATTTGGGGATAAAGAAAGAACTAAGAGCTGCCAATTAAAGAAAGAACTCAATTAAGGGGCATTTATTTCGTGCCAAAATGATGTTGTTTAAGGATAAAGAAATTCTCAAGACCCATATCTCAACCCACGTGTTGACCCTACTTGTAGTACACTCGAACCAAATTTTGAGCATTGATCCATTGTTGAACCAACTGAGCTGAGTTACAATCTAGCCGCTAAGCTGTCTATTGTATGTGAAGATGAATCAAGACAACTCTTGAAGTCGAGCTAAGCAAAAAATTTGAGGTTTTTTTTTTTTTTTTCACTTTTATTTGTGTATTTATTTATAAAATTAATAATGTCATTTTTAGAAAGGTAATTTAGAAAGAAAAAAAAAAACATATCAAAATATTGGAAGACTTTACAATTTAAAGACAATTTTGAAAAAAAAAAAACTTTACCAACATATTGGAAGGTTTTGAAGTTTTGAAAAATAAAACCTTTCAAACATATTGAAAATTTTTTTTGAAATTTAATAAAATACATATTTTTTAAATTTTGGAAATATAACGTTACCAACATATTCGAAGGTTTTGTGATTTTATGATCTTAAATAAAAATCTATTAACATATTAGAAAATCTTATTAATTAAAAAAAAAATAATGCTTTGAAAAAATAATTTTTATATATCTTAGCAACATATTTGAGGACATTTTGGATAAAAATCTTACTAAAATATTAGAATATTTTTTGATAATGAAATAATGGTGATTTATGTCATCTTTTTCTTATTTCATAAAACTTAATTTTGAATCTCCCGATAATGAAAACACTAAAACATCGCAAATAACAAATTTTATGCAAATTTTTAGGTAAGGAATTCTTTCTAAAATTTGTCAACATATTGGAAAATGTAGAAATGTTTTCCAATATGAAAAAATTCCCATAAAATTTATAATTTTATTGAATTTAAGTTTTTTTTTAAAACATTAATGAATATGATGATGGAATCTCTTCAAGCGTGACAAATAGTACACTTGAATACTTTGAAGTGAAGGAGAATTTTTAAATTGTTCCCACATATTGGAGAACAATTTTCGATAATTAATTATTTGATAAGATTTTTGAGACTTTGGATAACATGAAATCAACTGGTACCACCTTTGGAAGGGTTGTAGGAACGCTATAATCTTACCTATATGTAATTGTACTTTCAAACTTTGTTTGATTTCATAGATTAGAATTTACCTTTTTAAGGGATCCATGTCTAGCTGGGGATCTTTTTTTTTTTTTTTTTGTAAAAGGGGGATAGATTCAATTAGGTAGTCAATTGCACTTAAATAAAAAAGATTGGTGGCAACTCCTTTTGTTATGTTTAGCGATAAGTTCATGAATTTATACATTATGATAGTTTGGCAACTTCATTAGAGATTTGTCAAGAATCGGACCAGTAAATGAATTTGTGTTATCCAAGACTAATTTAATATATTTAATAATTTTTTAAAGGATTTTCTTTATTTCTTTTCAAGGATTTACTATCATGTCATTCATATGCATTTCATAACATAAGCTCTATACTTAGCCTCCATCCTTTAAGAGAAAGTAGAGTACCTATGCTTTAAGGAGATTCCATGTTTTCGCATAGACTATCAAAATATTCATGCTCAAATTGAACAATTTTCATTTGTAATTTATAATGGGTGAGGATTCGGGTTCTTTACTAGTCTGTCATGGATAATAATGTGAGGAACAATTTGGGAACTTTTAAATTTAGTCCAAACAACATGTAGTCAATCTTAAGGGCTAAACTTGTAGGTAAAGCCATATCTCTCTTACCTTTAGAATTAACTCGAAGTTTAAAAATAATACTATTATTTATATATGTTGTATTTTATCTATTTTTCCTTATATTGTGCTAATTAACCCGTTCTTTGGCTTCTTTTCACTTCTTTGCACAATTCATACCAATTTGGATGATCCAAAGAGAAAAAAAAATTGAAGCTAAAGGCAATTGAAGCATTAGAAGACTCAAAATTTAAATAAAAGATGAACTTGCTAGAGAAGAGGTTGCAAGCCATAAAAGGGGTGGATTTCTATGATTTTATGGATGTAGTCAGACTCTATTTGGTACTAGATATAGTGATTTCTTCGAAGCTCAAAGTCTTAATATTCGAGAAGTAAGATGGTATAAAATGCCAATAATCCATGTCATTATATATTATTAAAAAATGATAGTCCATACACATGATGATAAATTACTGATACATATATTTCAGGATAGCCTCATTGGCTTAGTTGGTTAGTGGTATGTCTAACTAGATAGGACTCAAATTCACTCATAGAAAAAACTTGCTAGAGTGTTCATTATGTAGTATCATTACATCATAAATTTGACTCTTGATCATTTTTTTTTTGTAAAGCATGAAAAAGAAAGTGATTGAGTCATTTAAAGAATACAACCAAAGATGACATAATATGGCTACTCAAGTCCAACTACGTTTAACTAAGAAAGAAATCATGGTACTATTTGTTAGTACTTTGAAAGTGACTTACTATAAGAGATGATAGGGAATGCAATAGAGAACTTCACTGTCATGGTGATCTTAGGTGATATTATTAAAAATGCCATTAAGAATAACAAGCTTGAGAGAGGAGAAACCACCAAAATAAAAAGAAATAGAATGCTTAAAAAAAGAAAAAGTGAAGCTCAAGCTGTGAGCTTTGAGGGGAAGCAATTTAAAAGTTATGCCATATATCCACAACAAGTTTATCCTGCCTATTATCCTATCATTAATAATGTTACACTAGTTCCTTATGAACTCATTTCATAACCAACTTACACTTCGTTTACTGACCAACTCTTAGACCATTGCTAACATGTATAATCATACCACCACACCAATCGTAAGAGCAACTTTATGTCTTAGTAACCCAATAAGTGGCCTAAGAGGACCATAAAACAGTCAAGAAAATCTTACATTTAATTAAATTCTAATGGCCTATACAAACTTATTTCCTAAATTAGTGAAAAACTTCTACTTGTTACTATTCATTTAGAGCCATTAAAGCATCATATTCCAAGTGGTATGATCTCATTGAACATTGTGATTACTATTTTAGGAATCTCGATCACTCAATAGAGAATTGTATTACTTTGAAGCATAAGGTACAAAGTCTTATTAAGGTCAGGCTTATTAATTTTAACCAGGATGCACCAAATGTTAGTGGTAATGAATTGCTAAATTGTATTGTGAATGTTTTAAGTAAAGGCTAAGATCGTCATATGAAAAAGAATATAAAAGAAATTAAGATTCCTTTCAATTAATTATTCGATGCTTTGTACAAGGCTTATATGATACACTCAGTGGATCAACATACTTATCATGAAAGATGTGTTTGGAACCAAACATGTAAATATCATAGTGGAGTTTTTGGCTACTTCATTGAGACTTCTGATTAGTTTTACCAATAAGTATAAAAATTAATAGACTCATATCATATAAAATTTATGAAAAAAAAAGATACTTTGAGAGATGGTTACGTGTCCACCATTGACATACCTTTAAAATTTATACCTAAGTTTGTGACAATCTATTGCAATGAGAAGCAAAAATTGGTTATAGATAAACTTTTTCACAAACCAATGACTTTTAAGGTCCTCAGTTTCTTCCAACAAAAAAATGAAAAGGTTATACCTTAGAGATACAACTATAATGTCATAGTTCAAGGGTAAAAAATGATTGTATCAAAACCAGATACTGCCATTATAATTGGTGTGGATGGCATAACTTAAAATGAAAAGTGTTTTACTCAAGAGATTTGAAGAAAGCAAAAAAAAAAAAAGGCCAAAATTAGATAAGAGAAAGATCAAAATAGTCATATGGTAGTTTTTAAGAAAGAATTCTAAAAGCTTGTAAGAGAGAAAAAAGCATGCAAGTTTTTGAAACTTGTAAAGCATAACAAGTATTCTGTGGTAGAACAGTTAAACAAAATATCATCTTGAATTTTATTGCTATCATTATTGTTAAGCTTTGAATCGCATCGTAACAATTTGTTAAAAGTGTTAAACTAAGTTTATGTGGCATATAATGTGTCTGTGAAATGTGTGAACCACCTAGTTGATAATTTGGTAGTGTTCAATTATATATCTTTTAGTGATGATGAAACCTTCTTTGAGAGAAAAAAAAAGCACTAAGGCTTTTATATATTACTATAAAGTGTAGAGTCATACCATAGCTAAAGTCTTCATCGATAATATTTTCGTAATCAATGTAATTCCTATGAGGACATTTGCTAGGTTGTCTATTAATGTGTCCTATATAAAGATTAGCCATATTAATGTTAGAGCTTTTGGTGGGACTATATGAAAAGTTTTAGAAGATATTAAGGTACCCTTATAAATTAAGCTATACGTTTTTAATGAAAAGTTCTAGGTGATGGATATCTTTCTTATATAGTTATTTGTTGGAGAGTCCACAGATCTATATAACATGTGCCATTCACATCAGAAGATTAAGTTCAATGTCGAAGGTTTAACTCATTATTGTATTTGAAAAGAAGGATTTATTGGTGATCTAACCTATGAATACCTTGTATGTGAAAATAGTGAAGTATTGGAATATTCTTATAGATAGTTTGAACTTGTTAATGCCACCTATATAGGTGAAGGACCTAAGCTATATTTGTTGTGCTTATTGCAATCATAAGATAGTCATCAAATAGGTCATCATAAAGGTTGGGATCTTAGAGTTGGGCTTAGCAAGAATTTATATAGAATAAAGGAGCCTCAAACAATAATAGAGAACAAAGAAAGGTTTGGCCTAGTGTATAAGTCGACAATATAAAGGAAAAGAAAGATGCTTATAGAGAAAAAAAAGATGGCAAATCTCAGTGGCTATAAACTAGAATCTAGACAAATGATTATACATTATCTTTATGACATCTTTCAATTAAGAGGGTACATGTATCCTAACTCATCCGAAGTTTGTGATGAAAAATCTATGTTGGAAGAAGCTTTTGTTGAGCAATCTATTTAGGCAATAGATGAAGGAAAGTGCTATGAGGAAGAAGAATTTGTTCATCCATGTTTTCCAAACTACAAGTTGAAAAATTAGATTGCCATAAAGATGAAAACTACATTTGAAATTGAATCAATGTAATTTTAACCCTTAATTCTTTATGTCAAAAACTATTGGGGGAGGTCTTTTATGTATGGGCCATTTATTTATCCATTTATTTGTTATTATTTCAATAAAATGATTAGGAAAATGCATTTTCAATCAATTTTTTTTATCATTTTCCATTTTCCTTGTTAAGCCAATACATTTTGCTAATATTTCCAATTTTATTCATTTTTAGGTTCCTAAATAAATATAATGATTATCATGATAATAATTTAGGATTCGATTTTAAATGCTCAATTCATGTTGTGAACTTGATATAAAGCTGACTCAGAATATCACATTATGCATCTTGATTTAATAAGGTTAATAGAACAAGAAAAGAAACCAATTGGTCTTGTCAAGAAGCCATATAATTGGTAAATTTAGGGAATGATAAAGATAAAAATGAAGTTAAAGTTGACACATCACTTGCATCAATTAACAGGTAAAGGTTAAATGATCTACTTTGAGAATTCATGGATGTGTTTGCTTGATTTTACCAAGATATATTCGAGCTTAGCATTCAGATAATAGAACACAAGTTACCTTCAAAGCCAGGGTGTAAATCGATGCAATAGAAATTGAAACAGAGAAAGCTTGTAATATTATTGAAGATTAAGAAAGGTTTTTTGAAGGTGGCCAAGTATTTATAGTGGGTTGACAACATAATTCTAGTCCTAAAAAAAGATGAAAAAGTTTGAATGTGTGTTGATTACGTTGATCTGAATAAAGTAAGTTTAAAGGATAACTTTCTTTTGTCTTATATTAATATTCTGAAAGATAATACTACTAGGTACTCCATATTTTCCTTTATCAAAGGATTCTTTAGATGCAATAAGATAAATATGGTTTAAGATGATATGAAGAAGATGACTTTCGCAACAATGTGGGGGACATTATGCTTTAAAATCATGCCATTAAGATTAAGGAATGTTGGAGCTATTTATCAAAGGGCCATTTGACACTTTTTTATTATATAATGCATAAAAAGATAAAGGTATATGTGGATAATATCATCACGAAATCTTGTGAAAAAGAATACCATGTTGCTAACCTCAGAAAATTATTTGAGAGATTGAAAAAATTCTAACTCAAGTTGAATCTAGCCAAGTGTACATTTAGAGCTAAATCAAAAAAAATTGCTAAGCTTTGTGGTTAGTGAAAGATGAATCAAAATGGATCCAAACAAGATACATGCTATCCATAAATTATTTCCACCGAGCACATTAAAGGAAGTTTGAGATTTTTTTGGTAGATTGAATTACACTCATACTTAATCTCTTAGTTTATTTTCAAGTGTGATCCCATTTTCAAGTTCCTTCATAAGAACAATCTTGGTGAGTGGAATGAAACATGTGATGAAAGTTTTGATAAGTTAAAGTGTACTTGTCAAATTTGCCTATGTTGGTGCTACCTGTTCTAGAAAGGCCATTAATATTATGTTCAATGGTATATGAAAAGTGAATGGGATATGTATTGTGGCAACAAGATGAAGCCAACATAATGGCGTGAACCATTTACTATTTGAGTAAAAAATTCATTGAATAAGAGTCCAAGTATTTATCATTAAATAAGATATGTTGTGCACTGGCTTAGATAGTTCGTAGACTTAGACAATACATATTTTACCACATTACTTAGTTGATAGCTAAGTTAAACCCTATTAAGTATATATTTAAGGAGCCTTCTTTGTTTGGGAGGATTGCAAAGTGGCAACTAATGCTTTAAGATATGATATTGTGTGTGTAAGTCAAAAAGCTATAAAATGAACTACAATAATTTAGTTTTTTTTTTTAAATCGTGTCGTTAAAAATTATAAGACCATGATTAACTTGCTTAATGAGGATTTGATGGCTATTTCTTAACTTAATGTAGAGTAACCTATTGAGAAATCTTAGCTAATGTACTTTAATAGAATTGCTAGTGCTTTAGAACATAGAATTAGGAAAATTTTGATATCCCTTAATGAACGTTATTATCTTATTACGATAAGATTAAATTTTATTTACATGAATAATATTGATGAATATGAGGCTTTTGTTATGAGTTTACAAGGAGCCATAGATAGAAAGATTAAAGTATTAGAGGTATATAGAGATTCAGCTCTGATTATCTATCTATTGAGAGGAGAATGAAAAATGAGAGACTCAAGAGTCATTCATTACTATAAGTACATTAGGGTTAATTAAGCAGTTTGAAATAATATAGTTTGAACATTTTCCTTAAGAATAAAATCAAGTTGTTGATGCCATAGCTACCTTAGTTGCATTGATCAAGATTGATGCTAACATTGAAATTCAATCTATCAAGTTAGATGTGAAAGATTTGCAAGCACATTACTCAAATGTTAAAGAAGAAAGTGATGGGAAGCCCTAGTATTACGGTATTTTGTAATATATTAAGAACCTATAATACCTAAACAATGCAACAAAGATTGATAAGAGAGTTACTAGGAGGTTGGCTTGACTATGGGTTTTTTCCTTTATAGGGATATTTTTTATAAGAGGGGTCGAGATCAAGTGCTATTGAGGTGTGTGAATGTAATCAAAGTAAAACAGATGTTTAAAAAAAATGCATGATGGAATCTATGGGGTACATGTAAATGGTCACATGATGACTAGGTAGATAATGAAAATTGGATATTATTGGTTGACAATAAAGAGTGACTATTTTGATTATGCTAGAAAATATCACAAATGCTAGATTTACACTGATAAAATCCATGCTTGTCTAACAACTTTACATGTTTTGGCACTTTCATAGTCATTATTTAAGTGAGGGATGAATGCCATTAGTCCTTATTTCCTTGTAGGTTTCAAATGGACATAGCTTCATTTTTATGATGATTAATTATTTCATAAAATGGGTAGAGGTAGCGTAATACGGTAGTGTGACATCATTGTGGCTTACAAGTTCATATAAAGAAAAATAATCTGTAAATATGGACTTTTAGAGAAGATCATTTCTAACAATGCAAAAAACTTGATTAATAAGATGATGAATAAAGTTGTGTGTAATTTAAGATCAAGTGTCAAAATTTAGCACTAAATTACATAAAGATGAATAGAGCAATAGAAGTCACAAATAAGAATATCAAAAGAATCTTGAAAAAGATGATTGAAATCTATAAAGACTATATGAGAAGTTACCTTTTGCCTTGCATGCTTATTAAACATAAGTCTGTATTTTTACTAGGCAACCCTATTTTCTTTAGCCTATAGGGTGGAAACTATGTTGCCATTGTTGGTAGAAATCCCATTTTTAAGAGTTTTAAGAGAAGTTAGGCTAGAGGAAACTGAAAAGGTCGAAGATCACTATAAGCAACTAAACTTTATTAAAAAAAATGACTTATGACACTTTGTCATGGTCAGCTATATCAGAAGAGAATGATTAGAGCACATGATAAGAAGGTTCATCCTTAAGCACTTTTGGGAAGGAGAGTTGGTTTTGAAAAAAAAATTCTTTCAAGTTAATATGATAATAAAGAAAAATGGACACCACATTGGAAAGATCTATATATTGTGTAAAAGGTTTTTTCGGGTAGAGCACTAATCTAAGCAGAAATGGATAGAGATGATTTGTCCACCTAATAAACTTTAATGCTATGAAGAAATACCTTGCATGGAAAGAAAAAAAAAAAGAAAAAAAAAAAAAACAAGACCCAAATTGAAAGCATAAAATGATGTTTGAGTTAAAATAAGGTTTATCTAAGTTGAAAACTTGGAAAAGGGATTTAGATAAAGAGAATACAACATCATTTGAGAATTTGCCAAGACAAAGGCTAATGTAGTTGATGAGCTTTAAAGTATCAAGTATATCACTAGGCTAAGTTTAAAAAAAAAAGTTTTAAGATATGTTAGTCATGATTATTTGACTGTTTATTTCGAATGCTTTTGTCCCACATAAATACCCATCTTTGTCAGTTGTTGTTTTTTTTTTTTTTTTTTCATATTGTCTAGTTGACAAAATTGTCCATTTGTTTTTTACAGTAAGAGATATTCCATTCTTAATGTTATTTCTTACTTTTTTTTTTTATGCCTTGTAATGAATAGAAGAAATGTGTAATTGCATTTATTTTTTTGAAAGTGAAATAATAATTGATAAACGAATAATGACATGAAAGACCATATTGAAAAAAGTTGAAAGTGGAAAAAGGTAGAAAGGAAACATTCAAGGCTTGGGGAGGGCATTGAATTTTGAAAAAAAAAAAGAATATAAACTTTAATGTTGAATGAGGGAAATGATTAAAGATCAATTTGATTTCATTATCATTATTCAAGATTTGAAGAAAGAAGAGCTTGGAAGCTCAAAAAAGAAAAAAGACTTGAGAATCTATGTACCATAATTGAAAATGCATTAATTGACAATTGCATTACATACATTGCATTCAAGAACATCTAGGGCATGAATCTAGGAAAGATTGATATTATAGGATTTAACATGGAGATTGCAAGAATGAAATTTAGATCCTCGATCAAGGAAAATGTTTGCAAGCGAAATTTTAATTCTTGATTAAAGAGAAAGTCCTAAGGTAAGATTTCAATTTTTGAAGGAAAGAAATATTCCTAGTAAGAGAACAAACCATGGTTAAGAAAAGTTTTTATATTTTAAAGTTATGGAGTCTTTGTTTTAAATGAGCATTTTCAATAATAAGAATTATTTTGTAACACCTCGAGCATAATCTCAAACTCTTTTGAGTACGATTTATAAGAGCTTTGGGTTTTATCTTCAACACTTTTAGGTAGTTTTTCTTAATTTTTAAAGTTATATGACTCAGTTTAATTTAATTTTTAAAGTTGTTTACCTTAGTTTTAGGGGGCTATTGATTTTTAAAGCTGTGTCTCAATTTTAGAAGAGTCTTATTTTTAAAAGTTATGTGCTTTGTTTTAGAGGAACCTTATTTTTTTAAAAGTTGTATCTTTTAGTTTTGGAAAAGCCTTATTTTTTAAAGTTGTATGCCTCAATTTTAGAAAAGCTTTAATTTTTAAAGTCGTGTACCTCTATTTTTGAGAAGTCTTTTTGCCAAAAAAAGAATTGTTGAATAAATTAAACCTGGATGTAGTGGCTATTTATATTTTTACATAATTTTTGTTTCACAAAAAACCATGCAAAGAGAGCCAATTGTAAACAACTCATTTAGTTTGGGTCTATATCGATTAGGCTCATTTGGTTTTAAGCCTAATGCCAATCTTTGTTTTTATATATTGTTTTATATATTGTTATTTATTTTATAATTTTATGTTATATTTATCTTTATTTTATCTTTATCAATATATTTATATTTATATTTATATTTATTTTATTTTACTTCTTATTTAAGTTTTGATTTTATTTATTGTTTTATCTTTACTATCTTATCTTTGTTTAGTGTTTTTTTCTTGGATAATAAAAATAAAAAATGGCAAAATAAAAGGAAATCAAAAAATAAAAAACATTGAGAAAAAAAGAAAAAGTTTGGCTAATATTGATTTTTGTAATAATTCATGATTAATTCTAATTTTTTAAATTATGATATGAATTTTAGTGATAATGGTAAATTATTTTTTGAAGCTTAATCTTTGAAGATCTAGAGTTCTTGCTATGAAGGGAATCTACTTCAATAGATACTCAACAAATCACATAACAAAGGACAACAATCATAAGGAAAATTTTAGAGTAAATATTTAGGTAGCGGCAATTCAAACTATTGTAATATTACATGCTTGGATTGAAAATTTTGAGGCGTTTTAGTGAATTGAAAGTTGTTTTTGTTTGATCCAAGGAAGATACTGTAATAATTGAGTATGGGTAGTCAAAATCTATCAAAAGGAAGATTTTCTTGCATATTATGGAATTTTTTTTGAAAAAATTTAAATTTTTCGATGGGTGTGTCAATCTTTCAACAAAGATTCTAATCAATCTTTGAAATTTTCAGTGAAAATCTTAGTTTTTAATAAACTTTCTAGCAAAAAGCCTAGTTTTCAAAGAACTTTTTGGCAAGATTTTGATAGTTTGGTGCAAGTTTTCATATTCCAATAAATTTTCTAGCTGATTGTTGAAGTTTTTTGTGAGATTCCGACCATCCTTGAAATTTTTTATGATCTATTATAGAATCTAGCTATCAAGAATTGTCTAATAAAAAAAGAACTTGGGGGGTAAAAAGAGAAAGTAGAGTTGCAATTGAAGAAAAACTCAATTTACGGGTATTTATTTTGCCTCAAACGATGTTGTATAGGGGGCAAAGAAATTCTTAAGACCTGCATCCTAATTTGTGTGTTGATCTAACTTGTAGCACAATCGATTTAGATCCTACGTGTTGATCCATTGCTGAATCGATTGAGCTGAGCTATGATTCAAGTCACAGAGTTATCTTTTGTATCTGATTCCAAGCCATCTCTTAAAGTTATGCCTAGCTAAAAATTTGATGTATTTTCCCCCATTTTTGTTTGTGTATTTATTTATTTATTTAAAATTAAAAAATATTTCTTAGAAAGATAATTTAGAAAGAAAAAAATAAAACTTTACCAACATATTAAGGGTTTTGAAGTTTTAAAAACTAATTTTGGAAACAAAACCTTATCAACATATTGGAATGTTTTGAAGTTTTTAAAAGTAAAATTTTAACAATATATTGAATTTTTTTTTTGAATATTTAATAAAATAATCTTTTCTTGAAAAAGTTGAAATACAATCTTGTCAACATATTGTAGGTTTTATGATTATAAGATCTTAAATAAGATTTTATCAACATATTAGAAAAGGTTATTGATTTTAAAAATATGCTTTCAAAAAAGTAATTTTTATAAATCTTATCAATATATTGGAGGATGATTTTGGATAAAAATTTTAGTAACATATTAGAGGATTTTTGGATAATCAACTAATGGTGGTATACCTCATGTTTTTCTTATCTCGTGAAAATTAATTTTGAATCTTTTGATGATGAAATTATTAAAACATTGTAATTATCAATTTCTATGTAAATTTGTAGATAAGAAATTCTTTCTAAATTTTACTAACATATTGGAGAATTTAAAAAATTTGTCCAATATCAAAAGATTCTTATAAAATTTATAATTTTATTGAAATTAAGTTTTTTTTGTTGAAAATGTTAATAAATCTAACAACGAAACCTCTTCAAGTGTGACAAATAGTTTTCTTAAATATTCCTGCGATAATGAAATATTTTTAAATTGTTACCAACTTATTGGAATAATTTAAGAACAGTTTTCAATAATTAATTTCTTTGTAAGATTTTTAAGCTTTGAATAATATGAAATCAATTGGTAGTATCCCTTGGATGGGCATTGTAAGGTGTTATAATCTTCTTTGCATGTAACAGTATTCTCAAATATTGTTTAGTTTCATATGCTAGAATCTACCACTTAAGGAATATGAGTCAAGCTTAGAATCTCTCTTTAAAAAGAGATAGATTCAATTAAGTGGTCAATCATATCTAAAAAAAAAATTGGTGGTGATTCATCTTAATTATTATATCTATCAATAAGTTCATAGATTTATACATTACGATATTTGTGTTTTCTTTTTCACTTGCATGTCAAAGATCAACATTGAGAGAGATGCATTGATTGAAAAAGTTGAAAATAAATCTAGAACTACGAAGTTAGACTAGAATTTTTATAAAAAGTGTTATTTCAGTAAAGTTATTCAAAATTTTTTAGAAAAGCTAAATTAGTTTTAAGAACTTAATTACAAATGAATGTATTTTAAAATTTGGGGAGCCAAAAAAGAATCTTTTAATTTTTTTAAGGGAAAATTTTTTCATGTCAAACTAAATAACCATTAATATAAAAAATAAGAGTCAAAGCATGCTAGTATTAGGATCACAACAACTTTGATATCATATGTTAGGCTAAAAAGCCCCAATTAATTAAGTCAATAGAAGTAAAATCAAATGATCAATCAATCATACAAGAGATAGCAACTTAATATGCTTCAACCCAACTGACTTATGTCTACAGATGAGAAAAAAGATTCACTAATTGTAAAGAATTACAAACATGCAATCTCAATCAACCATTTAACAATTAATACGTATAGACCTTTTCAATTTTTTTAATCCCTTAAAGTATTCTTAACCTAAATAAACATATACCCATGTACATCTATGCACTATACTTATGCGGACCCTCTTATTTGTTTTTAGTTTACTCAATTATACACACCGATAAAGACGTTGATCTCTTTTAGTCTTATGGGATGTTTATCCCATAAAATCCTATAACTTTTTTACATTTTTTTTATACATAACCTTGTAGAGACTCTTCATCTTTATAAATATATAAATTTATCTATTAAGAATCTTTTTCTATAAGTCTTTTTATCCATCAAGCAATATCTTACTAATCTCAAATAAATTTTTTATGAGATTTGAGTTATTATTCTTAACAACTAGAAAAAGACTATCGCATTATTACAAACGAAGAATCTTTCCCTTCTAATTTTGATATGCTTATTTCCTCTCCAAAACTCATGGAGAAACGGAGTTTTTTCATTTTGTTTAATTGGAGTAAAAGGTCAATTCTTTTCTAAGTAAAGAAATTAACTCCCTTTTATGGAAGCATAGCATCCAGAAATTTATTAAGTACATTTGTGTCATATCCACTTAACCAGCTAGGTAGTGTGACTCTAATAATTCATGTCATTTTGTTTTTTTTTTTGTTTTTTTTTCACTTTTCTTGGTTAGTATACTTAAATAATTTAATTAGCATTACTTCTGCCAAGAAAAGTTTTAACTTCAACCATGTCAATAATATGTCTCCAAAGCTTGGAATTACTATTTTCATACTAGAAAAATTAGCATTATACCACTTTTCCAGACATTTAATGTGGGTAATTAAGCATGTATATATTGGTGAAGAAAGCACTCAAGATATTTACATTATCTCTTTTATAACATATAATGACATCATCTTTCTATTGCTAAGTGAATGGAAGTTGTGCCCTTTACTTTTTCTATTATAAAATGCTTATTTTTTGAGCAAATTTTTTTTAAGCAAATAAAATTTTGGGTGTCATGAATTTATATCCATATTCAATTCAACCAAGCAAAATAGCTCTATTTCATGAGTTTATAAAGAAAACCCTTACAACATTAACCATTCATGGTTCATTCTTTTCCATCATTCTGATGATTATTTAAGCTAAAAGTTCTTTGTCACGAGTCTAGGTAGCCTTTCCAACCCAACGAATGTTTAAAAACCCTAGTAGCCTTCCATGCATAAATTTTTTTGTTCCTTCGCTAAGATCCAAATTTACTAAAGGCTCTTTTATTCCCCACCTTCTTTCTTCCATTTAATAAATAGTCTTTCTTTTTTTAAGGGAAAGTAGGTTACAAGAAAGAAAAAAAAAAGGGCTGAGGTGACATCTCTTTAAGCAAAGCAAGCACACTAGTTTCTCTCATTGCCTACTTCGAAAAGTTCGTATTAATTTTCTTGACCAAAAAGTCTTCAATTATTGGATCACATTCAGAAAAGTTTTGGTCAAAGATCCATTTATCTCCTTCCAAAATTGAATCCCATTAAACCAATCATGCACTCTCCTTGACGGCTTTTTTTTTTTTTGCTTGTGAATTAATTTGTCACATAAAATTATACTAGTCACAAGGATCACATAAACAGTTGAGGAAGTCTTTTAGTCTTATAATTGAGCAATCAAATTCAGTTGCCAGCTGCTTGGTCAAGTAGTCAAAATATTTATGAGGCCACACGATTGAAAAATAAAAAGCCACCAATTAAATATCATTTTGTCGACAGGATTGAAATAGGCACATTCCAAGATCTTGATTTGCATGATCGATATTGCTTTTGATCCTTTTGCATCATTGTCCTCAAAAAGAGAGAAAAGAAAATATCACATACCACACTCAATTAGCAATTGCATGTATATTATTTCAAAGTGATATTTTCAAATACGTACTCTGGATCAGCTCTGACCAAAGCTTTTTTTTAGTGCATGAGAAATTTTTAATGTAACTCACTTTGTGAAGAATTAAATTCTAAATTTGAGTTTTAGAACCAATATTTTAATAAGTTAGGTACAAAACTAGGGTAGTCGACTGACCAATCCTTCAGCTTGAACCCTAGCACATAAATTTTTTTTTTGAAAAAAAACTTTCTTAGATTTGTTTATATGTCTCTTTATGTTTAGCTATATTTAAGCATGCTAAAAAATCTCCTAATTAACTATTCCTACTCCGAAACTGGATTGATTTTGTATAGAAGTTCTTATTTCATTGAAGAAAATGAAGAAAAATCCAAAATTGGATTGATTTTGCCAGATGATAAAAAAAAAAAAAAACCATCGTCTTGTTGTCTAAAGAGCTAATTGCACCCTTTTGTTCATAGCTAGCTACTATAGCTTTAGATTGGTGATGGTGATTTTGATGACGACGCAAGCACTTTAATCTGCAAAACCACTTTTTTCAGTTTTTCTTTCCTCCAAGTTTTAAAAACTATTTACATCCTTTTAACTAAGTATTTTTGTATGTATAATCTGTTTAAAGAAAAGGGTAATTGATGCAAAAGCTGCCTTTTTATTCAAAAAATATTAATCTTAAAACCAACATGCTTGATCATTTGCAACCTTCAAAACAATCTACTTGATGGAATCGATCATGGCCATAAATATAATTTCAATCTGATACTATTAATAAGTTAATGTTATTTAATTTGTTTGTGCACAACCTTATAATAGAAGAATAATTATACATAATGGCAAAAAAATGAATAATTATACATATAAGAGAAAATTATCAAGAAAATAGCTGGTTGTTAGCCTCTTCCGCTCTCAAATTTTGCTTTTCTTCCATTAATTCATGGTATTTGCTTCAATAGACCACTACATGGATTCATACTTAAATTTTGGTCATTTCATTAATTTGAACTTAAATTTTAGTTCAATTGATTTATGTAACTATTATTAAAATGTGGTATTTAATAAGTTCAGGATTCAAATTTCAGTATCTTCAACTTCTTTCCCTATCCTAATACTATAGCTTCCTTTGTTAAAAAAAAAAAAACAAAAAGCAATAGATTTTACGACGAAAAATGGTGTGAATTAATTAATTCTAGTTTTCTCTTTAGTAAACATATGCACCTATTCCATGGTGCTTTTTTTTTTTTGGCTTTTCTTTGTAGTCCATATCCCTTCTTGCACAAATCCTTTATCTTTTATAAGAGCTTGTATTGAAATATTTGCTCTATTGACGAATCATAAAAGTTCAAAAGTTCAATTGATAGATGAGGTCTCAAGGGAAAAGTTTAAATGTCCAACCAAAAAAGGTTTAGAAACATTAATTTGAATAGGCGGCGTCAAATGTTAGTTTCAAATATAATGATTCATAATTAAAACTTCCAATAATCTATTTAGAGATTTAAATAATGAAAAGATTAAGAAAATAATTTCTCCATAGTCAATTGTTTCTATAAAGATCATGAACATGACTTAACTTTCCATTAAAGGCCAATTGCCTAAACACAACCATGAATTATTGGATTTGAGTCTCAAAATCATGGAAGATATGCCAATGCTAGATAGGCTTTGGAACATTTTCTTCCAATGATAATTTTCATAATTGGTAAGTGGGATACACATATATTATAAATTCAATTCCCTTTCACTCAGTTTTTGGGAAAAAGAAAATAAAAATTTATCATAGTGGGTTAATTAAATATATAGTTAAATTCCCCCAAACAACAAACTTTCTAGGATTGAGGATATGACAAATTCAACCAATGAATGGAATTGCCTTATCAATGGGAGTTTCTAATGGCAACTTCGTCGTATTGTAGCAATTAAAACGTACACGCAGGTTTTGTCATCTCAAAAAGAAAATAATAAAGGAAAAGAAAATTCCTTGGCTGTTTTTCTTCTTACACCATTGGATAACCAAAAGCAAATAAAAATGTTACCAAATGTGAATTCACATATTTGTTTAGGAAAGTTATCCTATACAGCAATTGTGAAATTTATATTCCAAAGTAGGTTTATAAAGTTGCAACCACATACATCTATAATTAGGTTAAGATTAAGCACAATAATAAATTAAGATAATTATGAAAATGAACATGTATCAATTTTGTTGCTTTGAGAAAAAGATTTAAACTTGCTCCTTAAAAAGAGAGTGCATGCACCCACGTGGCATTCAGCCAAATTATCAAATTTTTAAATCCACTTGTATGGTTTAAAAAATCACTGTTAATGTATAGAATAATATTTTAAAAATATTTCTTTTTTAAAGGGTTTGGTTAACTCTTAAAAATATAGGGGTTGGCTTAAAAGAGTGAAATAGTTTAGGGGTTTTTTAGTATTTTAGCTTGTAGGTACTAAATAAGGATCTATTTTAAAATTAAAAAAGGTAAAATAACAAAAAAGCTCTTAGATTTATAACTTTATTTAAATAAGTCCTTATATTTTATTGCTCTCAATCTTTAATTTGCACCCAAATAAGTTCTTAAATTTTAAATTGTATCCAACTATGGTCTTAACTTTTAATTTATACCTAAATAAACTTTTAACATAAATAAATATTTTGTTTGAAATAAAAGCTTATTTATATACAATTAAAAAATAAAAATTTATTTAGTACAATAAAAATGTAAGAACTTATCTAAGAAAAATAAAATAGTTCAGGAATTTTTTTAGTAGTTTAACCAATTAAAAAATTTCATTTAATGAATAATTCCACCAAATTCAATTGATCAAATACAATGCATTAATTATTTTATTTTATAAATTACATATTACCTTAAATGGTGCCCATAGATATGTTTCAATGTATATATTATTTCCTTTTTGTTTAATACTGTGTAGAGACAAAACAGTTGCATGCCTACCGTTTTTATCTTGGTTGATTACATGATAGAAATTTCTTGTGTACACAAAAACATAGAGGAATTTATTTAAAACCATCTTTTTGTTACTTTAGAAAGTGTTGGCTAGATTAGTAAGCATGCATTAATTTTACTATGGTTTTGGTGAACCTAACTACACATTTAATCTCTCATCATATGCCTCAATAATGAACCTAACTTTAGGTTCTCATTGGTGCAACCTAATATTTTAAGAGAAAAGAAGATTATCGACAATCATTGACAATTATATAATCTGTTCGTAAAATATTAAATTTTTAATTTCAATAATTAGAGTTTAAACCCTAAATTAATTTTTTTAATATATAAGCATTAAATTAAGCTTAAGAGTTTGCTGAAGTCCTATAGAAGGTGAAAAAGATGTGAAAAAATAGAAAAATTTTCAGAACTTGCTTTGTGCATGTAATATTTTTTTGTTTGCAATCCTTCGATGTTCGGCAGCTACTTTGATCTCGATTAATCTTAAGTTGAGCCAGGTCGAACCTCATTAGAGAGGCAAACTCTCACAAGCCTATTTTTTCCATTTATAAAACTTGAAATTGAGATTTTACTTAAGAAAAATTGAGTTTTTTGTCACTTTGGACTAATAAGAATTGGTTGCATATAATATTTGGGAACTAGAAAAAGAGCATTCACGAAAATTAAGCCCAAAGAACTAATTTAAGGGTCTAGTTTGGTGTTAGGCAAACCTGAAAACAACTTAGATAAAGGTTGGCTGGGTCATTTTGCTGCATTGAATTGGATCATTATAGGGTTGATTTGGATTCGGTTCAAAACATTCAATGCATGTTGGTCCAATATTTGCTAAATTGGGCTTGACAAGTGACCAATTCCATTTTAGTTTCACGTGGGTGGGTGACCTTGGACTGCTGCTCACGAAACATGTCACAATTTCATAATTAGGCAATCCACTCTTCCTATGATTTTTTTTTAAAGATAGAATTTGATATATTTTTAAAATTATTATAATAATTTAATTATTGAAATAATTTTATTATTAAAATGATTTTATCACTCTTTATTTGACATCATTTTATATGATTAATAATCATTAATTTTTAAGAATTGGAGATCATTTTCTGTAATATTACTAAAAATCAAGCTTTGTTTTATTTGAAAGTATCAAAATAATTATGTGCGCATATTATTATAGTTATACATGATAACAATTTCAATGTTGTTTAAAAATAATAGTTTGTAAAATATAATTAAATTATTAAATTAATTTATATATTTATTAATTGGTAAATTCATTTTTATAATATAAATTATGTAAAAACATTTGAATTTGAAAAACTAATATATTAAAATTATAAAAAGAAACTTATATTATATATCTATTAAAAAAATAAGAAGTTAAAAAGAAAACACACAAATTTGAATTTGTTATTTGAATATTAATTTGAAAATATAAAAATTTATGATGTAAAACAATTACAAATTAAAAAGGAAGCATGTTATTAATTTACTTATTAAATTAGTAATATTGATTTTTAACTTTACATATGATTTCACTTTGATGATAAATTAAAGTTTCTCAACCTTTTGAATGGGAATTAAATCACCATCTAAGATATATAATTTTATTGCCATAACTTTTAATAAAAAATAAATTGTTAAAAATTAAGTAGTATTGTAAAAATTTGTTCAAAATATTTAAAATTTTATGCACTTAATTTATTCAGTAATATTTATTAATTAATTTAAGAATTCAAATTTTATTTTCCATTTTCCAATTTTTACAACATTCATTTATTGTTAGATGTTTCAACTTTCGAATTTGTTATAAATTGTTCTTCAAAAGAAAATTGGGGAAATTGAAAACCACAAATTGCCAGACTATAATAAATTTTCATTACCGAACTAGTTTCAAGATAAACAACCGGAAACTATGTTCATGCTCGCTTATATAAAGACAAGCTCAATATTTTGTGAACTCACAAATTCAGTATTTCGTTACTCGGCTTGTTGTTAACTAAAATCTCCACAATAATGGTCCAAGAGAAGAAGCTAGTTGATGAGGTTACCGGTTGGCTAAGAGTCTACGACGATGGCTCAATCGATCGGACATGGTCAGGTCCCCTCGAAGGTTAAGTCAATGACAGAGTCGGTGCCACCCCATCAACAATTCATTGAAGGTGTAGCCACTAGTGATGTCACTATTGATTCCAAGTCAGGACTCAAAGTTCGAATCTATTTGCCAGATCAAATTCCCACTACCAATACTAAGTTGCCAATCATCCTTCATTTCTATGGGGGTAATTTTTGCATCAGCCAACCTGATTGGTACATGTATTATCACATTTACACTAGGTTGGCAAGGTTAGTTCCAGCCATTTGTGTCTCAGTTTATCTCAGGCTTGCACCAGAGAATAGGCTCCCAGCTGCCTGTGATGATGGCTGCGCTGCTTTCCTCTGGCTGAGGTCGTTGGGTAAAGGTGAATCAAATAAGCCCTGGATCAATGATCACGCAGATTTCAACAGAGTTTTTCTTATTGGGGATAGTTCAGGAGGGAACGTAGTGCATGAAGTGGCTGCACGTGGTGGGAACTTGGGTTTGAGCCCATTAAGGCTAGCAGGTGCAATTCCAATCCACCCGGGTTTTGTGCGGGTGGAGTGGAGCTAGACGGGTTGGAGCAACCCGAATCACCTTCCTTAACCTTAGACACAGTGGACAAGTTTTTCCTTTTGGCATTGCCACTTCGGAACACAAAGGACCATCCGATCACTTGCCCAGTGGGGTCCAGTGCTTTGCCGATAGAGGGTCTAGATCTTCTGCCATTTTTGTTATGTGTAGCTGAGAAGGACTTGATGAAGGACACAGATGGAATACTATGAAGCCATGAAAAAAGGCAACAAGGAAAAAAAGGCAACAAGGATGTGGAACTGTTGATTAGTCATGGAATGGGGCACAGTTTTTTTTATGTCTCTAAGTCAGAGTAAGATATACCGTACCTAATAGTTTAAGATAGATGATTACAAGTCGTATATTCGAGATGATTTTAATAAATGATCATCGGTAAGATTCGAATCCAAGATTTTTTCGTCAAAAAAGACGAACTTAATTGATTGAATCAGATGGGATGAATAGAGCACAGTTTTTACCTAAACAAGATTGCTGTGGACATAGACTCAAAACCCGCTGCCCAAACTGCTGGCCTCATTGAAGGAATCAAAGAGTTCGTCGGGAAGCAATAAAGTTGACGACTATTGCCTCTTGTAATAAAGGGTGGCTTCTTTTATATCGCACTGCATAAGTCATTAAATAAATTTAAAATTTAAATTTCAATGCGGCTTTTCATGCATCTCTTTGTTAAAAAAAAAAAAATCGCATAATAGGGCAATGTGCTGATACTATTATGAGATATAAAATAATGATTAAAAGGAAAATAAAAGTTTCATAAATTTGTTTTTATGCATATTAATTCCTATCCTATATATCTTCGTTTCAATTTTTGCAAAGCTAACTTTTAAATCGATTAATATTTTTGTTATATATCAAGTTCAAGATAAAATTTGTTAGGTTGCAAACTTGCACTCCAAGAGAAACATTTGTTTCTTTTCTAATAAGTATTCTCTCTTATATTTATTAATCTTATTATATTAAGTATTAAAAGATAAAAAATAAAATTATACTAAATTTAAGTTTAGATTCTAGTAATTGAAATTACGCAAGCTTTCAATGGATCCATTACGTTTTAAGGATGGCAACAGATAAAATACCTCCTAATTTTAAAATATTATAAACTTTTAATTTTGTCCAAATTATTTTGAGTTTGTTTAATATTTACGTTTGATTTGGAAACTGTTAGGCCATTTTAAGCATTTTAAACGAATTTATCTAATTGGTTTCATTTGAACTTTGTTTTAGGGTTAACTATTGTTGGCTTATTTTGCATGGATTGAAGTTTGATCCAATTTAATTTTAGGTTATCTGGGTTTGAGGGCCCAATATAAACCTAACTAGATTTTCTTCAAACCCAAAATTTAATTATAGGGCCAAAACTTAATTTTAAAGTTCAAGTCCAATAAAGTCATGATAATTTTAAGCCCCACAAAATTTTTAAATTAGATTAATAAATGTGAAAAAAGAAAAAAAATCATTGCAAAGTTGAGATTGGCGGCTTTCTCAATCTCCCAAAAATCTCTTCTTCCCATTTGTCCCATTATGCCCAACTTTTTGGTTCTTCTTTCTCATTTTCCTCAATTCACCTTTAACCCAAATTTATCGAATTCTTGTCACTTTTCCAGTTCCCCAAATGATAGTAAACTCACTTTCTCACCCCAAAAAATAGTAGCCATTGCTACTACAAAACTTCAATTGTTGAGCTCTTAGCTTTTGGATGGTTAAAAATTCTATCAGTTATAAGGTTCTCATTAAACTAAACAATGAAAGGATAGGGAATTCACACTAAGAGGAAACAAGACAATTTTCACAGAAAAAAAAATCCAAGATTACCCAAACCACCACCTTTACTAGCTTTCGACTTTCATGAGCCTTCTTTCAACCAAAACCCTTAGCCACTTTTTATTCCCATAGCCAAAACCCATCAACCAACCAAAAACCTCGTTTAAACCACTGTGACCCTTCTTTTAGCACCATCAAACAACAAGCACCACCATTAACCCACAAGTCACCCCACTACCATGACATAGCCCTATCATCAGCCATAAAACCTTAGCCCTTCCATGAACTATGACCTACAAACAACACATCCAAGCAAGCTGAAACCCTTATCCAAAAAGTACTAAAGCCTATCGTCAAAACTATGCCCCACAACCCCTAACACTAACCTACCACTAATAGCACCATCACACCCACCACAAGCCTATTTTCAACGATTAGCCCCTTCCTCCATCGAACCACTCCAAAATGGCATTAGTCAAAATCCATTGGCCTATTTATACACATACACACACACACACACACACCAAGCCACAATATCACAAAGAACCAAAAAAAAAATCTAACACATCCCTTAAGATTAAAGGAGAAGCAGCATCGAATAACACAAAAAAAAAAAAACAATAGTAACTTTTAACTAGATAAAGAAGAAGAAAGTGAAAGGAAAAAGTAAAGGAAAGGTGGAAGGAAACAAAAAGGTAAAAAAAAAAAATGAAGAGAGAGGAAGAATCAGACTGGTGGTAGCATCGAGCTAATGAACGAAGAAAGAGAAATGAAAAAAGAGAAAAAAAAAAGAAGAATAAAAAAATAAATGAGGAAAATGAGAGTTAGCCATTAATAGATAATAGGTGATGACCAAAAAAGGGTTTTTTTCGATTGGAAAAGGAAAACGTAAGCCATTCGGGAGAGAGAAGAGATAAAGAAGAAGAAAATAAAGAAGAAAGAAAGAAAAAGAAATTGAAAAGTAAAAATAGGATTTTAGTTTTAATAAAAATGTTTGCAATTTAATGAGGTGCTAAATGCACTGTTTAGGCAAAAGGAAGAGATGATGCTGGCAACCCTACCCAACCTTGTACCAACCATGACCCATTTGCAACCCTTGACCCAACCTAATATCTAAAAGTTGACTTGACCCATGCTAGCCCACGATCCTGAATAGGCCCAATCTATATGGGTCACTATTGTGTATTAAATTTGGACCCATGATATATGGATTTTGATTTTAACACTAAAGTTTGGATGTGAATTTAGGCTTCAAGTTGATTTGAACTTTCAAAACATGTAAGTTATGCTTTTGGGCTACAAATTGGGTATATCTTCCTTATCTTCTTTTATTTTATTTGTTTTAAATGTTTATTTATTATTGAGCACTTTTGAAAATAAACTTGTTTATAGATTATTGAAGTTGTTGGCAAAAATACATAAAATTTTGAATAAGTATGAATAGAAATAATTTTGTAATTCCAAAATGTGTTTAAAAAAAAACTTAGAAATAAAATCTAAGTAATATTTTGAGTGAAAAATAATTTTGAAGTCTTAGGAATTTAATAATTATTTTTCATAAAAGAATTTTATCTTTACTTTTATTAACAAATAATTATGAGAATTTCTAAAGTGAAAAATTAATTTTCTTAAATTCCTCATAAATATTGAGGCATTAAAGAAAATTTTCCAAATAAATAAATAAATATTTTTTGTACCATTAAATGTTTTAAAAAAATAATAATGAAAATGAAATGAAATTAAATATGTATAAGATGGATCAAATTGGTCATCTATATTTTAATTTGTACTTGCATTATCTATTTGCTTCATATGACATCACTTGCATTTCATTATTTTCAAAAATAAAAGTGAATAAATGGTGATTTTGAAAAATAATTGTAAATAAAAACTAATTCCTAAATAAAAAATAATGTTTGGGATCCTACCTAAATATAGGAAGGTTTTTCAATAATTACTTTTTGTAAAGGAATATTAAGTTATATCTTAAGAATTATTATGAGAATTCAAAATGGAAAAACTTTTTTTAGAATTCCTCCTTAATATTAAGGAATTTAGAAAATGTTTCGAAACTAAAAATTCTTATCTTATACCTAAATAAATGTTTTAAAAAGATTTTATGTAAAAAAAAATTTTAAAGGGATTATTTTAAATATTAGAATTAAGACCATTTTTATCGAAGCAAAAAGATAACACATGATCAACTCGTATCATTTTTTAAAACGAGCATTGTGAAGATACTAATCATTTCCCATATATAACAGGACTCTTGAACCCGATTTTTATTTTTCGTAGACTAAAAATTATCTTTTTAATAAGTTTTAATTAATTTTAAAATTTTATTAAAAAAATAATTTTTTAGGTGATAAATTACACCTAAAAAAAAGATTAGTGACGACTTCTCTTATTTTGAAAATTTTAAAATTTTCATTAATAATTCCTATAACCATTAAGTGCAACGGTTACTCAAAGATAGAATGGTAAGTTTTGATCAATGAAGAGCAACAACACCTAATGTTAGTGGCAATCCATTGCCTAATTGTAATGTCAATGGTCTAGGCGAGAATTAAGAACACATTGATCCGAAAAGGCCTAGAGAGTTACAGTGAATTAAGGGGATAAAATGTCAATAAAGATCCTTCACCTGATTGCATATGGGCATAATTTTGGAGAATTCTTTTAGAGTAATGTTAGGTTTCTTTTAGGTAATAGGATTTCATTTGTTATCACTTCAATAAAAGGTAATTTAATGCATTTCATTACATTTTTTTTTCATTCAACTACTATCCCATGCTTTGTCACCTTTCATAACTTTTATTCCCATTCTTGGATTCCAAACGATGAACGTTTAAACAATGATAGCAATAATTTTGAGAACTCATTCACATTGATTTAAAAAGATTATTTGAGCAAAAGCAGCCAGCTATTCGTAAATGTGAAGTTAATATGACTCAAGGAAGTGCAGTCTCTTATAAAGATTCATGAGCTTGTTTTTGTTCAATAGATGATGTTCGAAGAAAGTGTTCACATTTGAGATGAAAAATAGCCATATTTCTTTTCGAAAAACCATTCATTGTTACCCTTTTAAGCCTGTTATGATTTTTTTAAAAAAAAAAATCCTACCAAAGGATCATTCTCTGCATTAAGGGATAATTTTGGAAAAAAAAATTGCCCAAAGATCACAAAAGGTCTTAAAAAAAAGAAAAAAAATATGCCCTAACAAGTTGGGGCAAAGTAATGAGAGTTCTTTTATGAAGAATGAGAATGAAAAAGGAAAAATAGTGAAATTATGTGGAATGGGGCAAAATGTCAAGTTACATCAGATGAAAATGATCCTTTAATTTTAAACCCTTTAAACATATATTTTGAGCCTATTGTATTCACTTCTTTCATGACCCTACCGTGGCCTACATTATAACCTTTAAAAGTCATTTGGATCAAATGTGAGCGCTCAAATTAAATGATCATATGTTGGGCTAAGACATGCTCGTGATAGAACGACATAATTATGCTTCGTTGCTTTAGAGATTGATGTGAAAAATATATCCACAATGGGTGAAAGAATGAAGAAAATGAAAAAATAAAAAAAAAGAAAAAAAAGAGAAAAATTAAAAAAAATGAAAAAATGAAAAAAGATGAAAAGAGAAAAAAGAAAGACTCAAATTGAAAACCCGAAATAGTGATTTGGGTAAAAAAAATCTCTAAGTTGGGAGTTGGATAAATAATTCACATAGATGGAAGGTCAAGGAAATTTGAAGATCTCTCAAAGCTGGGGTAAAGTTTAATAAGCTCAAAATGATTTCAACAGTAAATAGAATGAGTTTTTGAAAAAGAATCTTGGATTAATGTTCAAAATTGTTTGAATATTCATTGTTTGGATATACCACTCATCCCAGTGACATACATCTAACTTATTTCTTTCCATTATTTGCTTTTGTACTAAGACTTACTCCTCATTGATTGCTTTTCTCCCAATGCACCTTGTACTATTTTATTCTCACATCCTTAGAATGAATTAAGGAAATGTATGATTGCATTGTGTTTGTCCAGAATTGAAATGATAATGAATGAATGAATATGTGCTTAAAACATTCTTGCATTCCTTTAAAAAGAAATCCAGGATGATTGAAGGCAAAAATGATGAAGAGATGGCAGAAACTTGAAAAAAGACACATGTGATGGCCAAATTATGAATATGAGGATGGATTGCTTAACAAAATGAATAGAGGGCAAAGATCTAGAAAGATAATGTGATCCAGAAATGTATATGGTGATGGATTGGCTGACATAACTTTAGAATTGTGGTCCAATGATGGAAATAGTATGGATCAAGGGATGAAATTTATTTTGAAATTTTCAGTGCTGAAAAGCCTATGAGTTGTGACTAAATGATTGGGGTAATGGACAAAACCTGTTCTGGAATTGTTAGTGCTAATAAGCCTATGGAGGGTGATCAAGTGATGAAAATAATGATGATCAATTGATGAAACTTGTTCCAAAGTATTGAGAAGCTAAACAAAGAGAAAATGTGAGATGGTGGAGTCTTGAGAACCATATTACCATATTCTGATTAGAATTTCATTGATATCTGCATTACATGCATTACATTGTCATTATTCTTTAGAGAATGTTTAAAACTTTAGTTTGGATATGCATTTTATGTAGTAAATATTTGAATCATGGTTAAGAATATGACATTATGAAAATCTAGATTATTGCATTTGCATCATTAGGAAAGCATTTGCATAATTGATTATGACATTTAGTACATACAAAATTTTAACTTTGGTGAAAGTTTGAAGCTCATCTGAAAAAAAAATTTTGAATATTTTGGTAGAGTCTTATTTCAAGTAAGAATATTTGAACTCAAATGAGAATCTTTGAGTTTTAAATGAAAATTTTTGAGGTGTGAAACCCTAAAATTCATTGAATGTGATTCTTCAAACCAAAATGAAAAGTTTTGAACTTTTGGATATGAATCTCTAAAATTTAAATGAAAAGCTTTATACTTTTTGAATGTGAATTCCAAATATGTTAAATGTGAACTTTTGAACTCAGATGAGAATCTTTAAACTTTTGGATGTGAATCTCCAAAATTCAAATGAGAATATTTAAATGTTGGATATAATTGTTACCATTTGTAAATGTGAATATTGAGATTTGGCAAAACTAAAATTTTGAGAATCAAATTTCAGTGAATCCTGGTGAATCTCAAATGTTCTTATGAATCTAAACGTTTGAATTGCAAACTCAAATTATGAATCTTTGAGTTTTCATTAAACATGATCTTTAACTCTTTTGGACATGATTGTCAAGTAGTAATTTATTTTTCAAAAGTTGTGGTGTCTCTGTTTAGAGAAACAATTTATTGTTCAAAAGTTGTGGAGCCTCTGTTTAGAAGAGCTTTGTTTATTTTTTCAAGTCGTTGAGCCTCTACTTAGAGGAACTTTGTTTATTTTTCTAAGTCATTGAGCCTCTACTTAGAGGAGCTTTGTTTATTTTTTTAAAGTTGTTGAGCCTCTGTTTAGAGGAGGTTTGTTATTGTCCAAAGTTGTTGAGCTTCTGTTTAGAGGAGCTTTATTTATTTTTCCAAAAGTTATTGAGCCTCTGATTAGAAGAGCCATTTATTTTCAAGGTCGTGGAGCCTTTGTTTAGAGAAAACTTTGTTTATTTGTTTTAAAGTCGTTGAACCTCTATTTAAAGGAGCTTTGATCAAAATTTTAACCAAAAAAAAGGGAAAAAAAAGTAAAAAAATGTCAAGTTGAGTCTTGAATGGGTGTCTACGTCTTTGCACAATTCTTGTTTCATAGAAAATGTGCAAAAAGAGGTAGTTGTAGACACCCAATTTGGTCTAGGCCCAGATTAATTGGTCTGGTCCAAATGGGTAAGCCCATTTTGTATTTTTATTTTGTATCTTATTTATTATTTATTTATTTATTGTTATTATTATTATTATTTATTAATATATATATATTTTTATCTATTAATATATATTATTATTTATCTATTAATGTATATGAATTTTTATTATTAACTATTATCTATTATTTATCTATTGGTATATACATATTTATTTATTATTTATCTATTAATTTTTTTTCCTTTGGCTGGGATTAAAGGATATTGATAAGAAAAAGTGAAAATTTTACCGTGAATTTGAGATTCAATCAGAGTCTGATTAGATTTAAAGATTGAATCTCAATCCAAGAGGGAATTAGGATTGATCAGAAACTCTTCTGATCAATCCCTATAAATAAGTCCACAGAGATCACACAAGAAGAGATAGACGAAAAAACACAAGAGAGAAAGGAAACAGAAGTAAGATTGTGTTTAGAATTTTTTTTTTAAATTTTTTTTTGAATTTCAAATTTCGGTGAATTTTTCGACGAAGCTTGAATTTTTCGACGACTTTTCTAGCCAACTTTGAAGTTTTCGACATAAATTTCCAGTTTTTGGTTAAATATTTAACCAGAAAAACTGGGAACAGTAGAGAGAAGAAAGAGAAACAAAAGAGAAGAGAGAGGATGAGGAAGGCGTATTTAAAGCAAAAACTTGGTCTTTGCCTTTTATACCTGCGCAACACGATGTCGTTTTAGTGTTAGTGTGTTACCAGGATCCGCGTGTTTTTGTTTGGGCTGACCCGACCCAATCGCGATCCGATTCGTTAACCCGTGTGCTAGTCGATCCCTGGAGTCGAGCTGAGCCGACTTTTCCTAGCCGCATCTTCGAGTCACTTTTTCTGTCTTGAGCAGAGCTGTTTCCCAATCGAGCCGAGCCGTTCCAAAGATTTTTTATTTATTTATTATTATTATTTATTAGATTATAATTATTTAGTATTCCTTATTTTATTTTTATTTTATTTATTGATTTTCTTTAAATAAAATTTTTAAAAAAATATTTTTAAGGAAAAGATAAAAGTATCAATTTTTCTTGAAAATAAGTTTTCTAAAAAATATTTTTGAGAAAAAGTTAAAAGTATCAATTTTTCTTGAAACTAAGTTTTCTAAAAAATATTTTCAAGAAAAAGTTGAAATTATCAATTTTCTAAAAAAAGGTTTTTTGAGGAAAAGTTGAAAGTATCAATTTTTTTAGAAATTAAAGTTTTAGAAAAATATTTTGGAGAAAAGTTGAAAGTATCAATTTTTCTTGTACAAAAACAATCAGTTTTTGAAGAGAAAAGGATTTATATCTAAAGCTGAATCATTTTTTTATTTCTTTTCCTTTTTATTTTTTGAATTTTCTTTAATGTTAAATAATTCGATGATAGAGCCCCTACAAGTGAAACAGTAGTCTCTTTGCATACTCTTGAGGTGATGAAATTTTTTTAATTTTTTGCTAAAAGTATTAAAGTCAATTGAGAATAATTTTTAATAATTAATTACTTGATAAATTTTTAAGGCTTATTGGATAACACCAAATTAAGCTGGTACCATCTTTCGATGGGCGTTGTGAAGGTGCTATAACCTTTCTCATACGTAACCGTACTCCCAAATCCTGTTCTGGTTAGTAGACCTGAGCCTATTCTTTTAGGGACCCTTAGGCTTAAGTGTTCCTTAAAAGGGATAGATTCCTTAGGTGACTAATCGCACCTAGATAAAAAAGAATGATGGCGACTCCTTCAAGTCAATGTCTAGCGATAGGTCTTCGGATCTAGACGTTATGACATTGAAAATTCTTAGCTACTTTCTCGTTGGAATTCTCATTATCTTCTTGAAGGATTAAATGACGATTTTGTTCTGAATTCGCTGGTCACTTTCCAATGAGATTGCTAATCATTTCCATCATGGCAACAATTTGGTTATCTTTTTCTCTAATGCTTGTTGCAAGAGTTTTCACTATTTTTGAAAAAAATGCAACTTTTTCTTCCAATGATGTAGTGCCACTTGTCATAACATTCATTACTCCAAAATTTTTTTTAAGGAGACGATGAAATCAAACTACTACTTGCATTTGATCCATTAGATGAAGTAGGCTTATCAGAAGAAGATTTTTCTAATCCTTGATTTGAAAAAAAAAAGTATCATAGAGTGGGTTTTGGTTGAGTATTGGAAGAGATTGAGAATAGATTTCTTCAAGAGCTTTCATCTTATTTCTAGTGTTATAAAGGTGAATAGTAACATCAGTGCTTGCTAATGAGTTAAGAAAGATTGTAGGATTTGCTCGAGCAAGCTTGAGAGCTAGTTTGTTAGTGGAATTCTTTTTGGGAGCCATTACAGTCTAAAAACTTGAACTTTGAAGAAAAGAGATGAGAGGCAGAGATTGTCCCACTGAGTATACCAAAAAATTGTACACATAAATTTCGTGTCGAAAATATGATAAAAAAATTAAAAACAAATAATAAATTTATTTATTAGACTTTTGGAAATTACAATCTCTAGAATTTCTTATTATTAACAAAATCCCCTAATTCTTTTTTTTAGCAAAAATTCACTTCAAGAATCAAGAAACTTGTTCTTGAATGCTTCAATGAGACTTGCCTTTGAATGCTTCAAGAGTCTTATTAACTTGATCTTGAACAAACAAAATTTATCTCTTTCCTTTAAAGGGAATAAGATCGAAGAGCAATTTCTTGACAATTCTTGAAACTCAAATACTTTGTCTTTTGAGTTCTTCAAAATTTCTTCAATTTTTTGGATCTTACTTCTCGAGATTTTGGAAAGGCTTTGGGTTTTAAAAATCTTCTTCTTCCCTTCAAAATTGTGAATTGTTACTTCGGACGAACTATATTTATAATGCTAGCCCTTTAGATA